>OU898281.1:62759528-63359528 GCA_918026665.1 Diabrotica balteata
AGATTATAAACAATCAACATTTTTAAATTTTAATTTTCATCCACATAACTATTAGTTTAATACTAATACAATATTATTGAAAAAAATAAAAAAAATCAAGATCTAATATATAAAAAAATTATTCTTGTCAGTATCTAGAAAACTGTAAAAAACAAAAACGTCACTCTAATATGGCCCCCCAGGGGGCCATATTAAATGAATACAAAAATCTATCGGCAGAAATCGCAAACATAATGTTCAGTTTCGGCACCGGCACATTCATTGTGTGCCCACAAAAGACAGCTCTGACACTGTATCCAAGTCTCCCCTCTGCTATTACTTGAATAAGACTCCTCGCAAAAGATGCACATGGCGTCGTCGTTATCAGGAATTGAACCCTGTGAACTTAGTTCGGAATCTGTATCCTCTTCAATATTGGAAAGATCACTTTCTTCGGTGTCAGAATCTTCGACGGTAATACGTTTCCGAACTTCCCCTTGGGCTTTTTTGCAAATTCGACCTCGTCCTCGTCCCTTTCCGCGTCCACAACTCTGTTTACGGTCTTCAGTTTTCTTAAGAGATTGTTCTAATTCATATTTATAAGGCGATGATGTAATTACAGTGGCTTTTGTTGATTTTCTTCCTCGATTTGAGGTTTTTATTTTAGGCTTGGGTATTGGTGATATTTGATGGGGTAGTATAAGCGAAGGGTTTACAGCTGATGATGTTCCTGGTTTTGAATAGAAGACAGAAGATTTTATAGTTAACAGTCTTCCATGCTCGTTAGATGATTTGGGTTGAAGAGATACTAAATCTGATGTTGACGTGCTTGGAGCACATGACTTCAGTTGAATGGAGGATTCAGGAACAGTGCATGAAGTGGGTTGGAGCGACGATTCTACAGTTGATGTAGCAGTTTCGACAGACGACTTAGTTGGGTTCATCATCGAAGACGTTGTATTCGATGATATATTTTCCTCTTCCATTTGAAGCGATTGTGACTCTGCTAGAAAATCAGCATCCTTAAAAATTTGAGGATTGAAGGGATATATTCCAGTCGCCTTAAAACCATTTACTGCGATCTCAGCTGTTGCACATTTTAAGTAAGCTTTACCCAATAACTCAGCAATATCATGAGGCTTAAGCATTCTGTCAGAATGTAACAGAAATTTTCTTATTTCCTCACTATAATGAGATTTAAGTGCACCCATAAATGTTTTGTCAAGCGGTTGCAGCTTGTGCGTAGTATGAGGAGGCAAGCTAATAATGGTGACATGCTTTTCACGAGCAACTTCTAGAATATCAACATTACGAGTGTGGCTGTAATGTCCATCAAGTATAAGAAGGACCGGAGAATCCTCTGTTGGATTGGTCTTTGATACAAAATGATTGAACCATTCAGAAAATAAATTGGTTTGTATCCAACCGGAAGGGTGTACTTTTCCGATTGCTCCTGGCGGAGCCCCTTTCATTAATACATCTGTAAAATTTTTTCTTGGAAAAATTAACATTGGTGCGATGAAAGTCCCTCCTGCGCTCATTGCGCACACCAACGTCACTAAAGATCCGCGTTCTGCTGCAGTTAACGCCCCTATTTGCCTTTTACCTTTTCGTCCTATTACTTGCGGTACTTTTGATTGCACGATTGTGAGTCCAGTTTCATCTACGTTATAGACACGGTCGGGAGAATAATTTTTTCTTGCATATTCAACTTCTAACAGATGAAAAAACTCCTTAACAGCAGGGCGATTGAATCCTTGCACTCGAGCGTAAGATGTTCCCATTGGTTTTCTGAGAGATAATTGCTTTTTATGTCTATTTAAGAAATGGTCGAGCCATGCTCTACCTGCTCTTTCATTTTGAAATGCATTCTGGATGTTATTTCTGACTGCTAATTGATAAGCCATTCGCCTAACATCCAAGCGTGTAAGTCCATAAAAGGTGCGCTCCATTTGCAAAAGATAATCAACTAATTGTTTCTCCAGAGATAAAGGTAAAATAGTTTTTCTACCTAACGGTTTTCGTACTAACATATCCAATGATAACTCAGGATCATGAACTAGCCTTCTTAACGTAGTTCTTGGTACAGCAAATGTTTTGACTGCTTTCTTAAAACCCATATGCTTATTACGAACAGCCTCTATTGCCTTTTTCATGTCGTTAGGACTCCACAATTTCCTCTTTTTTTTCTCAGATTTAGGAGAAAGGTTAGTACGAGGCATCTGGAAATAATAAAATGCAAACATGTAATATGGCCCCCTCAATGTGTATGTAATATGAACCCGGGTCCATAATGCATACACATTCAGGGGGCCATATTAAATAAATAGTTACATTATAAACAAAATATCAAAAACAAGTTATATCTATTGCAAAATGTTCATAGCTACCTTTAAAAGTCGATATGCAACGGTTTTTCTACACACTAATCAGAGAAAGATAATGTTTATAACTGGTTTCTTGGAAAAAACAACATAAACACAAGAGCAGCAAAAAGTTTTGTTAAGCACGTGAATGAAGCGAGCTGTTTAAGTCGACTAAAGGCTAAGCGCGGTAGTTCTCGGGTCCTGACAAGTTTCGTTAGATAAAGATAGATGTAGTATCAAGTGTAAATCAACATTCGCATTGGCGGAAGTAACAAATTCACTCGGGGGCCGATTTACCAGCATGGGCCATATTCCCACCTTCTCCTCTAATATTGTAACTCAGTAGTTTTTTATTTGAGTCTTATGCCTAGAATATGACAAGTAGTGCCGTTAAATTGGTTTTATGTTATCAAAAGCGTTGCATTTTCAAAGAAGAAAATAGCAAAAAACGATATTTTTTAATATATCATGAACGATACGCGACTGGAAAATGTCAATATATCTTTTTTCTTTGCTTTAATTTAATCCTGACTCCTCAAGGAAAGATATACGCGGTATAGCAAAACGAAATAAATTATTTTTGTGTTTTTAAAAAAAATTCAAAAACAACCAATTTTTTAACTTTACGACATATGCACGACCGGAAAATATCAACCGATTTAAAAAAATCTTTTTGTAATTTAAAACTGTATCCTAATAAAAACTTTTCCGCAGTATATTAGCACGACATAAAAAAAGTTTTTTTCGACCCACCCTACTCGAGTAGTAAAAAATAATACACCTAAGTCAAAATAAAAGTGACGTTTCCGGTTTTGCATAATTGTTTCATTCACTGTGACAAAAAGCAACTTTTTTCATGAAAGCATTGTAAGAATAATTTTGGTTTTAAATGCTTGAGATACTATATTAAATAGAAGCATTCGAGATTTTTTAAAGTGTTAAATACGAGATAAAATTTACAATTTTTTTACATCTTGCAACAATTGCAAAACATTTATCTCTAGGACTGAATTTGAGCTGGCGTTGTTAATACGTTGTGATGTAAATGGACCAATATTAATTCTGATTATTTGCTATAGCTAGTCGAAAAAAACTAAAAACTGGACATCCGCTTTTATTCATACGCTTCGGAAAACATCATTTTCTATGAATCCTCCAAGGGCTGCGTTCGATAAATTCCCGACTGGAAGTGACAACGTTGACTTATGGATTGTTTTGTATAGAATATTTATTCCTATCGGGTTAAGTTATGTCCCATTAGGAAATACCAATGTTCAAACCTGTCATACTCATGGAGAGTGTCAATGAAAATAAAGTGGAATCCACTTCCCGCCATATATCACAATTTGCGCTTTTTTCTGCTTGCTCGGCTTTTCGTAAGCCAATTCTGGTTCCTGTGAGGGGAAATATTTCATTTTGATAAGTCTACAAATTGCTTTCTTCGGCGTTCTCAAGTCTCAACTTATTAAAATAACGATTTTTTAAATCTTTATAGTGATAAAAGGGCGTTTTTTTAACCAATAATTGCTTTTTTACGCGTTTGCCAAATTTGGAAAAAAAAGTTATATTTTTATACCAGACATATGTGAGTTTAATAGAAAGAAAAAAGAAATTATAGGAAAGAACAAAAAAAAAATTATTGAATACTTAATTGTTAATTCGAAATATTTCAAATATAATATCAAATTTATTTTTCAGTTTATAAAGAGACATTCGGGATTCGAAATAATAAACTATAGTTATGATGTTTAAATATATCATAAAAACATTTACGAAAGTAGGCATAATATTTACATTGTAGCATTTTTGTTTTATCTCGTATACTACATTAAAACAACGGAAATTTTTTTTGAATCTTTTTAGTCCAGACTGTGAGGCCGCTCCAGTTGGGAAAATGTATCTGATTCGGTTTCTTCGCGGATTCCGGTTCAAAAATGTCCCCTTTAAACAAATCTGAAATTTTTGTGCAGAAATTGTTTAAACAATTTTTTTAAACAAATTCTAAAAATAATTATTTTTTAACTGGAAAACGTTTTTTTAAATTAATTGGGTCATTTTAAACAAAAAAGGCCTATTGTCATTTTTCTCTAAAGTTGATAGTTTTCGAGTTATAAGCGATTTAAAGTCTGAAAAACGCGAAAATGCGCATTTTTGAGGCTTGAAAACACATATGTAAATTATAATTTTTGAGGTTACCAAGTATCTAAATTGAAGTTTAAACATTCGACTTCAAAGATTGTGAAGAGTAATCGAGGCTTATTTTAATTTAGAGCGTTGTTTTTTAATTGTTAAGTATGCGCGTACACTCGATTTTTCAGCAGCCGCGCCGCGGCGCTGCGCCCTGTCGTGCGCCTCTATCGTACTTATGGATAGTTTACATATACTTACACATACTTACAAATGATTATTATTTATTGAGTATATATTTATTTATATCAATTGAGTTATAATATATCTGGTATCTGGTACTATACCGTACTGAGGAGACCTAAAGAGGTCGAAATACGTATATGCGGCTTGTCGCTGCTCTGTATCGAATGAAAATCTAATACCGTCATTGTGTTTTATTTCTTTACTTCATTTGGAGTACCAGAAATCGAATTTACTACGAATATTGGCCATGATGAACGGCATTTGGAATGCAATTTTAGATTCCCTTGCCGATTTATTCATCAAGCTGTTTGCTCTGCAAGTTTTAGGAAGCACGGTGGCTGATATTTGAATTCGATTTCGCCATGTAGAAATCGTAAGATTTCTCTTTTTGTTCTTAGATGGCGTAGTTACGTCTTTACATAGTTATTTTTAATAACTATGTACAGACATGTATTTTATAAAAAACAACGCTCTAAATTAAAATAAGCCCTGATTACTCTTCACAGTCTTGTAGTTGAATGTTTAAACTTTAATTTAGACACTTGGTAACCTCAAAAATTATAATTTACATATGTGTTTTCAAGCCTCAAAAATGCGCATTTTCGCGTTTTTCAGACTTTAAATCGCTTATAACTCGAAAACTATCAAATTTAGAGAAAAATGACAGAAGACCTTTTTTGTTTAGAATGACCCAAAAAACCTAAAAAACGTTTTCCAGATAAAAAAAAATATTTTTGGAATTTGTTTAAAAAAATTGTTTAAACAATTTCTGCCCAAAAAATTCGCCCGGCATTATTCAGATTTGTTAAAAGGAGGCATTTTTGAATCGGAATCCGTGAAGAAACCGAATCAGAAACATTTTCCCAACGGGAGCGGCCTCACAGCCTGGACTATTTAGCGTCGCTGAGATGGGTAATATAATCAATTTTGGGTCTGTTTATATTAATTTTAATTGCTATTTCGTTTGATCTTAATTTCGTATACTGACACTGGCAAGAGACTGATTTTGGAAGATCGATATAACTCTTCGATAAATAGTCCGCAAGAGCCGTTGATTTATTTGTTGAAGTCATGACGAATTTGTCATCGAAAAATCGTTAGAGGAGCTGTAACATCGGAAATTCTGATAGTGTGAAGTGTAGTAGTCCGAAAAGCATATTGGGTTTTGAAAAGGAAAGATATTTTTTCGGTAATAGTTCCAAAAAACTGGCAAAATTTTCATTTAATTCCATAATTTAAAAGTAGGTGTATTTAATTTTAAAATGCTATTTGGCAGATTTTTTAAGGTGAGATAATCACCTCACCGCATGTTGAGAATATCCTGGATTGATCATCGCACTAACGTATCGATACTAAAACAACTTAAAGTAAAGTATAGATTGCTTAAACAAATACAACAGAGAAGTTTGCAGTATTTTGGACACATTGCTACAAGAACAGGCACGATGAAAAAACGGATAGTCAAGGGTAGAGTTAAAGAAAAAAGACCTAGGGGAATATCCTATAGCCGTTGGGTAGATCAAACAAAAACAATAATTAACCAAGGGTTACATGAAGCTGAACAACTAGCCCAGGACAGAGAAGGATAGAGGAAAATCCTAAAAAAACTGTGAAGGCCTGATGGTGTCACCACATCCCAAAAGTGATTAGGACTGAGGAGGAGGGGAATCACTGGTCTGTTGCTGTATTCCGAAGAGATTTGAAAAACGGCGTTTCCAAGGTTTTAAGAGGTCCACATTGTTTTAAGTAAAAATTAAATAAGCGAGTTTTGAAGTATAAATATTAATGTTATCTGGATAACCTAAAGACCAATTCGATGTTTGACCTCCTTGAGATTTGTCCATTTTGTGTCTTCATGGGTCAACTGAGATCACTTGCAGTTTAGATGGGACAGTGTGTTTATTTTGTATCCAAATCCAAGGTAATAAACTTTCTTAATAACTTAAAAAGAAATACACAACTAGTGAAACAAAGAAGCTTTGTAAATTTTTTTGCGTAAAATAAATATTCTTCTATAATATCCCAAGATTTGCTTTCATGACAAATAATAAAAATATATTAATAAAAGTTTTATGGATTAGCTAATTGTCATGTTTCAGTTTTCTTTTAAATAAATTTAACCTTGATAAGTAATAAATAATTCAGGAAAGTTTGATATTTCAGTTCGACATATAACAGTCAGTATTATCCTTTTCTTTCAATTAGTACATAACCTAAATTTTAAATTCTGTTTTGTTAAAAGGTTAAACTTAATATAAGGTTTGTTGATAAATTTAGATAATTTTATTTGCAATAACTGTTTATGTGAAATAATAATAAATATATAATATTTCCCTTTGAACCAGGAGTTTAACATTATTTCTTTTCAAAGATTTTCACCCTTAGAATTTTTTAGAAAATAAAATCATTTCTTTTTAACCAGCAAGAGGATTTTTGTTAACGGCGTCCTTTTTAAATAGTTTATGAATATTTTAGCATATTGTTGCCCAGAAAATCACTGTAAGTATCTTTTTATTTCTTTCTTTGTAGTTAGCCCTTCCAGTAACTAAAATAAAGAAACCGTTATTCACGACTTAGCTCTCCAACCAAAACACGAGTAGCTATTCGCAAAAGTTTCACTTTAGTTGCTTACCTTATCGCCAGCGCAGTAATTGTTCAGTTCGCCCTTTTAACTCCGCATAAGCTATTACACATTGTTACAAGTGATATCCAACGTGGTAGACAAATAAAACTTTAATTAAACATATTGAATACTCTTCATATATATGGTCGTTTTAGTAATATAGCATGCTTAAGTACGCTACTAGAGCCCTTTATATAAAGCAACTCTTTTCGACGGCGAATTAGCTAAACTGTATATCCCAGCCTACTGAAAGCTATTGTATGATGTTATGGAATAACCTTTTCTTATGACAATACAGAGAGAGGCCAAAAATCAACTTAGAGGCAGATAACACAAGGGTAGAAACAGTATAAAGGTTTATAAAGGAAATGCCGAAACAACACAACAACAGTCCAGAAATGAACCTTATTCATATAATAATAGACTAACCAGATGTTACTAAAGCCGTTGTCAAATAGAATCTAGAAAATGAACAGAATTTCCAAAGTTTCCAGTATAACAAATAATCGCAGTGTCATCGAAAAGATCTGAAATTGTGCCACATATACTTAGTAAATATTGGAATGTAGAGCAGCCACCCAATAAAAGAAAGAAAGTAAGCTATTTAACTTTTAAAAAAGAAAGACTGCGCAATCGCGCCGGCATTGTGTATATGGCGGAGTTACTGTTATTTTTAAAATAACTTGTTTGCACTACAAAGTTATAAAAAATAAATAAGAAGAACAAATAAAAGAGTTAGAAGAACAAAGTAATGTTAGACCTGGATGCTCATATATTGATGGTATATTTAAGCTAAAGCCTTTAATTGAAAAAAGTGTAGAAAGAATAACGGGGGTATACTAATCATTTATAGACCAAGAGTCATACGATGCAGTTTCACTAACTTGTGAAGTAAAATTTTGGTATCAGTGATAAATATCTCTAAGCAATAAAAAACTATTTGAGGATTACAGAACTTAAGTCAAAGTCGAAAGCATTATCTCTTAGAAATTCTATAAATACTAAAACTTCAGATACGAATTTTGCTAGCAACGACTTAATTTAAAATATGTAGTAAGTGATGCCAAAAAATTGAAACAAGAAATGCCTTGAAATGAAATGCCTTATTAAACGAGATGAAAAGTTGCACACTTTAGTCTTCACAGAAGAGCAAATATAATATAATGGGATAAATGGGAAGACAGCAGTTACATATTTGTAAAATTAGATGCGGAATTCCCAAAAGTATCAAGTGAGTAGTCATCAAGTGAGGAAGGAGAAAAAGTAGAACATGTGATTTTGGGTTCAATTAAATAAAAACAAAGTTGATTTTTTAACTTTCTTCCGAGGGTAAGATTCAAATAACATGCATGACAAAACGCGCGAGCCCTAGAATTGCCTATATGACGTGCCTGGATTGAGACTGCGAGATCCACAAGGAAACTAAGTTCCTGTAGTTGGCTGTATACCATGTATCACAAAAAAAATTTTAAAATCCGTTAAAAAAGATATATAATATAAAAAACCCAATCGGGTTATATCACAAAACATTTTCGGAACCCATTTTAGGTGTACATGTATTGAGCCACTAAATATCTGGATAAAAACTCATTAAAAGTTATATATTTAAATTTAGTTTACATTATTTGGTATTGAATAGTAATTGTAGGAAATATGAAAACGAATTGGTAAATTTAAGATTGAATTTCAAATAATATGGCCCTACAAGTTATGCACAAAATCGCTTACCTTAAGTTGGTGTTCTTAAGGATTTGGTTAACTATGCAGACCCAAATGTGATTACTCAATTAATTACTGCTCAATCACTTCAATGGATTTCTTCCATGAAATTTTTGTTGGGCGCGAAACGGTACTGCTAGGTACATAAGGTCCCGAATTCTTAACCTTTTTTGTTGAAGGTTGGAAGCAAAGTCGTACCTACCTTGCCGGTTAAAATCTACTCATTGGAGCGTGCCCATTTGGATATATGAGCGATTGCGTGCGTGGAAGTAAAATCATATTATATCGGGCTTTGAATGAAATGCGACCAATAAGCACATAAGATTATTTTGCATATAATTTCAAGGAAATATAATCATTAAAGATCTAAAACTCATTCTATCCGAAATAAATTAAATATTATAATAGCATTCAATATAAAATAAAATAATAAGGATTCCCGAACAGGTATTATGTATTAGGTTACCGTCATGTTACCAAATCCACTGATAACTTTAACATATTAATAAATAATACCAAATAATGTAAACTTAATTTAAATATATAACTTTTAACGGGTTTTTACCCAGATATTTAGTGGCTCAATGCATGTACACCTAAACACTGATGATGGAACATGGATTTCGAAAATGTTTTGTGATAGCCCGATTGTATTTTTTAAATTAGGTATATACATTTTATAAAGGATTTTTAATAAATGTTTTTAAATATTTAAATTTAAGCTCAAGCATACACTAAACCAGACTCTATAAGGTAAAGAAACGTTAAGACGAAACCGTTCTGCAAAAAAAGAGAGTAAAGAAACATCTGTATTGCGAGCATATGTTGAGTAGAGTAAAGTAAAACCCGGGGGTAAAAGTGGTAAACTTTTTTGCATCTTTTTTGGTGTCCCAAAATTAAAATTCCCGGCAAAATTCACCTTGTTCATATGATTTTTAGATGTTCAGTGACATTTTCGTCTCAGACGACTAGAAAATGGTCTATAGGTTGTTTTTATATATAACAACACAATTATTATTACTTCATTTTACAAAAATATTCAACCAAAGTACACCAAAATATTTCAACGAATTTTATTATATTCGCTTTTTTTTGGGAGACATGTCTACAATATTAAAATCTAATTCCTGTATTGATCGATCTACACCTTTAATATCATCTTTTATATCATCAGTTGCGTCCCATTTATCGTGTCCCAAGTTTCTTGCGTGCATTCTGCACTCAACTTTCAAACAAGTTGGTACAATATAACCCCAATTTTCTGCAACCATGAGTTAACCTTTTACATTTCGTTTTCCAAGAACAAGGTATTGTTTTCAAAATTTTCTCAGGAATTAATTGATATAATGATCTCACTGCAAGTAACTCACACAACTTCGATCGCGAATTAGTTGAGTTCAATTTCGTTGTAAGCACGATATTTAAAAGTATCTAAGTACGATATCTAGAACTAAATCACACAACTTAGAACGTGAATCAGTTGAGTTCAATTCCGTTGTAAGTTCGATATTTTGGTCTAAAGTATTTGGTATTTTATACTTGTGAAAAAATTTTCGCTTTCTAAATATGTACACATAATCGTTTTCAAACAATAACAAGAATGTTATTCTATTTGTTTATAAGTAAAAAATTAGCAATAACAATAAGCAAAAGTTGCAATAAACGATAATGAGTCAAATGTTCTCCAGAAACTCAATGATGTACCTAAAGGCTCTATTTTAAGTCCTGTTTTATTCAACTTGGCAATTAATCACATCTCAAAAGAAGTTCTTCAACCGGTAAAAGTTCAACTGTACGCTGATGATCTACTTATTTACTGTAGTGGAGCAAGCATATCCAGTACGTCAAATCTTATTGAAAATGCTGTAAACAAAGTATATGTATGGTCCACGCAACATAACTTCGAAATTTCTAGCTCAAAATTTAAGACATTAAGATTTATCAAAAAGCAAAATGTTCAAAACCAGGAAAAGAATTTAAACGATGTTCCTTTACCTATAGTAACTCATCATAAAATCTTGGGGCTAATATTCGATCAGAAGTTAAACTGGAAAATACACTTAAAAAATCTAAAGGACAGGAACTTTTTTTATAAACAAAACATATTGAAAACACTTGCACATCATCAATGGGGACTCAAACAAAATATGTTATTAAGAATCTATAGAGATCTTATTCGGTCTAGATTAGATTATGGTTGCACGCTCTATATGACCGCCTGTAATACTTATCTTAAATTTTTAAATTTAGTTCAAACGACCTCCTTATGTATATGTCTAGGTGCATTTCGATCTAGCCCCGCCGAAAGCATGTGCATTGAAGCTTTGGAACCTCCTCTTTTTATACGATGTCAGCATTCACTCTCTTCCTATTTCATTAGACTTCCCGCCTACCCAAAATCCAGTAATTAAGCCAATTAACCACCACCAAGCTTCTGAAAATAGAGACAGATCTTTTTACCCCCTTCAACAATAAGCAAATCACAACTTTTCATACACAATTTAAACTGGTTAAATCTATTTCTAATAAAATTAAAACTCATAAACTTCTAATAACAAAAGCTGACAAAGGAAACTGTCTTCTAATCATGTACAATAGTGATCATGTTAACAAAGTAGAATCTTTTCTATCCAACAACTCATTTATTCCACTTAACAAGAACCCAATGAATAAACTTATGAAGGATCTAAAATCAAACATTTCTAATGCAACTAATTTGTTTCAAGAACTTGGAACTAACCCCAAAACTTTTATTTCTAGCAATCCTTTAATACCAAGACTCTATGGTCTCCCTAAAATTCATAAAGCTAATGTTCCAATAAGACCTGTAGTTAGTTTTGTCAATAGCCCACTAGCTTTACTAGCAAAATTTATCAACACTCTTCTACTAGATCTACTTAATTACACTCCCAAATATACTATTGCCAACACTTTAGATTTAATCTCCAAAATTTCTTCACATACTCTTCCGAATAACTTCACTATGGTCTCTTTCGATGTAACAAATCTGTTCACCAATGTTCCCAGATTAGACACCATTCCAATCATCAATAATCTTCTACAAAGAAAAACCATTGACCAAAATAAATGTTCACAAATTACTTCTCTACTCCAATTTTGCCTTTCTCAAGATTTCTTTATCTTTAATGATAAAATTTATAGACAACCAGAGGGTTTAGCAATGGGAAATCCTTTATCTCCTCTACTTGCAGATCTTTTTCTAGACTCTCTCGAAACTAACTTTGTTCATTCTCAACCACAAATAATCTTATGGTACAGATATGTGGATGACATTTTAGCCTTTATAGAAGGCCCACCTTCAGAACCTCACAATATTTTGTCAATAATTAATAATCTACATCCTGCAATTCATTTTACCTTAGAAGTAGAAAGCAACAACATTATCAACTTTTTAGACCTAACTATCAAAAAGAATGCTTTCTCCTCTTCTTCTTTGCCTACACTAGAATTTTCAATATTCAGAAAACCTACTCAAACTGATCATATGATACCAACATCCTCAAATCACCCTTTTCAACACAAGATGGCAGCTATTCAATGTTATGTCCACAGACTTCTTAATATCCCTATGTCTCAAGAAAATTACAATAAAGAAATCTCCATCATTAAACAGATAGCAAACAACAATGGTTTTCCTTCTACTACTGTTGATAAAGTCATTAGAAAATCTATACTCAAAAAGAGACTAAACCAAGCTTTTAATGTTGATAAAAAATCCAACACTACTTCCATATATAGATCCTTATCTTACTTAGGACCAATTTCAGAAAAAATTTCAAGAGTACTTGTTAATAAAATAAGTGACTTAAACATCTCCTTTAAAACCAATATAACATCAAGTCCATCTTCAGCAAGACCAAAGACAAAGTTGACAAACTAAACAGAAGTGGTATTTACAAGCTGTCCTGTGGTGACTGTAATATGACTTATGTAGGTAGAACAATGAGAACTCTGAATCAAAGAATCAAAGAACACCTTAATAACCCAGAAAAATCAAACTTTGGATATCACATTAAATTTAATAATCATTCCTTTTCTCCTTCTGAAAACAGTAAAATTTTACACAACATTCCCAATAAAAACTTTAGACTCATGAATCTCTTAGAAGATCTTGAGATATCCAAAGAAATGAAACTAAACCCTGATTGTTGCTTAAACACACAAATCAACCTCAATTGCAATTATAAACCTCTTTTTAAATTATTATGGGAGACTTTAGAGGAAGAAGGGTGACCTCATGCAATCTTATTATATTTTTTCATAATTTTATATTTTTAAACAAAATTTAACTTTATTAAAATTACACTTTTGTAATTCATTTGACAGTTATTCTTAATTGAAACATGAAAATATTCTTTAAAATTTTTTATGCAAATTTCTTACAAATTTCCATCAAAAGATACAATTCTCAATACACTTAAGTATCAGATAATGTAACATTAATACCATGTTTCTTCTTTATATTATTGTTGAACAATTTGAGCCCTTGTTTCTTAAGGATGACTGTCAGATTGAACATACATTGACCTTGAGCAATGACTTGAGTGAATTTACAAACTAAGTAATGTCATTCTGTATGATGTGATGAACACATAAGATTTAATTTAAAACTTAAAAACTTAATTTTTAGAAAGTCTTTGATGACTATTAGTAATTCCAAACTATAAATTTTGTAAGAATTTAAAACAATCTCTATTTCCTATATATGACATTTGTCAACTGTCACTTTTGAAAAATCATTTAAAAGGACCGACATTTGATTTCATTAGTTCTATTCTGTCTACCTCCTCACAGTAATCAATGGTCGGGTTCTTACACCCGTACCATGACAAAAAATTTTTCAATTTTTTAATGTGTCTGTGAAGTCCAGTGTCGAGTTTTTTATATGTTTTTTAAGAATTTCAACAACCAAAAAATCAATATTTCATCTACATATAAGGAAATGAGATCTCTCCATTGTAGTGGTATTTATAAATTGACGTAAGTTAAAAAATTAAAATCTTCACCAATTAGTACTTATAAGAACATTTTATTGTAGCATAGCTCCGATGATGGCTTTGTAAAGCCGAAAGCGCTCAGCTAGGAATTATTTTAAAAAATATACACACTTCAAAAATACTATTTTAGCTTTTTTTGAATAAGCAAATCGTTTGCTAGAAACTATAGAGCTGAATATAACTACCCTTATTAGTACTACCAATATTCCTTCATGGACCAATAAGCTACCTGTTTTCAATACTAGTCTCGACATAAAAAAAGCACTCCTAACCACCTCCGTAGACAATTATTTCAAGAAGCAATAAATGCAAAACAGTAAAATCAACTTCTTTATACCGACGTATCTAAAAATAAAAAGAATAAAGGATGTGCTGTCTGTAGCGAAAACATAAATTTAGCTCTACACTGGCTATTAACCACTTGTAGTATACAGATTGCAAAATTATATGGTATTCTTAAAGTTCTTAAAAGGACTACTTTTAATACGAATTCTCTAGCCATATGCTCCAATTTTCATTCTACAATTCAGTCCATTGCCAACATATATTCGTAAAATCAGATGGTGCAAAAAATTTGATACATCTGTTATCAAAACCACAGCAGAGGAACATCAATAACCATTCTTTGAATCCCATTGTATGTGAGGATCAGTGGAAATGAGTCTGCAGATATCGCAGCAGGAAAAGCAAGTTGCTCTTTTAACTTAATTTCAACTTCATAAAGATCTGGCATCAACTATAAAACAAAACACTCGTAAAACAAGGCGAAATCATTGAAATGGACAAGACACATAACTGCACATAATTGTTCCCATTGTATAGTTATTTAAGATACCTACAATGACTAGGAGGGACAAACTCATCATTCGAAGACTCCGAATAGGATACATTTGCATCACTCACGGATACCTGATGACTTCCGAAAACCCACCTGCTTGTCAATATTGTGATTCTCACTGCCTTACAGTAGAACCCTTACTCGTAGAATGCAGTTATTATAGACTATATTGACTATACTCTGTTTTTTAACCAGGAGGAGTAAACCAAAAAGACAGATTCACACTCAAGAAAGTTACAAGAAAAGTCACCAAATACATCTTCTTTTTTGTTGATTATCTCGGCCTTGCGGTAATCGAGTAATCAATATTGGACAACCTCACACGTCAATTTTACCTAACTTTTTTTATTTATGTTTAAATAATAAAATATTTTTTTTTCAATTCACTTCCAATATATATTACAATTATTACAATAAAAAAAGGACGTTTTTCACATTTGGTCCCATGTATATATATATATATATATATATATATATATATATATATATATTTAAATATCGAGTGATCCAGTTTTATAGATAAGTCTATGGTATTTAATTATAATTTAGAGAATAATTTGATCGGGAGAGTCAATAATGTTACAGATCTAAGTATGGTTTTTCTCAGAAATTTGTCTTTTAATATTAGACCATATTCTTATTCTGGTATGATCAATTTCTTGAATCTAGTTTTTTTTCTTACCAGATACTTTGTATATACTTTGTATAAATAAGTGTGTACATACTTACAATTTCTTTAATGCTGGATTCTTGTTCAATTTTGACAGTGAGTTTGTCCCGTTTGTTATCAACAAATAAAATTTACTAAAAAATACTGGATTTCTGTGAGATAATCAACAAATCCAATCTATTATGTTACACTCTTGCATAATTTTGCAGTTTTCTTGTGATGATCTACAACCAGGAAGAACAAAACCAACTGTATCAGACAATCAAACTAAAATACAACATTACTTTATTTTGCGCGGAAAATTTGAATTACTTCTCCTGGTTAAAAAACAGACCATAGCGCATAATATAAACGGTAACCTAAAACGGATAGTTAGTTCGACAAATGTGTACAGTGTTGTAATTGACTTTTTAAAAGAATTTGTTTTCGGTCTTTTCTTGCATTTATCTAAACAACAAATACGTATATTAAATTTGCAAATAGTCATTTTGAAGTTATTTACATGATCTGACAGATGTTACACCAACAAACCTTTAAAACGTTATGTTTTTCGAAGATAAAATAAAAACGCACAAAGGTCATTTTTTCACACTAATTAATATATAAAAATTATCAATAAATCTCAGGCAGAAAATAGTTAGAATATATTTGTATAAGTATTATACACCAAAAAAACTTGCCAGTACCCTGGTCTTTTGACTGTCACGAACAGGGTATATTTTTTTCTTATTATCTTGGTCTATACAAGTACAACCTTATTCCAGTTTCGCGATTTATGACAATTTTTAAGATAAACCTCTTTTCAAACGGAAGCTCAAAATATTCAATATATTTATACAGTAAATAACACAGACACATTTGTTTAACACAAAAAAGACAATTATAATATACATAATACAATAACGTGTATTATGTATAATTTCAAAGAAGCAGTTTTCAACATTCTCTAACTAATTTTTTATTTAAGAAGTCCTTTGTGGCATAGAATTTCGACCGAACGATTTTCGTAACGTATCCTTTACGCTTCAGAGACATTTTACTATTCAAACTTTCGATTATTCAAGTTTCTGCCTTAGAATTTAGGTTAAATCCTTCGGGATTTACAGAGCCCCAAACAAATTGACAAATAAACTCGTGTATATCCACAGCACCAGGAAGAATGATTGATTGATGGGATTTTAAACAGAAGGAATTTTAGACCCTTCTCTTGCTTGAAAAAATTAATGCCGACCAATAAATCTCAACGGTCCCATATCTGAGAATATCGTTTTTATGATAATATAAAGAATATAAAAGTTTATATTCGAAAAACGATATAAATTTCTTGATAAAGGAACGGTAATATATATTATAAGACATAATAAAACCAATAATTTAGAAACGATTTTGAGTCTGGTTTTCTCAACAAATATGTTAGTAATGTTTATTTTATTTTTTTGCAATTACACGTAAAAGTCATAAATTTTATTAGAATTTGTCAAACAAAAAAAATACAAATTAATTAACAGTTCTGGAAATTGTTGGTTTATATATAGATAAGACTAATAAATTTTTGTTTGTTATCAGAAAGAAGCAATTTAAGTGACCCTTACTTATTTAACCCTAAGAACTCGAAACTATTTTTGATACACTAATAGCCGCTAAAAATAATACAAAGGTATAGCTTAGAAAAAAAAACTGAAAGGGTAAAAATAATTATATAATGGGTCTATTGAATAAAAAAAAGTATTTGCTTTTACTTCCTCCTATTTAAGTATTTACTTAATATTAATTGAATAAAAGAACAGCAATTACTTTATATAAAAGGGTTTACTTAGAGCAATAAGTAATCTCTTTTATTTTCAAGTAGTTACTGAATGTATAAGGTTACACAAAATTTTTTCCAGTTATTACTTTTTTTTAGTTAAATAAAAAGAAGGATATTCTACAATTAGTAAGTAATACCTTAATATTTGTTAAGAAATCTCAAATGAATACTTACGCCAGTAGTTTATGCATACTTACACTAGTAAAGTGGTAAATCGATTACAAATACCTACCGTTAGTGGCGCACTGGATTGTACCCATGTTCAAAAAAACCTTTAGAATTTGTTGACGAATTTATTAATAGAAAAGGTTTTCCTAGCATAAATGTACAAATAACGTGTGATGCAAATGAAGTGATTACAAGTGTGGACACTCAGTGGCCTGGAAGTGTTCACGATTCCAGGATTTGGAAACAAAGTTCGATTTATCAAGTTATACATAGCTTTAGACGCAATTTTAGCCTCCTTGGAGATAGTGGATATGGAATTTCTCCATGGTTATTATGCCCAATAAAATCCCTAAAACAGAAGCGAGGAATTATTTAATATGACCCATTCCAGAGAAAGGGTGACAATTAAAAGAGTATTTGGGCAGTTAAAGCAGATTTTCGTATATTAGGGTCTAAAGTAAGAGTATCTTTGGCAAAAGTTCCAAAGATCATTGTTTGTTATGCTGTTTTGCATAATGTTTGCAAATCTCTACGGGACGATTTTGAGTTATCCGAAAATGAACGGGAAAACCCACAGGACCTCCATGATGTACATTACAATGAAGCGGAAGTAGATATCATTCGTCAAAGAGCAATTAAAGCCGCAAAACGCCAATTAATAGGGGAAACAATATTTTACAATATTATTATTTTAAAAACAATATTTTACTTGATTTTGTAATTTTCTAACGTTGTTTTTAATTTGTTTACTTAAATATCATTGTCAATTTTTATGCCATAGACACTACAATATAAAACAAGTATTTTTTGTTTTGATACCTATTTAATACACTGAAAATTTTAATACTAAATTAAGAAAACAGAAAATGTGAAACTAAAAATTGCAGTACATATATGCAAATTACAAATACATTACAAGTCTATGTATTCTCGTAGTTTTGATACGATGCGATTATTAACCACTTCTGCTCCAAAACTATCTTTAGGAATTCGATATAGCAAAATATTTGTCAATTTTTCTATCAGAAGTTTTTCCCTTTGCACTTGAAGTCTAGCAACATTTAATTGTTCAAGAAGAACAAGTCGTTGCGACTCTTGTGTTGATAAACTTTTCGTTTCATCGGTCTCTAACATAACTTTCTTGTTCTTTGGGCGTTTTTTCAGCGTTCCTATAGATGAGGGTATTTGTGAATTGGTACTAGCTGATCCAGTATTTTCTAGATTGTTCGCTTCTCCATTGTTAGTTCCAATAAAACATCCCCCAGGATTTTTCGTAAATACTGGGTTTTTTTCAAAATTTAATATATCCAGAAATTCTTTTTCCCATTCGCGCAATTTAATTTTTTTGTTACCAGTCATATTTTTATCCGTTTCTTTCTTTACATCTGTTTTCATGTTATTGAGAATTTTTTTAATTTGTCACTAGTAATACTTGTACCAGAAGCCTTAATAAATTAATCTCTTATCCCGTTCCAAGCCTTCTCATAACTTTTAACAATTGCCGGAACCATTGATTTGTTCAGAAGAACCGTATGATTTTTCAATATTTTCACAAATATAAGCCTTTGACAGCCACTTTCGACAGGTAATTCTTTCTCACTTGACGACGACATGACCACAGAATAATAAACAATAAGAATGTCCACTCTAAGATGCCGCCTTTGAAGTTTTTTAGCACGCGCGCCATGTTTTCGAAGGAAACACATAACATAGACATACGATTTGTGAGGTTATGTAATTGTTTATATTTATGTTATTATATTTAACAATGTTAATATAATTGTATAGTATATCTATGATTGCCGTAAGTCAATCAAACCGGGTTAATTTTGTACACACCACATAAACAACACTGGTTCCCTCTAAAACATGGCGGAACGTCTGCGCGAAGCAGATGCGCGTACTTAATTTTCCATAGAGAGTGGGCATTATGATTGTTCATTATTCTGTGACATGACTATTTATAGCGCTAAAATTTAACTGACGTGGATGTACCTACTACAGAAAATCTCAACAACGCACGCGACGTTTACAAACTTGTTAAAACTTGTCTTGCAGCTATAAAAACATCACAAGACAATTTTAAATGTAAATACTTACAAGCATATACTTAAATTTCAGAATATTTTTCCACTATTACCTTATAAGAAAACACTTACTTTTATTCAAATAAAAATAAGTAAAATCTTATCCTTATAAGTATTAGCTTGTGCTTAAAAGTTACTACTTTTAAGGTAACACTTATTTTTATTCAACAAACCCAATAACACAATATTTTTTAGGACATCTTATACTTAAAATGTTTTTTTTTTTGTTCTTTGTAGCAATCGTAAATATAAATTCAATAACCAATTTGAGCTCATTATTTCTTTTTATTCTTCGATCTTCTGTGTTTTTATTACAATATATGGTTTCTGACGAGCTATCGCCACTGTTGATTATCAGGAAGCCTAAGTATACAACGCTTTTCAGATAAAACTATCCAACTTAAATAACTTTTGAACTATTAATTTTTAGGAAAAACGCAAAAACACGTCAATTAATATTTGAAGGGGAAGACATTATTATCATATTTAAGGTTGCTGGGAAATGCACACTTTCACCTCCGTATCATCCCTTTATTTTTTTTTTAATTACTTCCCACTTTTTTTATTTGATATTTCGATTCTACTCTTTGTACTGATTTCAGAAATGTATAATAAATAATGCTTAAAAGGCTTAGCCTTTCTTTGATGGTAATTATGTAGACTTTAGTCTCTGCTCGTATAAGTGTTTTATCTGCATAACGTATGTTACTGATTTTCCTGCCTCCTCTAGTGATTGCTCCATTCCATTTGTCAGGTAATTTTCTGATTATATATTCAAAATATAATATTGGTGATAGTACAGCCATGCCTAGTTTGTTTCTTTGTTTTGAATGCATTTAAATACAATCTGTGTATTTTAGTTTAGGATACATTTTTGTCATATTGATTTACTAGTAGGGATCATAGGTGTTTAGATACTCCAATATTTCCCATTGTGCTCCAAAGGGGATCATATTTGATTAAATCAAGAGCCGTTGTATAATCTGCTGAAGCCTGTTTCTTTTGTATATCTGGTGGTCAATATTTACTTTAAATGGCTTAAATTTTCGGGCCAAACTTTTTTTAAATATTTTTTAATTTAATGGCGATTTTTAAATTGTTCGACAAATATAATTTGTAATTATATAGTTGTTTTTATCACTGATAAACATACATTTTATTTTGCTGCTTAGCTCCGCTATTTTTAAGTGTTGCTTCCTGTTTTTGTGGTATGTTTACCATAACTCTTCTTTTTTACTAAATCTTTGGTTTTTTGTGACATCTAGATTTTTATTCCATTTCGCGTTTTATTTTAATTTCAGGGAGAAAAAATGCCTGAAGTGCAAAAGAAAAGCAAATATACAAAAAAATATAATGAAGAAATTCTTTAAGAGTTATGGGAAATAATTAATACCATGCGAAAGGCGACGGCAGCAGGTAAATAGCCCAGATATACTCTGCAATTTAGACTTAGCGAAAAATTTAAAAGAGTAGCACATGGAAAAATACTTATTTATGAATTTCAGAAGAAACTGTATTAAAAAAATGGGTAGTCGATTGTCACAGAAAAGGGTTTCCAAATCGAAAAAAACACATCAAAGCTTCTGTTAAGTTAGTTTTGGATTAGAACCCCTAACCAAATCCATCTAAAAAAATCTTCTTGAGGATTATTGGTATTATTCGTTTTTAAGAAGACACCCTACTTTAACAAATAGAATTCCTGAAGCTGTAAAAAATGCCATTCGAAACGGGTCAGAAAATGATATAAGAAAGTGATTTAATAATATACAACAATATGGAAAAGAACTATAATGACTTTTTTTCTGATCCAAGCAGAGTTTACAGTGGAGATAAAACTTATTTTACCCCTTGTCTGAAAGAAGATAGGGTTCTTGCACCAAAAGGTGCCAAAAATGTTTATCAGATAGAACAAGGCCCATCGAAAACAAATATTACCGTCATTTTCCCATTTTTTCCTGCGGGAGTACAACGCCACCAATGATCATGTATGCTTATACAAGATTACCCAAAAGCATCGCAAAAGGTGTTTTAGATGGGTGGGGTATTGCTACTAGTGAAAAAAGTTGGATGTAAGCAGATGATTTTTATGAATATTATATTCTTATTTAGTACAACTACATGTAAAATTTTTAATTATAATGTTTGAAGACGGACACAAAACACATTTAACAAACCGTCCAAAAATTTAACCAACTTAGTCCATTTACTGAACTCGAAATAATCTGTGGCACTATATCCAAATGCCACTAGAATTCTCCAACCCGTCAACGTCTCTAGTTTTAAGCCACTTAAAAATGCGTAAAAAAGAGCTTTGTTTGACGGAAGAGACAAAATACATTTGAACTACTAAGTAAAAGTAACTTTGCCCCAATTGTAAAAGAAGCTGTAGATACTCTTAAACCATCGGCTATCTTAAGTGGTTTTAGACTGTGTGGTCTCTGTCGTTGGAACGCAGATAGTATTGATTACAGCAAATCATCATCATCATTGGCTCCACAACCCATGGTGGATCTTAGCCTGCTCAAGCATAAGTCTTTAGTCTCTCCTATTCTTCGCCTTGGTTTTCTATTTTCGTACTCCCAACATTTTCAAGTCTTTCTTCACCTGATTATTAAATCGTGCTCTGGGTCTACCTCTTCTTCTTACTCCATCGATTCTTTGGTTATCAATATGTTTTGGCGGCTCAATCTCATTCATTCTCTTTATGTGACCTAACCACCGCAACCGGTTTATTTTAATGAACCTTATAATATCAGCTTTATCATACAGGCGGCAAAGTTCGATATTATAGCGCCTACGCCATAATCCACCCTCCTGTACTCCTCCATAGATATGCTAGAGGATTTTACGTTCAAAGTAACGTAAATAAATATTCGTCATCGCTCTTTGTTATCGTCCATGTTTCCGATGCGTAGGTAAAAATGTTCTTGATAATAGTTCTGTATATAACTAGTTTGTTCTTTTTGTAGCTTGGCTTGTTAAATTTTTTTTTAATCCTTAATAGGCTCTATTTACCAGATATATCCGTCTGTTAATTTCTGTTCTTACTACATTATTCTGAATAATTTATGAGCCTAGGTATGTAAACTCTTTTACTTCTTCGAAAATATATGTTCCGATCGTAAGACCTTCGAGTTGTGCTGCTCATCGCTTGTCATCGCTCTTTGTCATCGTCCATGTTTCCGATGCGTAGGTGAAAATGGGCTTGATAAGAGTTCTGTATATAACTATACCCTGGCCGCTTAAAACATGGAATCCAAGGTCGCATGATCGCTGAATGCAAGCCTCGACAGGCGGTCAAAACTAGATCTTCTGAGAGACTGTTTACACCATCATTATTAATTTGTGTTTTACTTCCTCTAGCTGGTGAATTTTTGTTTGTTTTTAGAGTTCACGCGTACGTATATTAATTTGTATTAATTATTGTCTGAGTTAGGTTTATTAACAATTTTATTAATTGTGTGTTACGTTTAATAACCTGTAAAAAATTGTGTAAATATATTATAGCAAGAGTGTTAGTCCGTTTTTGTTGACCGGTGTAAACGTTGGAAAATTAATAACATAGGGAGAGGAATATTTAAGAGTGCTTGCCATTCACGTGATCATTCCATCTTTTCGGCGGCTCAACTATTCGTTCTTTTTGTAGCTAGACTTGTTAATTTTTTTTTAAATCCTTAATAGGCTCTATTTACCAGATATATCCGTCTGTTAATTTCTGTACTTACTGCATTATTCTGATTAATTTATGACCCTAGGTATGTAAACTATCTTACTCCTTCGAAAATATATGTTCCGATCGTAAGACCTTCGGGTTGTGCTGCTCATCGCTTGTCATTGCTCTTTGTCATCGTCCATGTTTCCAATGCGTAGGTGAGAATGGGCTTCATAAGAGTTCTGTATATAACTAGTTTTGTTATTTTGTAGCTAGGCTTGTTGTTAAAAATTTTTTAAATCTTTACTAGGCTCTATTTGCCAGATATATCCGTCAGTTAATTTCTATACTTACTGTATTATTCTGATTAATTTATGAGCCTAGGTATGTAAACTCTCTTACTTCTTCAAAAATACATGTTCCGATAGTAAGACCTTCGAGTTGTGCTGCTTGTATATAATTTGATACTTTCATATACTTCGTCTTACTAGTGTTAACCTCTAGTCCCATTTGTTTCTTTGTTGTTTTCAGCGCCTTAAATGATTTGACCACGTCCACTTTTGTTCTTGCAATAATGTCGATGTCATCGGTGTAAGCTAGTAATTGTACGCTACGATTAATAATAGTTCCTCTGGTTGTTATTCCAAATTCTTTATTGCTTTCTTTAGTGCAATATTAAATAAAAGGCATGATAGGCTATCTTCTTGTCCAAGTAATATTTGAGACTGAAACATTCTGGAAACTTTATTCTGCACTAATAACTTTACACTCGACTCTTGAGAAGGTCGCTTTCAACCAATTTTACCAAGTGTACTGGTATGCTGGATTCTATCATGGCCTTGTACAGTGCGTTTCTTTTAACACTATCATAGGCATATCTAAAATCAATAAACAGGTGATGAGTATCAATGCCATACTCATATGTTTTTTCAGAGCTTGCCTTAGAAAGAATATTTGATCGGTCGTTAATCTTTCTTTATGAAAACCACACTGATATTTATCTATTATGTCTTCACAATATCCCGATAGTCGGTCGTAAAGCATATATGCCAATATTTTTAGGGTTATTCCTCTATAGTTGTCACATATTATTTGATCTCCTTTGTTGTGGATATATATAATTATACCTACATTTCAGTCTTTTGGCATCTTTATTTGCTTCCAGAGAAGTTCTACCAGTTTATATAGACCTACGAGAATGATGTTATCTTTCTCTCTTTTATCGTCAATGTCCTCGAGTTGAATGTCTCTGATTCGTGGAGCCCTATCTCACCTCTTATATTTAGCCTTTCCTCGAAGTTTTCTGCCCATCTTTCTACAATCTGGTCCTGATCACCAATGATCTCCGCTGTTTTATTTTTAACGATTGATAATCTAGGTTTGAATTCTTTCCTGTTATCGTTAATCCTCTTGTAAAACTTTTGCGTTTCTACGTGTGCCTTATAGTTCTCTAGGTCTTTTAGGTGGCTCTCTACATGCCCTTCCTTCTTTTTATTTTAGTATTCGTTTTTTTTTCTTGTCTCAGCTGCCTATACTCTTCCTCTGTTTGTCTCGTTTTTCGCCGTTGGAGTCTTCTATATGTATACATCGTACCAGTCTTATCTTAATTTTTTACGTTTTTGCTTTCCGATAACTTCAGTTGCCACTTCTTCTTCTACGCTGCCTTCAATAGTTGTTAGTATCTTCAATTATGCCATCCGTGCAGCCTTCCAGCTTGCTTTCGAGACTTTCCTCGAATCTCTTATCTATCTCAGGGTTCTTCAACACTTCTACTTTTTTCCTCTTTAATTCATTTTTCTTTCTTTGCATTGGAGATTCTAGATCTTAGTTTAGCTTGTAGTAGGTAATGATCTAAGTTTATTTTCGCTCCGCGTCTTGCACGTTCGTCTATCACGTCGCTAAAGTGATATGTTAAGTCAACCGTATTTGGTTTACTGTATTTCCACCTGCACTTCTTCAGTGTTCTGTTGGATGGCAGCTATAATCTATCTTAAAATTATTTTTCTATAATATTCTATTTCCCAACCATCTCATTTTCTGAAGTGCAATTATATACTTGGCTCTTATATACTTCTACACTGTTAACGATAGACTGCAAGACTTATGGCCTGTATATCTATCTTACATTCTACGAGAATAATCCTAAATCATTTTCATTTTTTGCGCCGAATCGTCATCTAGATTTTATGTCGGAAACCTTTACCCTGAATTCTCGCAACATAATGTTTTTTTACGGTGTTGCGGTGTTAACCCTATGCCCAACCCCCAACCAGGAGGACCAGTTAACCCGCTCTCGTCAGTTTCCGACTCAACTTTCCACTTGGGTTGGATACCGGATCTTCAGTTGGGTTGCTTGGTTTAACAGTGGGCACCAGCGTGAAGGTGAGAGTAGGATTTGAGTAAGAAGCAAGTGGAGTAAACAAGACACAACTCCATAGTTTCGCATTCTACCCCTTTACCCCCCAACTACAGCAAATGCCTAGTCAAAAAGTATACCGTAGATAAATTTGACAAAACCACAACAGAATCAATCAATTTGACGGATTTTTGCAACATGTGCGATGAAGATACTTTACAGCGCTTAAAAGGAGCTAGAGAAAAGGAAACTCTGATAACACTAGCAAAAGTTTTAGGGTAATACTTAATCTATTTAAAATTTTACATCTAAACAATTTAAACAATGAAAAAGGCCATAATTTACAAATTTTAATAGATGAAATGTTTTTGAAAGATGTTTCTGTAGTAGAAGAGAGAGCAGCGATGACCTTAACTTACGATATAGAATCAGTACCTGCTGTTTTTTTTTGGAAAAAGTTCCTGAACCAAATACAAAAGTGGCACGAAGTTTAACACTTTACTCAAAAATACTCAAAAACATTCACAGGATCCGCTGCCATTTCAACTTTTAATTCCGTTTCCTCCAATAGTCAAAACTTTATAAATAAGAGCAGTAACATGGAAAATTGTTTGTCTTGGGCCAATACCCTAGAACGTAAGGGAATATGTAATATCCAAAGATCTAGTTTTGTAATTTCTTCTTTAGTTTATAAAAGCAGAACTAGAGGTAAACAAACGCGAAAAAAACTGAAAGGAAGCGAAAAAACTTAAAAAATTCCTTAATAGGAAAAAGTGTTAAACGAAATACTATGATTAAAGCACTCAAAGACAAACATCTTTATTTCAAACATAATATTAAAAGTAAAGCTTTCAAATAAAGAAGATAATCGACAGCCCCATAAAAAAAAATATGAAAATAGGTCAATTCCAAAAGTACGTTAGATCTGTCAGTATTAGGATTTGATTCAGAAGTTCCAGAACTTTGCTCACCACCTAAAAATAATATTTTTATGAATAAGGGTATATGCTTTACATGTACTGGATATGTTTCCCTGATTAGGTTTGGAGTTAAATGTTAAAAGTGTTCTAGACCATTTCACATGGCATGTCTTGAAATTTATAATTTATATATAAAATATTTTGTTTTGTAAAACTTGTCTTAAACAACTTGTATAAGGAATCTTGTTTTTGTAAAATTCATGTATAAATAAATGGCACTTTGTAAGTAAGTACTTATATTTAGTTTTGTTTTCAATGCTTAATAATCAATATTTTGATATAAAAATGATGCCAATTACTGGGTGCCGATGATTAAGTACACTGCCAATTACTACAATCAACGCAGCAAGTATCAAAAATGTTTTTGAACAATATCTTTGTCTTGTACCAAGTCCTTACGATCTCTACCCGGACTTGACTTTTATATTCGAGCAGGAGGGTGCTGCATATCTTACAGTTAAAACAACTAAAAAATGGTTTGGAGACAATGAGAATAAAGTCCTCTCGTGGGTTTCGAACAGTCCAAATCTTAATGTTATTGAGACGTTGTGGCATAGGATGAAAAAAAAAATGGCGTAATGATTCCCAGAGAACCGTCATCGATGTAAAGAGTAAGCTACGTAAGCAATGGGATAGTTTCGACCCTGACTTATGTAAGTACTTAGCACGAACAATTCTAAACAGAATTTCTGTGGTTGTAAAGGCACATGACGATATAACCCCATATTAAAATAGTAATTTATTGAATTGTCCGAGTATGTAGGTGTCATGATATTATACAATATTTTCGTTTGATTTGCCACCAACGCTGGAATTCAAAGTTTATAGAAACCAAGCCATTTCAATCTTTTGTTATTAATTATAAAGTTTAATGTATTGTTGAATCCGTACTTTGATTTATTACACAGTCTGAATGACGTTTCAATTTTCATTTGTCCGAACACGTAGTTTTTGGGACTTGTATAACATGTTTCACGTTAAAAGTTTGTTAAATCGTTCTGTCCTGGGAAAAAACTTTGATAGTCGACTTCTCGGTTTTAAGTTGGCCGTACATACCACGTTTTTTTTAAGACGGCAGTGTAGTTCAAATAATTCAAATACCGTTTGCACAATATTTTACCATGAGTTTAAATATTATGTTGGATAATATGAGGAAATATTAAATATTATGTAATTAAATTATTCAGTATTAATTTTATACTAATTATATGCATATTTGACCTCCCAAAACTGCGTTTTTATATATAAAAATTAATTAGCCGCTTGGATTCTGTTCTGATTTGTGTTATATTAATTAGAATTTTGTTAGTATGTTTCCTCTTTCATTAGCACTACAATAATTTTAGAATTTCATATACTCGTATACACGATGCAATTTTGCAAATTTGTTGAATTCCAATTAATCTTTTAAGTCGTTTATGTAATTTGCAATAATATTCGTATATGCTAAAATATTTAAAGCAGAATAATTATGTGAACTGAACACTACCATGGGTTTTTTCATTATGAGATAAATTTTGTCAATGAAAATAACTAAACAAATGTGTAGTTTTTTTTAAAGGATTATCTATTTTTGCACACAAATATATTAATGATTTATAACATTTTATCTACTTTTGATAAATATTTTAAATTTAATAATTTTTTATTATAAATATGAATATTTCACTTAATTTTACGCTTACGTTTTGTATTATGTTTTATTAAAATGTTTTAATTGGAACTGTAAAATTAATTATAAAAAATGTTTGTAACGTTAAAAAGATTTATGTATATTTGTTATTTTTCTTTAAATAATTATGTTATTTTAATTTATTTTAATTTCATTTATCTATTAACTGTATCCTTCGTTTAACAGTAAAACTTCTGTTAACGGCCACCTCTCCACAACGGAAACCTCTGCTTAGCGGAGCAGTTTTTAGGTCACCAAACACTTCCTCCTCTCCTCTCTATCCACATAATGTGGATAGAGAGGAAGAGACCTACGAACAACGGACCCTTTTCATAACGACTCCCGACTCCTGAAGTCCACATATGTATCTAACTTATTGTATAATATAACTTAACTTATTATATATAAGTAGTTACTTATGGTCATAAAACTAGGTAATAAATGTATGTCGAGTTTGAATTGGAAAAACCAATTTTAGAATGTATGCGAACTGATCTAAGGGTAGCAATGTCTTGGGCTAAAATAAAGTTTTTAAGTTTGGAAAAAAATATCGGTAATAGAAGAATCTGAAAAAGAAAATAATTAGTGGTCGAGTTTTGGCCGAAAAGTTCTAAATAGGAAAAACTCAAGTGATATTTGAAAGAAAAAGGAAGATTTAAAGTGGCTTCGTGAAAGGGTAAATGTTCAATAAAATGACAGATTAAAACTAAAGGTATCGATACTATTGTGTACGATTGGTTTTGTAAAGTGAGAAGTAAGAACATTCCATTATCTGGAACGTTAATAAAAAAAAAGCTTTAGAGGCGGTGAAAGAACTCAATTTAAATTTTAAAACTTCCTATGAATGGCTTAACAAGTTTTGTTTTAGACACAATATCAAAGTTATAGCAATTTCTGGAGAAGTTGCAAATGTTACCCTTGATGACCTTTAAGAGTGACAAAGAAAACTTTATTAAGTGGCTATTTACCTGAAGATATTTATAACGGTTCTACGTAGAAAGCTAACGAATGGGAAATGCGAAACTCATAAATTAAAAAACTAGCAAAATGAAATAATATCACGTAGAGACGAGTTAATACAGGTCGTCGAAGAGTTTTACGAGGGCTTATATAGAAGTAGACGAGAAGATAAAACAGGAATACAAACAGCCATTTCAAAGAAGATCAAGAATCAAGGTTCCGAACTAATGCCAGAGATAAAGCTAGATGAGATTCGACAAGCATTAAGAAAAATGAAAAATAACAAAGCCCCAGGAGAGGATGGAATCGTAATAGAAGCTATCGTAAATGGAGGAGATATGCTATTAAATAAATTAAGAAAACTATTCAATCTATGTTTGCAGCAAAGAGAGGTGCCCAAAGAGTGGAACAATGCTACAACCATCCTTTTGCATAAAAAAGGAGATGGAACGGACCTAGAAAATTATAGACCTATTAGCCTGTTGAACCACATATACAAGCTCTTTACTAGGGTAGTGACATCAAGATTGGAGAAAAAATTAGATTTCTATCAACCGAGAGAGCAGGCAGGATTCCGCTCAAATTATGGTACCAATGATCACCTCCACACAGTAAAGACACTCATTGAAAAATCTATAGAATATAACAAACCTCTTGTTCTCACTTTCATAGATTTTCATAAAGCGTTCGACACGATCGAATTAGACAGCCTTATAGAAGCAATGAATGACAGCAGGATTGACCATAGGTATAGTGAGCTTATTTATAATATTTACAAAAATGCCACTATGACTGATAAAATAGACAATAAAACCCGACCAATAAAAATAAATCGTGGAATAAGGCAATAAGATACATTGTCGCCGAAATTAGTCATAACGGCATTAGAATATGCCTTTAAGATGATCAATGGGGACCACAGAGGAGTAAAGATAGACGGCGAAAAGCTTAACCATCTCCGTTTCGCAGATGACATTGTCCTTATCACAGATAATTTAGGAGAAGCTACTTCTTCTTTGTCAACCATTTTCCATCCACTCCTGAATGTAGGTCTCTCCTAATTGCTTCCATCTTTCTCTATCTTGCGCCAATCTAATCCACTGTTTTCCTGCCACTGCTCTTATGTCATCTACCCATCTTTTTTGAGGTCTTCCCATGCTTCTTGTTGTCGTCTTTGGTCTCCATTCCTGTTGTCATTATATCGGGCTACGTGACCTGCCCAGCGACAAGCTACAGGAGAAGCTACAAATATGTTAAACGAATTGGATTTTGCATGTTCGAAGGTGGGCCTGAGAATGAACTTGACTAAAACTAAGTTTATGACAAATTTGGCCCCAATAACCATTTGAATATTCAAGACAAAGTGGTAGAACTGGTGGAGAAATATACGTATTTGGGTCACGAAATAAGAATCAGCAGGGATAACCAAACATGTGAGATTCAAAGACGAATTACTTAAACATGGACAGCCTTTGAAAAACTGCTAGACACACTTAGGGCCAACATACCAATCAGCCTCAAAAGAAAAGTGTTTGACCAATGCGTATTACCGGTCATGACCTATGGGGCGGAAACTATGACTTTAACCAAGACCACGGCTTTGAAACTGAGAGTGGCACAGAGACCAATGGAACGGTCTATGCTGGGAGTGACGTTGAGGGACCGAATAAGAAACGAAGATCTGCGAAGAAGGACGAGTATTACTGATGTTGTGGAACGCATAGCGGAACTAAAATGGAACTGGGCAGGCCATGTAGCGAGAATGCACGATTCACGATGGACGAGCAAAATTACAACTTGGAGGCTAAGAGCATACAAACGCAGTAGGGGAAGACCACCTACACGTTGGGACGACGACATCAGGCGTATCACTAAAAATTGGCAACAAAGAGCACAAAATCGTGAGGAATGGAGGAGTTTAAGGGAGGACTATGTCCAGCTGGGGACGTGATAAATAGAGGCTGGATGATAATGATGATGATGATGATTTATAACGGTGACAAGACTGATCTGTATTATCGAGCCTTACGAAGTAAAACTATAAAATTTCGAAATAAAAAGTACACTGGGGTAAATCTGCTAAGGAAAAGCTGACTGTATTATTGTGTGCAAATTCATATGCTGAAAAAGAAAAACCTTGGGTGTTTGGGATGAGTAAAAGTCCCCGATGTTTTAAAAATTTTCGTATATAATATCATAGCGAAAATTTTGCCGGCAATATTTTTGACTAGCATGAAAATTTGTTGCCTAACAATTTACCGAACTAAATTTTGACAGTTAAAAACAAACTTACATAAAACCAGAAGAAAATTTTACCAGAAGAAACATAATCTTTATTTATTTATTTATTTTTTTTTTATTGAGTTAATGCCTCGACAACTATGATCATTGGCATGGTATAGTCAGGTACCTAGTGTAGTGTGTGTGTGTGTGTATGTGTGTGTGTGTGTGTGTGTGTGTGTGTGTGTTTGTAGAGTAATTGTCTTGATACTTAGCAAAGTCGACGTCATTGTCTTTGCTAAGAGACGCTAATTGTATCCGAACGTCTGCGGTCCCTCCGGTGAGTAATGATTATTTATTTATTAATAATATTAAAAGTACAAATACTATAAGCTATAGTAGTTTACCCACTCTTTTTTCATTCGGGAACTCGAAGGTCCAGCTTCATTTGTTATTCTGAGATTTTCGATTACCTTCTGGTGTTGACTGGAATCCAGCTGCAGATATGGTTTTAGAGAGCTTACGTTTGAGTGACCCGTTAATTTAAATAACTCCTGTTAAACAACTTGCTCAAACAAGGCTGACATATTTGAAGATGATTAGAGCGGTTTGGTATTTTATGTTGTCATGTGTCTATTTCATTTTTTTCAGCTGACATTTTAGTCCACTTAGATACAGTGTTGATACAAGTGGAGAGTTTTTGAACCAAGATCCATCTTTAAAGTTGGGGTAAAAATGGTAAAAAAAATATGTCTGATCAAATTTTTGGTCTTCTTTTTTTCATTAATTTCAAAAAATAATCCAATTGGGTATAAATTTTAGTTCGATGAATTTCTTACCAGCCATTTGCTGCTTGCCAAACTTTTCGAACCGCTCTGACTTGTTTTGAAAAAAATGCTGTTGTATTCAGTTTGGCCCACAACTTCTTCCATAACATTAAATTTCTTCTGGGAAAAGTAAATCTTACAGTTAACGGTCTCATTGCCTCTCCAAGCAAATTCAAATAAGCAAAGGTAAAAATACTTTTCTTGTGCTTCATCGGGAGTTTCCTCGTTGTAGCTATGGATGATTTTTAATAGTTGTTCTAGTTATTGCTCTTGAACTGAGTTTTATTTTTTCTTGAACACGGCTACCTCTGCTTGGTATCTCTGTATTATTTTATGGTAGAATACTATAGTATTCCATACTGACTTTACAGACGACTCTTTATAGTCTTCGCCATTGCCTTTTATCGTGTTAAAGGCATAATTCTCGAAAATTTTTGCTAGTTCAGCTATGGTAGTACATCTCCCAAACGTAAAATCTTTCACCCGTAGAAACTTCATAAATTGGGTCCAAATATAGCTTCTGAGCATCTGTGTGTTTAATGGGACATTTTTCGACACCACTTTTTTGATCTCTTTATCTGCATGGTATCGGAATCTTGATTTTTCGTCTGGATACTTTAACAAAAAGCTCTGGATAATCACATATATCATGACAGATTAACTGCACAAATTTGAAAGAAAAATGCAAAGCCAGAAAAGAAAAATTCTCTGATTCGTAGACAACGCATCATCCCATACGGATATATAGTTTTCTAGAATATCTGGATGGGATGTGGCGTTGTCAAGGAATGAGAGAATTTTTCTTTTTTTGGTGTTGCATTTTTTTGTCAAATTTAAGCAGTTAATCTGACGTAATATTTCTGGTCATCTAGGCCTTCTTGTTGTAGTACCATAAAACATCGAGAACTTTTTACTTTGTGAGAAGAAATATCATGACAGAATAACTGCACAAATTTGAAAGAAAAATGCAAAGCCAGAAAAGAAAAATTATCTGATTCGTAGACAACGTATCATCCCATCCGGATATTCAGTTATCTAGAATATCTGGATGGGATGTGGCGTTGTCAAGGAATAAGAGAATTTTTCTTTTTTGACATTGCATTTTTTTGTCAAATTTGAACAGGTAATCTGCCGTAATATCTCTGGTCATCTAGGCCTTCTTGTTGTAGTACCATAAAACATCGAGAATTTTTTACTTTGTGAAAAGAAATTTTGGAAAATCTGGAGGTACAAGACCTAGAAGATAATTTGCTACTGTCAACCTTTTGTAAAAGTCATGTAATTGAACATTTTTAGAACTTTCTAGAGATTGATGCAGCCATATTGACCCTGAAGTAAACTTAGATAGTTGTGTTAGTGATTTTAAAGAAAACGAACAGGTGTTCAATGTTTTCGACAATATGAGTGACAATGAACTATAACTTACTACAAATGTCATCATCATCATCTTGGTGCTACAGCCCTTAGAGGGCCTCGACCTTCTCAAGCTTTCTACGCCATTCTGTTCTGTCCCTTGCTTGAATTTTCCAGTTGCCGACTCCGATCTTCTCCGCATCTTGTGTTACCCCATCCATCCACCTCAGCTTTGGTCTACCGCGTCGTCTCATTCCCACAGGTTGCGCTGTTAGAATCTTTTTTATCATGTTTGATTCAGGGGCCCGGGCTACATGTCCTGCCCACTGCAGGCGGTTTCGCTTAATTATAGTGGTAATATCTTTACCACCAAACGTATGCTTGTAGATATTCTGCAGTTCGAAGTTATATCTACGCCTGCATATTCCGTTCTCACAGACCGCTCCAAATATCTTGCGTAGCACCTTTCTTTCAAAAATGGATAGAGCGGATTCATCTGTTTTCGTTAGCGTCCATGACTCTGATCCGTATGTGAGAACGGGGACTATCAGTGTTCTATACAGCCTTATACGAGTTTCTTGAGACAGACGTTTGTTAGCTAGGTACTTTGATAGACCATAATAACACCTGTTTGCAATTATTATTCGCCTTTTTATTTCCTCAGATGTATTATTATTGGGGTTAACCGATGTCCCTAGATATATGAAATCATTGACTGCTTCGAAAGTTTGGTCATTGATGATTAAATTTGTGTCAACATTTCCAGCTCTTGTGTTTGTGTTAGTCGCCATGAATTTGGTTTTATTTTGATTTATATGTAACCCAATTCGTTCTGCTGCTGCTACTAGCTCGGTTAGGATTTCCGCAGTTTTTGCTTTAGTTCTTGTTATAATGTCCACGTCGTCTGCATATGCTAGAATTTGGACTGATCTATTAAATATTGTTCCCCTGCTATCTAAATTAGCGTCTCGTACAACTTTTTCTAAGGCGACATTAAAAAGTTGACACGCCAGCGCATCTCCCTGCCTTAACTCCCTATGTATTTAAAATGGGGTTGACGAGTCGTTTTGAATTTTTACTGCTGATAGCATCTTCGCCATTATCACTTTTATCAAACATATGAGTTTTTTTGGAATTCCTAACTCATTCATAGCGTTGTAAAGACTTGGTCTTAAGACACTGTCATATGCCGCTTTAAAATCGACAAAAATATGATACATATCTATATTAAACTCTTGCGCTTTTTCGAGGATTTGTCGTAGGTTGAACTTCCAGGCCTGAATCCTGCCTGATATTCCCCTAGAAACATTTCACTATAAGGCTTTAATCTCTCGTGCAAAATATTTGATAATATCTTGTATGCTGTATTTAGGAGAGTTATTCCGCGGTAATTATTGCATTCCAGTTGGTTTCCCTTTTTGTGTAACGGGCAAATTAAGCCTAAGCTCCATTCTTCTGGCATTTGCTCCTCAGACCAAATTCTACAAACAATTTCTCGCATCACCTTGGTGAGCTGCTCTCCACCGTGCTTAAATAACTCTGCTGGGATGCCATCGCTACCTGGGGACCTATGGTTCCTTAGTTTTTCTATAGATATTTTTACTTCATCTGCCGAGGGGGTTCCACGAGTTCCTCATTTCGGTATTCCAGCTCTATATTGTTAATAGGTTCCCCTTCCGGCAACTCTCGAAAGTGCTCTACCCATCGTAAAAGGATATCCTCTTTGTTGGTAAGTAAGTTGCCTTCCTTATCATTACAATAGTTGATTCTTGGTACTACAAATGTAAGTAATTTAAATATTGCTTACCTAAAATTAAGAGACACAAAAATTACAAAAAATAGTGTTTAAAACAAAACAAACCAGAATTGATAATTTTTTTGAAAAGTTGTACCTAATTATTTTACATTAGTCTCTTATTTGTTTTATTTGTGTACATGCAAGAAAATATACAGTGTGGCCCAAAAGTCTGGAAATGGCTAATTACCTCGTAAAATGCTAATCATAATTGTACAAAGTTTAAGGTACACCTATTTTGGGATACGGAGATTCCATATTTGATATTTACATAGTTGCCAGATTTGCCGTTTTTCTTATATTATTAGTAACTTTGGTTTTTCAAATACATCACCCTGTATATTCAGTCATTATTGGAATCTCATATTCAATACGAGTTCAACCATATGTAACACTTATGACTTAATAAGTGACACTTATAACAACTATCGGACGTTAAATTTCTTTCGACAAAAAATGACCCAATTGAATAAGTAACTACTATATCTGACCATATATTTAATTTTTGTTGTATTTGTGTATGGTTTCACGCATTCAGTCTTCAGTATAAATTTACGTCACACCAGTACCTTAAATTGTGTCGATTTACACTTCCACACAGTGTAAAAGTTGCTTCATCGGAAAAACATATTCTGTTAAAGAAATTTTAATAATTTTCAATTTTATCCATCATTACCTCAGTAAACTCTAATCTACGACCAAAGTCATCTTCACTTAATTCTTGCAATAAGTTAATTTTGTATGGTTTAAATTTATTTTTACGTAATAGACGTAAGACTGAAAAATGACCTACATCATGTACTTGTGCAACCCTGCCTGGGGATGTATGTGGATCTTCAACAAAACTTTGCTTATATCTGAAGTTTTGTTGTTATTGATAACTCGTTTCGGTCAACCTGATCGGTCAACCTGATCGGATTACTTCTCCAGATTCCTTAAATCGCCTTAAAGTTTTTTATACCGTCGTCTTGTGAATGGGAGAACGGTTTAGAGAACGCCATTTTAGAGAAGCAATTTAAATTGCAGAACTTTTTGAACCACAACTACTGTCAATTTTAGTTCATAATTTAAATGGTGAATAAATGTTAAAATCACAGCATTTTCCAGTTAAATGTTTAAATTTAATAAAATCTACATATTTTGCACTGTTTTATGTATTTAAGATCTTTCAGACTACATAAAATCAACTGAACATATGGCTGAACTCGTATTGAATAGCTGAACTCGTGTGAAATTCACACTGAATGCGTAAAACCATACTCAAAGACCACAAAAATTAAATTTGTGGTCAGTTATAGTAGGTACTTATTTAATTGGGCCATTTTTTATCGAAAGAAATTTAACGTCAGATAATTGGTGTAAATGTTCGGCGTTATTTAGATGAGATATTTCTCGGACGATAAATTGGTAGACAAGGTAGAATTGAATGGCTTCCACGTTCACCCGATCTCAATCCTAAAGATTATTTTTATTAGAGATACTTGAAAACTTCAGTTTACAAAACTTAACCAGCAAGTCTTGCATAGCTAAGGCAATGAATTATCGATGAATCTCGAATAATTTCTAGACAATCATGCAGAAATGTGGTCGACGCATTCTACTATCGATTAGGGTGCTGTCAACTCACAAATGGAGCACATTTTGAACACTTTATAACGTAACTATTATGTTAAAAAATATTCTAAACTATCAATTGTTACGTTTTAATATATTTGAAAATAGTTAGTATTAAAAAATGTATTGAAACAATTTTGGCGTTGCCAGACTTCTGTTTTATGTATTTAAGACCTTCCAGACTACATAAAATCATAAGTTTAATTAAAAATCCTTTGTAATAGGTATATATTTTAGGCCCAAACGGGCTAAGTTAAAAAGACAAAACAAAACATGAATGTAGCCACCAAGTACTCCTAGACACTGATGATGGAACATGGTTTTCGAAAATGTTTTGTCTTTTTAACTTATCCCGTTTGGGCCTAAAATATATACCTATTACAAAGGATTTTTGATTAAATTTTTAATACATGGTATACAGCCAACTACAGGAACGTAGATTCCTTGTGGAAAATCATAAGAGAAACTGAAAATCTGGCAACATTTCAAATACCAAATATGGAATCTCCGTATCCCAAAATAGGTCTATCTCAAATTTTGTATAATTATATGTAGTAATTTACGAGTAAATAGCCGTTTCCAGACTTTTGAGCCACTCTGTATAATTAAAGATCAAGCAAATCGAAACCTCTTTTTTATTTCAATTGATTTCGATAACTCTACACAATGGACAACTCTACACAACGGATAAATATTTTTCTCCGTTAATGTTGGTAATAAAGAAGTTTCACTGAACTATTTTTATTATAAAAATAGTTGGTGCCCAACTCTTCAACTTCAACTCTTTAATTACCTAAGTATCCTATTTAATATTTTAATTTTTTATTTTATTGTTTATTTTAGTTATATTTCCGGTATTTGACTCCAGTCTGTTCTATATGCCAGACATAGAACGATTATAACTTTCTACGCCTTACTTTAATAGACGGTATGTCTGTCATTACCAACTCCACCCTGTCGTGTCACACCAATGTTGAAGTGGAGATAATTCAATAGAAAAGAAGATTAGGTTTATAATTTCATTTGCTTACTTAAACTGGATCTCCGATTCAAAACTCATTATATATATTAAATCTTTTTCTAGGGTGAAAATTTTTTCATATCTGTCGTTTTATAATTTAACCTTTTTTATAGATACATAACCTCCTCCGCACACGTTTCTGTTAAACTTATAATTCGTCTTATATGCAATATATCTTTAGTCATGCAGCGTATCGTTATTAGAATTTAATACTTGTTTAATAGTTATGTTTATTTTATTCTTGTCAATTTACTATTTTTATTTAATATTGTAATATTATTTTCAATATTTATGTGACAAGGAAATATTTTAAAACATGTGTAGTTGCTAACACCAGGTTAATTTTTATCTTTTTTTGGCTTAATTTTTGTCCAATTTTAGAGTGAAGAATTCCATGGCACATGGTCAACCATGTAATAACAATTGCAGCTGTTATTTAGAACCCAATGGTCACCTGAATAAAAAAACATGAAAGTTTTTATATGCAGCTACATCCACAACTAACCTCTAAATTCTGCAATCCTTTCTAGGGACTAGAAGACAACATCTGAAAAACCCGCCACTCTTCGAGTGATTCTTAACTTATATTGGATTGACGGTCGTACTTCTTTTCTAGATATAAATATATATATATAATATATATATATATATATATATATATATATATATATATATATATATATATATATATATATATATATATATATTATATATATATTGTTATGCTATTTAAATTGTATTATGTTGCTTATTTAGAAAAAATCCTGTCTATATTTATTAAATGATCTAATCTCCAATTAATCACAATAAATCAGCATTAATTAACTACAATCTCAGGCTATTTAACTTGTACTATTTACCTTTGATCGTGGATTCAAAATATTTTCCAATTAGCTTCCTAATTGGGATAGGTAATATGACCTGAATAAAATACATAGAATTTCAACTGAACTATATGTGAGATGTCCTTTATTTTAATGAAATTTTATATAACAATCAATCCTGTAATATTTGCAATATACTAACTTTAAATATATGAGAACTTGTTTTCTATCATGGACCCAAATGTTATTTTACATTGATTTTTAATATGTGTTATAACTAAGCTCTTTTTATAATTTTTTTTAAATGATCGCAAAATTAACTGTCTCTATTATTTGTTCAATTTATTTAATTAATAAATGAAAACCACACTCCTGCTCTAATGAAAATTGACTGATCTTTCTTTCTCTGCCGTTGCAATTCTATGGCCACGCCAAAAAACAAAAAAACCTTTCTCTGCTTCTGCTCCTACTGTGGTATAGATGACGTACACCTTTCTCATATCTGTCCTTGTATCTGCAACCCAAGAACTCGTGTTATTCTATGCAGCCTCCTTTTGAGCCAATCTCCGCGCCTGTTTATAACTCCAAATGTTTCTGGCTTCGTCTGATATTAATATTCTTATACCCTTTGGTTTTTCTATCTCTCTGTACCCCGTTCCTCACACTGGTCAGCTTTTACACAGCAAATAAACACATCCGGTAAATTACGTCTTCGGGAATTCAAACAAACACAAATCACAAAGCTCCTTTCTTCTTGGACGACGAAAACTGACTAACTAACTTTTTTCCTCTCTCCTATCTCATAGCCAAAACCACCACCTCCTTGCATTCAAAAACTGACCAATAAAAATCATCCACCTCTGTGACGTATATCGTTACCAACCAACTCTCTCTATAAAACGTCATTCGGGTAATTCCAGAAAACAACATTCTTTAATTATTCTAACTAAATCTATCTGCTTTACAAATATTTCTTACTAATAGCTACAAACGATACCTGTTTCTTAATTCAATGTCTTTTGTTAATAAACTTTTACCGATATAATCTTTCGGGGAGAAAAACCACCGCAAATCCCGGTCTATTGTTTAAACACTTTCTATATACACTTTTATTCCGGGTAAATCTATTCCACAATAACCGACTTATTTAAATTTCTTATCGATAATATTTGAAAGTCTTGTCTCTGAGGCCTAATGAACAATTCTTCGAACAACTTAAAATACATATTTTGTCTTATACAGGATGTTTTAAAATTTATATGCCCGTGTCTTTATGAAATATCAATAATTTTAATTTTTAAGTAATAAAATTTGTATATCGGTTTTTTTATTGCTTATGGACATTCAAAAGTACAACAATATATATATATATATATATATATATATATATATATATATATATATATATATATATATATATATATATAATATAATATAAATAAAGTCTCAAACAGATAAAGAATTTTAAAAATCTTGAGTCGCTTGTATATAATTTCTTTAACACCACCTTCTTATTATTCGCGAAAGTTCAGTTTATACTCGTCATCTGAAAAATTATCAACCAACTCTTGTAACTCTGACCGTCATGAACTTTTTTTAATTTTAATAACTATTTTTTTTTTAAATTAATACTGTACTGCCACTTTCTCTATGGTCTGGTACTAGCTTTTATCACAAAAAACATTCTTACTCAATAAAAAGTAATAAAAACAAATAAAATTTAAAGATAATTTTACTTACATCGTCGGGCGCGTCGTGCCACTTAATGGCGTAAATTTACCGCCTATTGCGTTCGAGTCTCACTGGCAACTAAATAAATCATATAATGACAGTGTATGTGCGTCGTAAGTAGCCTAATATCATTTGAGAATAGCGGGACGGACAACCGGATCTAACTAATAATATTTTACGGAATCTTGAAATTAGTAACAAGTAGGGATTTTGACAAAAGTGTTTTTGACAAAACACCGGTTTTCGGTTATACCGGTTTTTTTTGCTTACGGTTTAACCTGGCAGTTATAACCGGCCAAAAAAACCGGTTTTTCCAAACCGGTTTTTCCAAAAACCGGTTTTCGGTTTTTTTATTCCAATAGATTAGAAAGTTACATTTACAATGCACTTTAGTTTGCGATACTACATTCGACTCGATATCAATATGATCAAAATTAGTACTATCGAAAGAACATCAATATCAATGTAAATACAACACATTTTTTTGTGTTTTTTGAGAAAAAAATTTCCCAGACTCTTTCAAATGGGATTTAAAGAAAATAATATCAACATAAATATTTTACTTAAAAATAAATTGGATAATGCAATTCATCTTTTATTTTTACTACCATCAAAAACAATTATCATGTATTACTTTTAACTCATTTACGACTTCCGGTATGAGTATAAATCGTTTTGAAAACGTAGGGAAATCCTTGGAGATTCGTATCCGTAATCGGTAACTCGATATTCATAGTCATAATTTTTGGTAATCAGAAAAAGCCATTTACCCACTTTCAATGTCAAGAGTCAAGTGTGAAAAATAGATGATGTATAAATACCAGATCAGTTGTTATGTAAGAATATTATGATTACAAATACTTTTTCACCGAAATACTATAATAAAATTTAATTGTTTCTGGCTGATGTGAGTAACTTTCAGTTTGCTTCTGTGTTTATAAAATAAAATAAAATAAAAATTGAATTTTAGTTTTGTTTGGAATAATTACTTGAGAATAATAATTATGATTGAGTGGGATCCAAAATAATACCTAACCTAATCCTAATCACTGTAAAAACCTAATAACCGGTTTTTACTTTAAAAATAAAAACCGGTTATAACCGGGACAAAAAAACAACCGATAAAACCGGTTATTTCGAAGTAAAAAAACCGGTTTTTCCTTAAAACCGGTAGGTTTTTCCCATCCCTAGTAACAAGGGCCATATAGGAATGATAGCGGCCCGCCGAATGGTTAAGAAAGAAATTACTCAATTTAAGCCATAAACACATAAATACATACTGCGAGTAAGACCTAAAGAGATATGTAAACACCAGGTTATTAAAGAAATCAATGTGCAAAACTGGAAAAAACTATGTAAAAATAAAGAAACATTAAGAAACATTTTTAATAAAGATGAATCAGATGACAGTCGAAAAAAACAATGTGGAGTGGTTTACTGCAATAAACCAATCAGAAGGGTTCCAACATAATTTTTCCCCAAGGATAATTGATGAAGAATAATTTAATTACTATTTAACTGGGAATAAGCCACAATTAAAGATAAAAATACGTTTATTGACGTTTCAATTTCCACTTCGAAAATCGTTCTCAAAATACAAACAGTAAATTAAACAAATTTTGTTTTTTGTTACATAGTGAAAAATTCTTCTAATAATTTAATTTAATCTGACTCATTTATATTGACAATTCAGACATACAATATGCATTTTAAAGTAGACGACTTTAAAATGATATTGCCAATATTGTTGAGTTGCGCTCCTGGGACGACTTTACTTATAAGATAGTTCATTCGATTACAGGAACTCAACTTTAACTTGAGAATATCCGTCAGAAAAAAATCATAGCATGTAATTCGTCTTTAAAAAGACAAACACATGACATGATGACCGTAAAATTGTCCTGTTAGTGATTCCATAGTAAATTATGATGGAAAAACCAGGAAAACAACCTCATAATACTATCCCGACATTGTAAGTATTTGTTCGTGAATTTAGTTTACCTTCATCAAACATCAAAATTCTAATTTTATATTAAAATTTGTTTAATTTACTGTTTGTATTTTGAGAACGATTTCCGAAGTGGCCATTGAAACGTCAATAAACGTATTTTTATCTTTAATTGTGGCTTATTCCCAGTTAAATAGTAATTAATTTACAATGCCACAAGAAAATAGCTTCAGAGCAATATGAAGATGTATTGTTTTTAAATAGCTATTTTTAATAATTATAGAAGGTAAGATAATAAAATTCCTTTTTGCTGTTTACATATTTGCTGAAACCAACCAATTTTAGTAATTCATAAGTTTATGTGGTACGAGCTTGGTAAAGCCCGCAGGATTTAAGCGAAATTCTCCAGCAGCAACTTCAATAATCGAAAGTTTGAATAGTAAAATATTCTCGAAGCGTAAAGGATACGTTAGGAAAATCGGTCGGTGGAAATTCTGCCCGGAGAAAATGTCAAGTGAAAAATTAGCTAAAATATATTGAGCAAACGGAATTCGGTACGGTAACGTAACTCCTGTTTCGCTGCTTTTCAAGGTAGGAAACATTAATCGTAGTTAAAATCCCTTTGAAGTAATTGAACAACCTCAAATATATTTGGTTTAATTAATCTTTACGTAATACACGAAGAATATGTTGAATATACGTACTTTGTGTGTGTGCATGTGTGTGTGTGTGTGCGTGTGTGTGTGCGTGTGTGTGTGTGTGTGTGTGTGTGTGTGTGTGTGTGTGTGTGTGTGTGTGTGTGTGTGTGTGTGTGTGTGTGTGTGTGTGTGTTTTAATTCTATTTTAGAACAAGCTTATGAGTTTTAATTTTAATTTTTGCTATTAAATAATTGCGGACCTTTTAATGAAAAATATATAAAATTCACTTTTTGACTAAAGGGCATGCTTCCCGATTTTTAATTCAGGAGATTCTAATGCACGTTTTAGTATGATAAATGGTCATTTAACATATTATTATTATTTTTGTAAGTCGCAATTGTATATATACCTCGGTATATTCTGGATATCCATTTTTGATGTGATTGATTAGTTGTTTGCTTGTTTATTTTAAATTTGCAGTAGCATCTGCTACTAATGTAATAATTATAATTATTATTTAAATGGGAAAAAGCAACAATTAAAGGTTGGAGTACGTTTATTGGTGTTTCAATTTCCACTTTGGAAATCGTTCTCAAAAAACAAACATTAGTAAAATAAACAAATTTTGTTTTTCCGCCACTTGGTGAAAAAATTCTTCTAATAATTTAATTTTTTCTGACTTAATTATATTAATAAATCAGACAAACATTATACATTTTAAAGTGGATGACTTTAAAATGATATTGCCAATATAGTTGAGTTGCGTTCCTGGGATGACTTACTTGTAAAATAGTTCATTCTATTACATTAAATCAACTTTAACTTGAAATTATTCGTCAGAAAAAATCATAGCATGTAATTCGTCTTTAACACTTTAACGACCAGGCTAATATAAGGAACCTTTACTGCCGGACCAGATACTTTTTATTTTAAAAACTGTTTTATTGGTAGATATAGGACAAATTGAATATTTTTTTAGGAAAATCAAATTTTATTTTAATTAAATTTATTGCGTGTCCATTTTTGATACACGCGGTCTGGTATAAAACTCAAGACGTTTGGCTTCGTACATGACCATGTGCATCAAATTTGGACACGTTACTTTTTTACAGAAACCACATGAGTAGCAAAAAACATTTGTGATATAGATACAGATTAACTTCTTTACATGGATAAAATTGCAATAAACTGTAGTGTTAATATAACAATAAATTTGAACTACTTGGAAAAAAACTGTAAGTAGTATTTATTATAATATAATTAAAGATACTTATATCACAACAAGTTCCTGCTACCGAATTTTTCAACTACACAACTTTTGGTACCTCATTACCGATTCTGTTGTGACAAACAGCACCGTCTGAAGAATAGAGGTACCAAAATATGAATAATATTCTTAAAAATGGATGACGAATCTGTTGGTTCTGTTTCTTCTCCTAACAACAATCAATCATGTTTATGTTCCAACGCTGGTACTTCATTTAAATATCCAACCAAAAACCAAGCCATTGTCCTATCTGCTCTCAATGGAATAAAAATAAATGAATACGTGATAGCAATAGGAAATATAGTTAAACCAGATAATATATTATTTGCATTCCGCATCTCAAATAACAAAATTTGTATTTATCTCTCCAATACCGAAGTCGTCAATACATTGCTGAAGACACATACATCGATATCCATTAATGATTCAGAAGTTGAAGTAAGACGTCTAATTACTCCTGCTACAAGACTGGTCATCTGTCTGTCAACGTCTGTCCCACCATACCAAACTCAGTACTTGAAGTTGAGCTGAAAAAAATTAGGACTTAATACTGTATCCCAGATGACTTTTCTACGAGTTGGAATGCCGGACACTGCCTATAACCACGTTTTAAGCTTTCAAAGACAAATTTTTATCACACCTATTGAAAATATCACTATCCCAGATTTCATTACAATATCCTTCGACAACACCAACTATCGAATTTATCTATCCACTGACTTAAAATCGAATCTAAATACCCGACATTTCCTCTTAAATTTACAGTTCTTTGTGACGCGATAAAAACGCATTAAACTCAAATTATCCTACTCCCATAGTAGAAAATTACACAACCGATATGGGTTCTTTTAAAGAGATACTTCTATTCGCCCACGACCATATTCCTGATCGCAAAATAAAAAATAAACTAACAAGACTTCGAAAAAAGATACAATCCTCAGTTACCGATTCATCCTCGGATATTGAAAGCGATAACTCCCTTTCCCACGTTGTAAAATAAAATGGATAATACACTTATATTACAGTGGAATCTTAATGGTTATTTTAATAATTTAGAATCCCTTAATGTACGTATAAACGATCTTTCTCCTCTTATAATAAGTTTACACGAAACCCACCTTAAAAGTAATAACTTTAATATAAAAAAATATTTCCATTTCCTTAAAAATCGAGACGCAACATATGCTAGTAGAGGTGTTGGTATTTTTGTAAAAAATCACATTCAGACCAAAGCAATTAAGCTACTTACTAATCTAGAAGCTGTAGCTGTATCACTGTCATGCAATATCAACTGCAGAATTATTAACATATGTAACATTTACCTTCCTCATCCAAATGAAAATGTACTTGAAGAATTACATCGCTTAATCGATGATATTCCTGCTCCCAAACTAATACTTGGTGACTTGAATTGTCATAATATCATATGGGGTCGTATTAAAACAGACAAATGTGGTAGACTTCTTCAGAAATTAAGAGACAATCAAAATCTAATTTTAATGAATACTGGTAAATCTACTCATTTCAGCTCCCACAATAGTACTTTTTCTGCCATCGATATTTCATTGTGTGATCACACATTAGCTACAAGTTTTTCTTGGAATAGTCTTGATTATCTATATAATAGCGATCATTTTCCTGTAACAATTGAAACCATTTTGCATGATCAACCAAATATTCCTGTTTACCAAAAATGGAAATTAAACTCAGCAAACTGGGACTTATATAGAGATCTAATAAATAATTATCTTACGAACTTTATTCTAGAAGATAGCATAGATTCATCTCTTCATCATTTCAATGATACTATAGTAAAATGCGCTAATATTGCAGTGGGAAAAACAAAACCTTGTAAACGAAAACCAATACCATGGTGGAGTGAAGAAATAGCCTTAGCTATGAAATCTAGCAAACATGTTTTTAATGTTTTAAAAAGACACAAAACAACAGAAAATATTATCAATTTTAAAAAACTTAGAGTAAAAACTAAATATCTTATTAAGAAAAGTAAATCTAGAATAAAGTACGTACATTAAAAGGTGAACAAAACTCAATTCATATTAACGCTCTTTATTATAAAAACAAATTAATATCTTCCAAACAAAAAAGTAATAATATTATGTCAGATGTATATCAGAATAATTCAAGCAATGCAAACTTCAATCCCGCATTTTTAGATTTCAAAAATAAAGGTGAAATGACAGATATATCTATAATAAATTGTGATAATCCACTAAATTTCCCCATCACATATAACAAGAATTTGATGAAGCTCTAGATAAATCAAAAAACACTTCATCGCGTCCTGATAATATACCAATCATATTTATCAAAAACTTGCCGTACATAGGAAAATTAATTCTCTTAGACATTTTCAATCACATTTACCTTAATAAAAAATTTTCTTCAATCTGGTCTGAATCAACAATTATTCCCATATTAAAACCTTTCAAATCAAAAACTGACCCCCTTTCCTATAGACCAATTTCTCTTACAAATAATACATGCAAATTACTACAAAAAATTTTAAATAACAGATTAATATGGTTTCTTAAAAAAAACCAATTATTAAGCCATATCCAAAGCGGTTTCAGAAAAGGCAGATCAACTCATGATGCCTTAGTAGCTATTGACAATATTATATGTGAGTCCTTTAGAAGTAACCAGAAAGTAATTGCCATATTTTTTTATATAAGTAAAGCATTTGATACTGCATGAAGATACAACATTTTACAAACCATGTCCAATTGGAGTATCCAGGGAAATTTTCTTGAGTTTGTAAAACATTTCATGAATAATAGGATATTTCAAGTACGTGTAAATGGAATTACCTCAAAAACTGAATATCTTGAAAACGGTATTCCACAGGGCTCAACGTTAAGCCCCACTTTATTTTTAATAGCAATTAATAATATCGCTCAAGAGATAAAGCTACATTTGAAAGCAGGTCTGTATGCAGATGACTTAGTTGTATATACTAGTTGCTGCAATATTAGACTAGCCTCAAAGATTTTGCAATTATTTCTGCATAAACTAGAAGACTGGTCCCAAAAGACTGGTTTTACATTCTCAGGTGATAAATCTCGTTTCATCGTATTCAATAAAAGAAAAACTGATTGCAAAACAACACTTACTCTAAATGGTATCAACCTAAAACAAGTAGAGAGCATTGACTTTCTTGGCCTGAGACTGGACAGTCAGTTAACATGGGCAGAACATATTAAAAAGCTAGTCGTATCCTGCCAATCTAAAATAAATCTCCTTAAAATGCTATCAAACCGATCTTGGGGAGCGGACACCATAAAATTGCTGCATATATACCAATCATTAATCCGAAGTAAAGTGGATTATGGTGCAATATGCTATTCAACTGCGAGTAATTATATACTTAAAAAACTAGACATTATAAAAAACACATGTTTAAGACTAATTCTGGGTGCTTACCGAACTAGTCCCGTTTCAAGTTTTTAGGTTATCCTAAATGAATCTCCCCTATCAATACGAAGACAACACATTTCTTTAAATTATGCCGCGAGATTGTCTTCCAACCCTAATAACACAAACTATCCACTTCTTTATAAAATATATCCACCTACTCATTGCCATAAACAAATTAAATATCCACCCCTTAAATAATGTCTAACGAGATATGGTTTTGACATGGAGCAGTTGTCACATTCTTACCCTACACAACGAACTATACCTCCCTGGACTATTAATTTTTCCACTATTGATCTATCCCTCACGGCCTATCCAAAGAGTACCACAAATCCCATAATCATTAACAAATTATATCAAGAACTTATTATTATATTTTCCTGCTTTCTTTTCGAACTCTTCTTCTTTTTCTTCCTTCTCTTTTTCTCTTCTGTTAGATTTTGTTCTTGTACTTTCGGTTTATCCTCCACAGTCATATCGATTTCTTTGCGTTTTTCCTGTATATTGATCCTTCCAGAATTTGTTTTCCTATCTGTTTGCTTTTCTTCTTCTGTGTTGTCTGGTTCTGCTCTGATTTCCAGTTTATTCTCCGAAAAGTTTATGGTGATATCTTTTTTTTTCAATTCATCAATTCCCGCTATCATATCATGATTTAAATCTTCAATCACCACACATTTCATAGTATGGAATTTGTCTCCCACTCTTATCTGTATTTCCAAACCTTCGTTTACTGTCGTCAAATTTTTATTGTTTGCACCCACTAAATCAACCCTAGGAATCTTATACACAAATCTGTCCAAACTTAATTTTTTTACTAGTTTTTTATTGATTAGCGATATCTCCGATCCAGAATCAATCACAATTTTAATCGCTTTATGTTTTATAAATGCATCTAAAAATATTAGATTAGAATTAGAAATTTGTCTTTCGTTTCCTATTGCTACATGATTCATCTCCCTTCTATTTTGTTGTTGGAAGCTCTGGTTATTTCTATCGTCCCTTTGTTCGTTCGTATTCCTATTCGGAGGATTTTGTGCATCTCTATTCCTGTTGTGATTTTCATATGTTCTATTTTGTGTGTCATTCCTGTTATCGTATATATATATATATATATATATATATATATATTATATATATATATATATATATATATATATATATATGTATATATGTATATATAAGCTAATCTAACATAAAATACACTTTTAGACCACATTCCACACGACAAAAAGTAACTAGGTTGCCTAATGCACATGTCATTCTCTTAAACATGACTTTAACACCAACGGTAATTCAACATCTTTTATACCCTAGAGTAATAAATAAAAAGTTTTTAAATCCCAACACCCGGATTGCTGTTATTATTTATAATATCATTGAAAAAATTTTTTGGATCCTTTAGCTTCAGTAATACTATGTATAACTAACATAGTTCCATGTTACATTGACATTTTGTTTTCGACACCGTTCATAGGTATCTTGTCAATCAGTTACCAGTTAAATATTTATCATCACATTTTAATAACAACAATATGTACAATCTTTAAGAACTACATGTAATTTAAAGGGTTTTTACCGTGGTATTTTGGTGGCTCAGGCATTTTAACCTAGTATGTATAACAATTTTTGCTTTTTAACTCTAGTCAAAATTTAAAAATAACTACGTTTGCTTTAACTAAATAGTTTATACTTATTTTAGGCAATTTTGAACCTGATGATGGACTGTTTAGTCCGAAAACCTTTTTTTTATGTAGCCCTTTTAAGGGTTTTTTTAAATAAATATACCCATTTACGAAGACTAACTTCTTTTTGTTACATATTGATATATCAGGACTTGAATTAAATATCTAAAAATATTTATACACACCATGACAGGTAACTCACATCAAGAATATTTTCAAATAAAATGTTGTAAATTTGTTATACGTTTGATTACAAAATTTACATGTTTAGTTGCCAAAGAATCACTGTAATTTGTTCTGTAATTTGGACTAAACTGAGTTAGTTATAATGTGAAATGTATTTTAATTATTCCTATTGTTACATTTCAATTTAATTAATTAAAGATTGTTAAAGTATGCCAATATTTAACACATCAATTTACTTTTGATATCTTAATTAAAACAATTTAGAGACATTCATTAATATCAGCACATTTCATAAAACTGGATAACTTAACTTGCAGTGTTGAGAAACATAAGAAAAACTGTCACATGCTAACCTACATCTGTCAAATTAACCACTAAAATCTAATAGATAACATAAAAACTCATTGTGCCCTAGACTGAGATGTAGTGCATAAAAGTCCTTCCCCCTTTTTAAATTTAATGTTTGTTTCGTCCCTTCTAAGTGTTTTCTGTTTTAGTGTGTTTAAATTGTCCTTAATTGTTTTTAACTTTAATATTTTATATACTCGACTTTGCACTAATCTACCATTTTGCCAATAGAACTTTATCAAAGAAATTTGATAATTACAAGTTGAAATAATTGCACACCCACACAATTTGTACATCTAAGCTTATTCATTGTCATAAAACTGTAACCTTCATAAAACAAATACTTAATAAATAACACACATTTTATAAATATATCTCTCGAATAAGTATAACTAACTTTTAAATAATACAATGGTATATAATATCACTTTCATTTAACAAACAATCACACACCTATCTCTACTTCATTGGATGAAATCTATCTCCTCAAGAACTTCCCGTTTACTGTCAAACAACTACAATAGCAGACTTAAGTTCTCCATTCAACAATACATGATAGTTTCAACCATGTTCTACTATCCATCAATTAATAGAGTACCGGCAGGTAAGTAATGTTTATTTATTTGCTTATTTAATAAATTATTACATTCTAATAGACTATTTTATAACAATTTGTGGGTCTTACCTTGTCTGTTTAAACTTTTTTTCCCTTTTTATTCATTTTTATTTATTTTAAAATAAACCAGAGACATGTAATATTGGCATAATTATTGTAATTTTATAACATCTAATTTGTATATCTTTATTAGACAACACCCTAATATGGGTTTTTATCATTTCAGCATTTATTTAACTTTGTATCGAGACCTGAAGATGCTTTGCATATTGTAGAAAGCGAAACCGGTCGTCTGAATAGTTAAATTAAATTGATTGTGAGTAAGTCTTATTTATTATTTCTTTACCTATTTGAAATGGACTCACACAAGCAACACATTCATGATTTTAATTAAAAATCTTTATTTTAAAAACAGTTATTTTTTATATTTCAGGGTTCCCAACAACAAGATATCATGCAATCGATTCCTGGTCCATCAGGCTACCGAGTGCTTACGTCCGACTCAACACTTGGAGATTTTTCATCTGATGATGACGTCATGGATCGAACTTGGATCCCTAATTCTGTACAAGATGCTGATCAGTTGTCATCTTCATCTAATGATTCTACATCTAAAAATACAGTTACTTCTTCGGTAACGGCAGAAACGCAAGGTAATGTTAGGGTTAAAAGAAAGCGTGATATTGGCATGATGCAGAGAAAACTACGTAAGGAAAGATCTGAAAAAATTAGAAAGGGAGAAGAATAAACAAACCAATCCGGAAAGAAAATATTAAGTAAACCTGTAGGTGTACTACAAGAACTCAGATTAAAATGTAGAAATAAATTTACGGATGCACAATTAGGAAGTATTATTACCGACTATCGTTCACTACAAACACGGGATATGCACCGTCTACATCTCAATCATACATATTATTATTAAAACCAGTTAGAGTTAAAACTGAAAATACAAATCAGAAAAGAGACATATCTGTACAGTATGGTATAGAAATTGTGTCAATAATTTGTATACCATACTCAACAATGTTTTCGTGCCGTATATGGCGAGAATCGTGGTTTCAAAAATGAAATTATTGAGAAGAAAAAAAGACATCCACGGGGATAATTGGAAGAGACGAAAGAGGCAGATATAAACCAAAAATTAAACATTCAACTGCTGCAGTAGCTTATGTTCATAATCAAATTGCCAGTTTTCTCAGCATATGAAAGTCATTATTCCAGAAGTCACACAACAAAGCAATACCTGGAGACTGGCTTAAATTTACAAAAAATGTTTTCCTTATATTTAGAACAGCATGAAAAAGGCCGTGTTAGTACAAAAGCAGTTAGTCTTTCTAGTTATAGTAATATTTTTAAACGCCTAAATTAGAAATTTAAAAAACCGCACAATGATACGTGTTCTACTTGTGACAAGATTGTTACAAAAATAAAAATTACAACTAATGATATCGAAAAAAATCGCTTGCACGAAGAACATGTCTCTCATCGACAAAAAACAAAGTGTTATTAGGAATGTAAATCATTAGACAAACAGCTTGCAAAATCCTCAAATAACACGACCGTTGTAGCAGTTTGCGATTTACAATAATGCCTAGTAACACCATTTTTAAATACAGTTGTAGTATTTTACAAACGAAAATTATGGACTTTTAATTTTACTGTAAGAAATTGTAATACGGCAAAACTTCCTGCTATATGTGGCACGAAGCTATCGCTCAACGTGGCGCAGATGAAATCGGGTCATGTCTAAAAATGTTTATTATGAGCCTACCTAAAGTAACAGAACATGTTATAATATACTCCGATACTTATGCAGGACAGACTCGCAATAACACACTACCTGCAGTATATAACTATATACTTACACAGAAACCAGGATTAAAAACTATTGATCATAAATTTCTAGTTCCTGGGCACACGCATTTGGAGTGTGACTCTGCCATGCCTCTATAGAACGTGCCAAAAAAATATAGCGGTACAATTTCAATCCCACATGACTGGTACATGCTTGTAAGAATGGTCAGCAATAAATTTACAGTAATTGAAATGACACAAATTGATATTTTTGCGTTTTTAAGCCTGCTGCAGTAAACTCTAATAAAGAAAACAAAAGATCAAAATAATGATTAATTGATCCGTGTTAAGAAAGAAAATCCGTGTAGCTTTTCTTTTAAGTACTCACTTCGAGTATAAGACAACTTTAGAGTTTGTGATATGAAGAGGCAAACTAGAGGCAGCCGATCAACTCTGCCAATGTGGGATGTCCAGAGGGTATACAACAACAATTTAAAAATAACTAAAGAAAAAACATAAAGATGTTTTATCATTATTACAATATATAGATCCAGTGTATCACGATTTTTATAAAAATGTAATAAAATCCACGGACGATGCAGTAGACACATCACACATTAGTGATTCCAGTTCCGATTGAGATTAATACTATTATTTTATATTTTTTTATCAGATCCATGTCTTTTAATATTAACTTTTCTTTTATATTTCTATTCTTATGATGTTTTAAAGAGTAATAAAGGAGTTTTTTAATAAACTAGTTTATATAATGCGCAGCATTGAAGATCATACCATGATAACTTCTTAATATTTTTAATCATAATATGATAAATACAACCATTTTTTATAACAAAATAAATAATGTTCGTAATACTTATTTCCATAGACCTGTTTCTGATATTAAATACGTATTATATTATACCTTTCGTTGTACACTCTTGTTAATAAATAATATCTTTTATTTAACACCGTAACTCTATCCTCAAAATACTTAAATATTTGTTTCGGCTCTCCTGAAAAATCAATATTTTGCATTTATCATAATCTGACCTATGACCACAGATATAACACAAAACCCAGAAAAATATGTTTACCCCGTTATTTATTATTAGTACGTTAAACATTATAGAAGAATTATGAGGGTTTCCTGGGTAGATAGAGTTACAAACAATGAAATACTGAGAAGAATAGGCAAAAAGAAGGAAATTGAACTTACAATTAAAGAAAGAAAGCTACAGTATCTCGGACATGTGATGCGGGGCGATAAGTATGGCATCCTGTGACTCATAATGCAAGGAAAAATAGATGGCAGAAGAAGCATCGGAAGAAGACGAATTTCATGGCTGAAGAACCTGAGAGAATGGTTTGGATGCAGCTCAAAACAACTATTTAGAGCTACTGCCTCAAAAATTAAGATAGCTATGATGATTGCCAACCTCCGTAGCGGAGATGCCACCTGAAGAAGAAGAAGTTAAACATATTGTTGATTTTTAAAAACTAGAGCCCCTTAAACATGGTAGCAATTTGCAACTTACAGATTATGCTGACTTCTCACGACAACGTTGTTTGGAGGATAGATCGTTTAATTCCTCTCTATGCTACTCTTAATTTCGAAGCCGTCTTGGTTAGAGTCATAGTATGTTGGCCTTAAGTGTGTCTCGCAGCTTTCCAAATGTTGTCCACGCTAATGTAATTCATCTTTGGATTTGGCATGATTGTTTATCCATGATGATTTTTATTTCATGGGCCAAATACGTATATTTCTCTATTAGTTCTATCACTTTGTCTTTAATAGTTAATGGTTATTGGGTTAGTGGATTAATAGCAAAACTAAGTTTATGACCATATTTGTCATAAACTTAGTTTTGGTCAGGTTGATTCTAAGGAACACCTTAAAACATGCAATGTTCAATGTATTTAATGTAACTGTAGCTTCTCCTAAATCATCTCTAATAATGACAATGTCTTCTGCAAAACGGAGATGGTTAAGCTTTTCGCGGCCTATTGTTACTCCTTTGTGGTCCTAACTGACTATCTTAAAGGCATACTTTAATGCCGTTATAAATAGTTTAGGTGACAATGTATCTCCTTGCCTTATCCCATATTTATTTTTATTGTTCGGGTTTTATCGTATATCTTAACGGTCATAGTGGCATTTTTGTAAATAATGTAAATAAGTTCACTATACGTACAAGTTCACTACTGTCACTTCTGCTGTCAATTATTGCTTCTATAAGGGTGTCTATTTCGATCCTGTCGAAATAGATAGACGCAGATAGTCGAAATACATATAAATATCCAATGACTAATATCATTAGCATTATCGAAACTAAGATTTTAAATTAAATTAAAATATGTAAGCCATATAATGTAAACAGTCCGAATAAGATTGACACTGTTTCGCCATCCATTACAAAAGAATAGATAATGCAGACAACAAAAGGTATATCTGGATGACATTAAAAGTGGACCAATTATTAGGGAATATCCCCCTTATGTGGGTAGATGTTAGTCAGGGCTTACTGAACGCGTACTATCGTACTGACGATAACTCGGGACTTTTATATAGGACATAATCAACAATTTTTTCTTTGCCTTTACACGTCGAGCATAGGGGTATGTCTACAAGCTCCAGTGTCTGGAGGTGTTTGCGTAGGTTCTTCCTGGTCATTTTCAAGTACTTCTTTGATGCTGACTTTTCAAGGATACTAAGTATTACTATGGCAAGTCTACATCCTTGCCCTTCTTTTTATATTTGCACGATTGTTGTAGTTAAACAACCAAAAAGATCCAAGGGTCCTCTGACTCTTAGGCCTACCGCAAGTGCTTTGAATATATAAGAGTAAAATAAATGTTTGTCATTGCTTAAAATGGACTAAGAATTAAAAAAAAGAAGTACGTCTGCATTAGATGTGAGGATAGTGGTTCTGGACGGTTTTACAGTTAGTATATCGGTGTTATTTATTTAATACAGGATTATCGAGAAGATTATCGAAAAGAAAGTGGTAGCGGGTAGACACTCTTTACGATCCCGGTAAAGACAGGGATGCTTCACGCGAGCTCGGCTTTTTCTAACAATTCTCTTCCGGAGAGAAGCGGATCCTAATCTCTAAATCCTACCCACCAACCCAGACCTACCCAAATCTTTCCCTTTTTCCCTCAACTCGCACTGGACCAGCGTGAGGAGATAACGTTCCAAACCTTCAAGTCAATGTACAGGACAAAAAAGAAAAGGCCCCCAGTGCCCAGCACTTCCTAGAGTCTTGATCACGGCAGCGATCAAAGAACTAACGGAAGGGGGGGTGCTAAGAATCCCTAGGTAAAACCCGGCTGCCACAAGATGACAATTTGGCTATGCTCCTACAATATTCGAACACTGACGGACGACAATGGGTTCCCAGAAATAGAAAGTGAACTAAAGGATATAAAATGGGATATCCTTGGTATATGCGAGACCAGAAGAAAAAGTGATAAGTATATAATACTAAAAAATGGCACACATTTTATGCATAAAGGTAGCGAATACACTGGAGTGGGATTCTTGGTAAAACAAAGCCTCACACAGTGTATCGAAGAATTCAAGCCCATATCAGACAGAGTAGCATATCTCATCATCAGCATTAATAAAAGAAACACTCTGAAGGTGATCCAAGTGTACGCTCCGACCAAAAGCCACGACGATGAAGAAGTAGAAATATTTTATGATGAAATAAAAACAGCTATAGAAACAAATAAAGGAAATTACGAAATACTATTAGGAGATTTTAATGCTAAATTGGGCAAAAAAGAGGAAGATTATGAACATTTAATTGGTAACTATGGTAGGGAAAATAAACGATAGAGAAGAAATGCTTCTTAATCTCATGAATGAACATAACATGTACTCAATGAACTCCTCTTTCAATAAAAAACCAAGCAGAAAATGGACATGGATGAGTACCGATAAAAAGACCAAAAATGAAATAGATTATATCTTAACAAAGAATAGAAACCTAGTAGAAGACGTATCAGTATTAAATCAGTTTGACCTAGGAAGCGATCATAGACTAAAAAGAACAAAACTAATAATTAACAAAAAACTAGAAAGGAAAAGAATACATGAAAAAAGATACAAATGGACATCTGAAGAAATCAAAAATAGTGAATTTAATAAAAAGATAGTGCATGCATTAAATCAAGTTAACATGCAGCAAATAAACTCAATGATATTGATGATTTAAATAACCTTATTACCGAAACAGTGAATAAAAGCCTTCTGCAACTGAAAAAACCAAAAACAACATACAATGAGTTAGACAAAGAAATTTTACAACAAATAGAAAGAAGGAAGATCTTAAATAAATCTAACAAAAGGGGAACCGACGAATATAGAGAACTTAATAGGCAGATTAGAAAAGGAATCATACAACAAAAAAGAAAAGAAAACGAAAAATTAATAACAACAACTATTGAAAAAAAAAAAAAAAAAAGAGTGTGAAATGCCTCAGACCGACACTAGGACGACGTCAGATGATATCATTAATGGGAAAAGACGAAAATGAAATTACAAGTAGAGAAAACATACTGACACGAATAGAAGAATTTTACACAGAACTTTACAGATCACATCAACAAGATGATGAGATGAGGCCAGCACGGAAATTAATAAAAAATGTTGGATCAGAAATAATGCCAAAAGTAACAATTTCAGAGGTAACTCTGAAAGCAGCATGAGGCATTGATAACTATGAAGAGAAATAAAGCTGCAGGAGAAGATAGTATTACCACAGATATGATATTAGAAGGAGGTAAGGAACTAATTGCAATTGTAACTAAGCTTGTGGACTGTTGTTTACATCAGGGCAAAGTCCCTAAGAGCTGGAACAACTCTAAAGTAATCTTATTACACAGGAAAAGTGATAGTGGAAAATTGGAAAACTACAGACCCATCAGCCTATTGTCACACCTGTTTAAAATACGCACCAAAGTCATAACTACTCGACTAACAAGGAAATTAGACGAATACCAACCATATGAACAGGCAGGTTTTAGAAAAGGCTATTCAACTTCCGATCACCTGTTAACCACAAAAATATTAATAGAAAAATGTAACGAATACAAGTTTCCAGTTTTCCCACGGCCGTAATAAACGCAATGCAAAATTGTAGAAAAGACAGCAGATATATTAACTTAATAAAAGAAACTATGAACCAAGCTACAGCTACATACTACCTAAATGAAAATGAACACACAAACCCTGTACTATTAAACAGGGGAGTCAAACAGGGAGATACTTTATCACCCAAACTGTTCACCTTAGTTTTGGAGGACGTTTTTAAAAACCTAAATTGGAAATATAAGGGAATAAACATCAATGGCCGCTATCTCAGTAATTTACCATTTGCAGATGACATAATCCTAATAGCTACTGACCTACAAGAGATGCAAACCATGCTTTTAGAACTATATACCGAATCTTCTAAAATAGGACTGAAAATGAATTTTAACAAAACAAAAGTCATAGGTACACTCAGAAGACACCGTGACAATAATAAACAATAAAGTTATAGAAAAAGTTGAAGAATATATATACTTAGGACAAAAAATAATCCTAAATAGGGAAATTCAAACTGAAGAAATAAAAAGAAGAAGAAAGTTGGCTTGGGCAGCATTCGGTAAACTAAACTATATACTCAGAAATCAACATATTCAATTACATCTTAAATCTAAAGTTTTTGATGCATGCATTATTCCGATATTAACTTATGCGGCACAAACATGGACAACCACAAAAAAGACTACGAATATACTTAGAGTCACTCAACATGCGATGGAAAGAGCAATGCTAGGTATATCACTTAAGGACAAGAAAACAAACACATGGATAAGACAGAAAACCAAAGTCACCGATGTGGTGCAAAAATCATTAAAGTTGAAATGGGAATACGCTGGACATGTAGCTAGGAGGGATCTAAACAAATGGCACAGATCAATTTTAACCTAGTGACCATACGAACACAGAAGACCCAGAGGCAGACCGCCTATGAGATGGACAGATGATCTGAAAAGGGCCGCCGTGAAAAATTGGCAACAAGTAGCGTACAAAAAAAAACAATCGAAAGGAAGTCTTGAAGAGGCTTATGTTCAGATGTGGACGTGAGTGACTAGACGAAGAAGAAGATCGAAAAGAAATTACTGAAAAATATATGAATAATTAAGTCACATAATATTAAAAACTGTAAAAAAAATTCTTTATCCATTGTGACCTTATGTTAATCGCAAATATTTTGAATTAAATTTCTACAATTATAATTCGTATAAAAATAAAATTTAATAGTCATCTATAACATAAATCACAACCAGTTCCATTTCGCCATATTATTGTTTAAATACTAAGTTTTTAACTTTGATCGTTCAGCTAATGGCAGACACTCTTTGATTAATTCGAGACTCTTGGTAACTTTTTCGTGCGTCATTATTCCAAATTTAGTCTCTCTAAAATTTCCTGGAAATGTACTAGAATTCAGAACTTCTACTTTACTTCTTAATAAGTTGCTGGGTCTTGGGTCTTTACTTGTTTCCAATCAAGAGTTTCTATAAAGTGGTTAGGTTAGTCCATTAGAGTTTAATCAAATGGATTATCAGAATTATAGCGGTTTCTTTGAGGAGGAAAATCGGTAGATTCCGTTTACCGTTTCTTAAGTAAATGTTATTATTTAATATTTTTAAAATTGTTGTTTACTGCAAAGGTATTTTTTAAAATATAGTATTGTTAAGAGAAGGTATATATACCGGAGATATAAAAGAAGTAAGTGACTATATACGTAATAGCTAAAATATTCTTTTTAATATGTCAGGTTCTGTAGGTCTGGAATTAGAAAAAGTATTTTTAATTACCAAATATTTTGTCAATTGCTGTTTGGCTTTTAGCGAAAGTGCACTAAAGTTTATTGCACTTCAAGAAAAAAGCAAATTAAGAATACTTAAAATTAAATGAATAGGTACTTATATTGGTGAAACTGTCCACAAAAAATATACGACCGACATAAATACACTTTTTACAATTATTAGATTACTAATTTTAAAATAAATCAATGTCAAAGTCAAGTTCAGCCGATTTTTCTTTATCGACTTCGAGGGTATTCGACCGAGTACAACGCGATCTACTTTTTGATTTGCGGGACGAGCAGCGGGAGATAGTCGTATTGAAAAACTACCCATTAAATAAACGAGAAGAGTTACAGGGTTATGTTTTTTCACGCAGCCGTTTTAATCTATACTCTGAAGATCATTTATGGAGGCTTTGGATAACAGACAAGAGGGAGTAAGACCGGGCAAAAAAATAATCAACAATATCAGATACGCTGACGATACAGCCACAAATTTAGAAGATCCTTAGATATTAGTTAATCTAATCAGTGAAACAGGTTATCAGAGAGGCCTTTAAATTATTGTTTCAAACACAAGGGGATGGCGGTTGAAATGATTAATATAGATCGTGGTCAGCTTCCGCTTAACGGAAATGAGATAGAACGTATAAACCCAAATACCTTAGCAGCTAATTAAATGTAAATTGTGACTATAATAATTAAGAAATAATAACCAGGATCGAAATATCACGTAGGGCTTTTATGGCCTAGAAATCAATTGAATCGGTCATTATGAAAAGGGGTCATCTCCACTTTTTTGACATTTTCACTTTCTGTCCATATAATTCCTAAATTATAATTTTATATATTCCATATAAAAACAGGTCAACTTTCAATATTATTACCCTAAATACAGCATACCCCACAAAGAAGTTCAGTCTCCTAGAGATAACCCATTTTCAAAATGAACGGCGATTTGTACCCACCCACAGTATAATGGTTTCTTTCATCCGACCTACCCACAGTATAACGGTTTAATATATTGACGATGCAATTTATTAAGTAGTTGTTTAAACCTATTTAGAAACAGACGCTGTGCGTAATACAATGTCGTGTAGTGATAGTAGTGCAAGTAAATCTCCTACTTTTAAACGAAAAAAAAAGGTGTGAGGAATCAAAATAGTTATAAACCTATTAAAAATGCAAAGTTCACTGAAACGAACATCTAAATCATGTGGCAAACGTATAGCTTCACGAAAAACTCTAGAACCAGAATCTTCTGGCCCTAGTAATGACCAAGAAGTTCAAAAAATTACTATTTACTTTCCACAGCGGAGCCGTTTCGGAGACATTTCGGTACCGCTAATATAAAAACTCGTGGCCACGACAGAATTTTTTCTGTAGAGGAACATGAAGATTAAATCGTTTCTTCCTCTAGTCCTCATAAATTTGATATTAGACATATTACTCATATAGATGTAGCTGCTTTTAAGAAATGGTGGCCAGATTTTTTTAAAAAGAAAGTTTTGTCTACTTACATGAAGTTTTGGTAAAGAAGTTCCCAAAAACCAAAAGGTTAGTTTCATTTAGTGTTAACTTCTATTACGAATTTAACTTTCCCTCAGGTGATTTGGGTGTGGTATTCGCTAAACCACATATTGATGGCATTATTGAAGAACGTTTTCAAATTTTAAAATACTCAACAAAAGGGCAGTCCATCCATGTTCGTACCTGATTCTCAAAATCTTTCTGCCTATCAGGGGAAAAGTCCAATAAACTTAAAAAAAATGAAGACATTAAGAAGTTTCTATAATACATTCCAGATAATGATAAACCATCCTACAACACGATCTGTGAATGGCCTACTACCAGTGCCGAAGAAGCAGAACAAGGAGTCAATTAAAATATCCTTATTTAAGTAGTTTAATGTTTTTGTTTTTTTTTTCTAAGTATAGTGTAAGAGTTTAATGTTTCTAATAAACAATATTCATATGATAATGACTATTTTTACTTTTATTACCTGTTCATTTTGAAAACGTGTCATCTTTTTTACAAAAAATATCGGTTTCTAGGTCTTTTAAAATTAAAAATATATTTTTATAATACTTATCGGTTTTTATCGTAAATCATAAAACCAAAAAATATATTAAAACACTTAATTTCCTAATATTAATAAAGGTACGAAGTTTTTTACCTCTTCTGTAAAATTTAAAAAAGTGGAGGTGACCCCTTTTCAAAATGACTGGTTTCATTGTATGTAACAAAAAAATTGTTGATCCATATTCGCAAGAAAATCGTGAAATATTATGTGTGTTTTATCCTATTATATCGTTATGAGATAGGGGATACTGAACAAATGATTGTTGACATTGTTACATGCACTAATGAAAGAATAAGAGAAAAGACTAAAAAATGGAAAGATTCAAATCATTTTGGAGAAACAAATCCTTTAGAAATTATAGCTGCACTTGGCCCTCTTATACTTAGCCGGTGCATTTAGAAACAATCATCGTCGTTTGTGTGAGCTATGGAATGTGGATGGCACAGGTATAGACATATTTTGGTGTACAATGAGTCAAAGAAGATTTGAGTTTTTAATTGCATTCCTTCGGTTTGATTATAAAACCAACAGAACAGACAGATTAAAACTGGACAGATTGGCATATATTTAAGGAATTGTTGATCAATTTGTAGATAACTGAAAGAACGCCTATACACCGTCTCAATATGTAAAAATCGACGAAACATTGGTGGCGTTTCGTGGCCGCTGCAGTTTTAGACAATATATACCCAACAAACCAGCTAATTACGGTACAAAAGTACACGCTTTGGTAGATGCATGTACATAATACCTTCAAAATATAAAGGTTGATATTGCTCATCAACCAGAAGAACCTTTTAGACAAAGAAATAGCCCTAAAGATATTGAAGACCATCTAGTTGCCCCGATATCTGGAATTAAACGGAACGTGACGTTTGACAACTGGTATACTAGCTACAAATTCCTCGAAAACCTACGAAATACTTACAAGCTCACTTGGAACAGTTAGAAAAAATAAGGCACACATACATTCAGAATTTTTAAATGTAGGCAATAGAGATTTGTAGTCTACACTGTTTGAGTTTTAAGAAAATTGTACACTTATATCCTATCACTCAAAAAAAGGAAAATCGACGTTATTGATGTCACGTCTCCATAATGATAATTCGGTAAGTGATACGGAGATTAAAGTTCCTGAGATAGTATCTTTTTATAATTTAAGAAGTGTGGTGTTGATGTCATGGATGAAATGTCCACATCCTACAGTGTTTCATGCCGGAGTCGCCGCTGGCCACTAACAATCTTTTTTTACCTTCTCAATACCGCAGAAATTATTGTCCAAATAATTGACAAAGTCAATAAAAATGACGTGAAAATTGCTAGGAGAATTTTCCTCAAAGAAATAGGAAAACAGTTAATAGAAGACAATCAACGGAATGGAGTAACAAATCCGAGGTTAACTCGAGAACTGTGTAGTTCTATAAGACATATTTTTGGTGAACAATCAGAGCAAGTACGCAAGAGAAGGAGACCAGGTCAGCAGGGAAGATTTTCCAAGTGTCCTCGTATTCGTGACCAAAAAACCAAATACGTATGCGAGGCTTGCGAGATTTACCTCTATCTTGAGCATGCCCAAATCTATTGTAAGGACTGTGCAGATTGCCAGTAATTATTCAAGTTCGTATTGTTTACTAATTTAGACATCTTTGTTTTATTAATTATAAATAAAATATTTTTTCTTTTGTTTTTCATTTAGTTGTGTTAGGTTGTTTATTTTTCTTGGAATGCAAATTTATTACAGAGTGTAATATAATTTATTTTTAATAAGTACTATACACAAAAGCATTTTTCTCTTGTCTTTAATTTAACTTAAACTCATATAATGTTATTTATTACAAATTGTGTATTACTAATTACAATAATAAGTAATAAAAAAATAAACGTCAAGATATTTTTTGGAGTTCTTTAACTTTTTCAGTACTGGAGTTTGTCACACATCACCTGTCTGTTAGTAGAAGAAAAATTCACCTGTTGGATGCCAAGTTAATAAATAAAAGAGTAGAATGGAACGACCATATAAGCCGAATGACAACAAATAGAAAAGTAAAGATGCCAAGAGGCGGTTCCCCATTAAGAAGATGAAGGGAAAGAGATGGATTGGTCGAAATAAAACTTCACCGCTGTGTAATATTAGAACTATGATATTAAACTTCATCGCTGTGTGGTACTATAACAGTAGAAAAAATATTTAGCGCAGCAGTCGATAGAAAAATGTTTTAGGAGATTGTAAACAAAATGACAGCCACCGTCTGAATACGAACCATCGAGCAATAAGACAAAAGAGGGAATCTAATCCTTATGAAAAGGAGACCAAAAAAGTGGCCTCTGATGGCGGACATATCCGGAAATGCGAATGCGCGAAATTTAAATTTTCCGACACTTATCAACAGTAGCTATATAATATTTTTCAGAATGTGTCTTAGACGAGAAAGTTTTAATTAATTATTAATGATAAGAGTCTAAAATGCGACACAATTGTTAAAAAACTTCAATATAAATAATACTTCATGTGACATTTGGGACAAACAATAACATAACCCAACTAAATTTGATGTCAAACAAGTAGAGAGACTCTCTATCCTTGTTTAAAGTGGCCTCTAAAGATCGCACTTCCTGTCTAACAATATGATTGCCCCCACTACCTTTACATTCCCTCTATTGTCTTTTTGCTCGATGATACGAACACGGCACGTAACGAAGAAGATACTAATTTTTAAAAAATAAGCATACTATTGGTGAAACTCACCTATCTATTATCTATCTACAGGAAATACATTTTAAAAATTCAAACCATGTACATAAAATCCTTAGTCATTTATATTCCTACGACAAGAGATTAAACCATAAAATTGATAGTTAAGGTGTAGCAATTTACGGTATTTGATTGGAAGTAAATCTATGATTTTCTTGGTTCTTTTCACCACTTACGGTAAAATAAAAAAAAATATTACTTATACTTTAGACCACATGGTCAGTTGCTGTGCTAATTTTTAATAAGTTGCTAAATGTTGTTAGTTAATTGATTGTTTATACAATACTACTGTATAATGTCCATTTACTTGAGTTTTATTCACAAACTTGTTAATATCTCTGACTGCTACATGTCTTTTTAAGATGAACTGATGATGCTTTCAGAATAAGAAAGCGAAACGTCTTCAAAATAGATAAAGTAGCCTATCAACTTTGTCTTTTATTTCTCCACCTTGAGACCGATATAAGAACCCACCACTCTTCTGAGTGAACCTTATAACATATATTGGCTTGACGGTCGTACTCCTTTTTCCGATATATATTATATATATATATATATATATATATATATATATATATATATATTATATATATATATATATATATATATATATATATATGTTATATGTGAAAATAGTCACCTTAAAGCACTCAAGGGTTACCGACACTTTGGTTTCGCAATATCAGTTCCTATTTCATCATTCTTTTAGCAAGCGTTCCCATGGAGATACCTAACCATGCACGGACATCAAACTCTGACCAAAGCTGGCCTTTCGTAGAAAATGCCTACACCACATTTTGTAGAAAGATTATAAATTTAGGTATTGTTCTGAAGCTATTTTCTTGTGGCAATTTAAATTAATTACTATTTAACTGGGAATAAGCCAGAATTAAAGATAAAAATACGTTTATTGACGTTTCAATTTCCACTTCGGAAATCGTTCTCAAAATACAAACAGTAAATTAAACAAACTTTGTTTTTTGTTACATAGTGAAAAATTCTTCTAATAATTTAATTTTATCTGACTCCTTTATATTGACAATTCAGACATACATTATGCATTTTAAAGTAGACGACTTTAAAATGATATTGCCAATATTGTTGAGTTGCGCTCCTGGGACGACTTTACTTATAAGATAGTTTATTCGATTACATGAAATCAACTTTAACTTGAGAATATCCGTCAGAAAAAAAAATCATAGCATGTAATTCGTCTTTAAAAAGACAAACACATGACATGATGATAGTAAAATTCTCCTGTTAGTGATTCCATAGTAAATTATGAGGGAAAAACCAGGAAAAAAGCCTCATAATACTATCCCGATATGGTAAGTATTTGTTCGTGCATTTAGTTTACCTTCAATAAACACCAAAATTCTGATTTTATATGTTTCGTTATTTAAAAAACATAAATATTGTATCCTCTATATGTTACTGACTTACTAATACTGGTATTTTTTAGTAATAACTTCCTCTTTCAATATTGGTAACCAGATCCCACTACATTCTGCCGAGGAATTTGTGACACAATTGGCCTCATTTAGCATAATTAGAGCCGCTTCTTTGATTTTTCTTTTTTTACCATCCGTCTCTTTTAGGACTACATTTGAATTGTTCCATTGAACCCTATGTGTATTATCCCATGCGTGTTTACATATTTGAGATTTATCAAATTCTCTATTTTTAATATAAGATTGATGTTCACTTATTCTAACATTTAATGGCCTTGATGTTTCACCTAAATAAAACTGATCGCATTCACAAGGTATTTTATAAATGCAATTTTTTGTCCTTTCTTGTTCATTGTTAGGTTTGGTTTTGGGTAATTTGGTTTGGTCGACAAAATAGATCTCAACGTTTTGTTGTTTTGAATGTTGTTGAAATGTTGAATTTTTTGCCTATCCTTTTAAGTTTTTCTGATAATCCTTTTATGTACGGTATTGTAATTTTCCTCGTACTGTTACTTGTGTATGCTGTAGAAGAGTCAGAAATGAGTCAGAAAAAATTAAATTATTAGAAGAATTTTTCACTATGTAACAAAAAACAAAGTTTGTTTAATTTACTGTTTGTATTTTGAGAACGATTTCCGAAGTGGAAATTGAAACGTCAATAAACGTATTGTTATCTTTAATTGTTTCTTATTCCCAGTTAAATAGTAATTAACATAAATTTAGGACTTTAACATTATTGTTTCACTCGTCATTCGTCATTCACTCGTCATTTAAGTTTCTTGCTAATAACATATTTTTATTATAATTTTATTTGCTTCATTTTACCGTAGAACAAGTGTAACTTTTAATTGTAAAATAAATCTTTTTTAATTGTAAAATAAATATTTTTAAAAAGTCAATCAGTTCAAAAGGGTGGTTAGGGACTACGTAGCAAATATAAAACATGCTGTAGTAAGGGGTTATTAATGTAATGCCATAATAAATGCAACACACTTAATAGATTGAATACTCCACAATACTTTAAATAAATAAACGCCTAGAAAGTTAATTTGGGATTTAAAACCTCCAAGTTGTTGTAAAATATTTTCAAGCCTCTCTATTTCTCTGCTGGAGTTCACAAGAGATTTTCATGAAGGCGACGTGTTTTATGCTCTCGGGCATCATTTTCCGAATGTACTGAGGTAAACTGCTACTAAAAGTAAGTTCCTTGGAATCTTGTATATATAAAAGTAATAAAATACAGTGTATTATATTAAAAAGCAGACAAAACCATTTTAAGAAAATTTAGGTTCACTTTTATTGTATTTAGTATATTTAGGTTCACTTTTTAAAATGATGGTTAAGTATAATTATTTAAGTAATGAATCATATTCTGCATTTTGAAGGTACTATTATTGTTAGCAACTTATAGCGTAAAAACATGAATCATGAAAGAAAATGAAAATAAACAATATTATTTAGATAATGATAATAAAATATGAATTTTAAGAAAATAAGTCTTCACTCACAATCCGTTATAGGTTTTTATTAAAGTTGCTAAAAGAGAATGGGCTACCGGTTTCGCTGTTTATAATCTTTTACAGCATCTTCAGGCCTTCAAGAAACAAAGGCCAAATTACATGGTATATATAAATGGTGTATGTGAAATTACATGGGGTATGTGAAAAAACAAATGAACAATTATTACTTGAGTAGTACAAAGGATTTAAAAAATAGTCATTTATGCAGATAAATAAAAATAGAATAAAAATAGGTATGTTGTACCGCTTTGGCGGTAGATATACCAAAATTGTAATGATACAGAGAAGATTAGCATGGCCCCTCCGCAAGGATGCGTTCCACATTTTTATATTCTGCTAAACTTTTTGCGATATCTAAGGCAGTACAACAAACTCTTAATTGACCTGAAACATGACAGTAATATTCGCAGATTCCTGAAGTGCAATTCAGGAAATTCAGAAAATATATCCGAATCATCCAATTTTAGTACATACTAAAAAAGACCTGTGTGACTCTACAAAATAATCATAAACAACTACATATTATGTGGATACCATCTCATGTGGGGATACCAGGAAATAGGATAGCTGATCAAATGGCCAAAGAAGCTTGTAAAATGGAGAGATCCGATGATAGAACTAACCAACTTCCTCACTGAGATATGAAAAAATGCATCAATGAGTACACAAAAAACTTATGGTTACGAAGATTGTAACTCTTACCTAATAATAAATTGCGCCAAGCAAACCCAGATCTATCAGCGTAAACACCAATTTTAGTAAAGCGAAGGGACCAGGTTGTACTACATCGTATCCGAATATGACATACCAGACTGACGCACGAACACCTACTAAGGAAGGAACCTCCTAGAATATGCTACGCCTGTGACACCATTATAACTGTAGGCCACATTGTTATAGACTGTTCATTGTATCAAATGGAAAGACAAGCTACTGGACTACCACTTGATATAAAGTGTGCTTCAGACAGTGTGGATTGTGACAAAATCAATAGGTTTTAAAAGAAAACCAATTTTTTTACCGCATTAACCCTAGGGTTATTAGCGGGGTGTTATATCTTTATTTTAGAAAAGTTACACTTAGTATATTATTAAAATTTACATTTTATATTATGTTACAGTTTGTTATACAATGTACAATTTTTGATAAAATTTATTATTATTGATGTCTTTTTTTATTTTACAAAATAGTCGCTGACTTCTGAGGTTCTTAGCGACATATTATCTTATATATATATATATATATATATATATATATATATATATATATATATATATATATATATATTTATATACATAATATATATTGTATATAGGGTTGTTGACAAATTGTTAACTTTGTAGTGCAGTTGAAAGTTGTTTTAAAAATGTTTTTCCATCGTGTTTCTGATCATCTTTCCATTGGGAATTTGCAAGTGAAAATATAACTATAACATTTATTCCGCTAGCATCCAACATATTGAAAAACATTGTAAGAGGCCAGCGTCTAGATTTACAGGAAGTCGTGTAAGAGTGGCACATCTGATCAAAGGTGTCTGTGTCGCCCTTGGTTTCTTTGTAGGAATTACAAAGTTTAGTTTTTCGGTCAAGGTTTTAAGTGATAAATAAGGATGCAACGTTGTTAACAGTAGTACCACTTTATTTTTCTTTGGAGTGTACGAAACTAGCGTTTTATTTCTGTCAAAAGCAAATATGGATGTGCCTAACTCTTTTTTTTTGTAAACTTCGGAGGTATTTCCAGTTTATTTTTTGCAAAGTTCCAATGATTGTTAGTTGATACTGTTCCAACATTTCTTCACTTAGAGGTATTGAGGTAAACCAGTTATCCACTGTTATGTTACGGTCATGTTACGGTGAGTACTGTGTATTGGTTCGGAAAGTTTTCTGACATAATATGTAGGAACTGACTTATTATTCTCAACATCAACTTTTCCATTGTATGGAATTGCATTCGGTATATAAAATGTCTTCGAATCATTTTATCATAATTACTTTCATTCCATATTTATCAGGTTTGCTGGCCATGTAAATTCGGAATTGACATTTTCCACGAAAACTCACGAATTACTCATCAATATGGGTAAACTTGTCAACCAATTTTCTAGTATTTCTGTCTGTTTTGTCGTCGATCCTTAAGCAAAGAGCTAAAAACTAAAATCTTTGTTGGAGCATGGTTGCCCAAAATAGCTCATTGCAATATATTATTGACCAAAGCTTAGCTAAATTACAATTTGAGACTCGTAATGCACCAGCGAGATGCAGCACATCAACAAATGCTTTGATTTTTGTCTTGTTTGTTTTTTTTTGTAACTCTTCGGTAAGTCACTCTGACATTTACCAAGAATTTCTTCATTTGTATGCAGCACAATAACAATCTTTTGAGAAAATAGTAAATTCCAAGCTTTAACAGGCTTACTAATATTTCTTGCTTCATTTTTTAGATCAGGCAAATGTAAAACGATGTTATTCCTTCTTGGGCGTCCTTTTCGTGCTGTTGCCTGTGTGCTCCAACGATGACCATTTTTTTTGGCGATATTTCTTTGCGAGGCATTGATGGACGCTGATATTTTCTCTTAGAATTTGCCACACTAGTAAACAAAAAACCACATTAAAATTTTAACACACTTTAATTGCACACTCCGGAGAATAATTTTGTTTTTGTCGTGAGGCTCGACCAAAATTAACATTTTTAAGCGAAAGATGAAATCAGATAAAAAACTCGTACCAGAAAATTAGCGTACAGTGGTAACTTTTATAAGTTAAGTACAATGAGCTTTGTGAAGTTTAAAGTGCGGTACTTGAAAGTATATTGGAAGAAGCTTCCAAAGAAGAGGTAATCACTGAGATGAACGCAAAAGATAAATATAGTGCAAGGTACTTTGAACTTAAGTACAAATATGATGACAGACCAGGTTCAGTAAGTTCGGAGTCATCAAGTTAAAAAAGGTAAGCTTAAATTTAAAGTACCTCCAATCGAGTTCAAGAAATTTAATGAAGACTTGAAAGATTGGTTTCCTTTTTGGTCACAGTTAGAAGTAGTGAATGACGATCCATCAATTGATTTGACTAATAAGATAGCTTATTTGAGACAAGCCACTGTAGAGTCCAATGAGTTCAGACGATTAGTGGAGAGTTTTTCTACAGTAACCGACAATTACTCAAAAATTATTCAGAGTTTGCAGTCTAGGTTCGGCAGGGAGGATCTTCAGATTGAAGTTTATATTGGAGAGCTCTTAAAGTTAATTTTGAGTTGAGTTTCTAGTAGTTCTCGTAATATTTCTGCTCTTTATGATATGATTAAAAGTCAACTTCATTGACTTGAGATCATAGGCATGACTGCTGATAAGTATGCGGCGATATTGTATCCTCTTATTGAGTCATGTTTGTTCAGAAACGGCAGAAGTTACAACTTTAGAAACAAGATTGAGTGAAATAATGAGCTTTTTACAGCGTAAAGTTTTAAACGAACAAAAAATTGAGTTAGCAACGGAAAGTTTTAGTTTACCGACTATAAATAAATATAAATGCAATAGCCTAGCTGCCAAGAAAAATGTAAAATTACCTAAGCAAGGAACTGATCAGCGATTAGCGACCGCTGCTGGGTTAGTAAATTATGAGGTTTACAGGTGTGTATTTTGTGAAGGGCAGCATGACAGAACAAATTGTTTTAAAGCACAAAAATTTACTATGGAGTAGAAACGTCGACAATTGTCAGAAAAGAACGCCCGTTTTTGATGCCTGAATGTAGGACATTCTTCTAAAAAGTGTAGAGGACGTTTGAATTGTATATTATGTTGTAAATCGTATGCTGTTGTGACGTGCCCTAATTTGCCTATTAATAAAATTGATACATCGACCTCAAGTACTACTCGTTCGGAAGAAAATATAACTGAGGATCAGACGCTTGCTGGTATGAATAATACACAGGTTTTTTTACAAACTTTTCGAATTAACATAAAAAGTGCATATTATGGTACTAAACAAGTAAGGGCACTTATTGATATTTATTGAATCATAGAGGAAATATATTTTACAAAGTACCGCTTGCGCGGGGTTTTTGTGCTAAGGAAACAGAAAACATTGAACATGCTTTATTTGGCGGTACAAGCACTTCTGAAGAACGACATAAATTGTACGAGGTAACTGCGTGTGAAGGAACCTACGCTTGTTCATTCGATACCTCAGATCAACCAAAAATTTGTGCAAATGTCTCTTCTATTTATGACAGTCCTTGAATTGAAGAATTCAGTGACATGAATATTTTATTCAGCAATGTCGAAAAGACAGCACCGATTGATTTTGTTTGGAGCTGATGTTGTAGGCAAATTGTATACAGGGAGAAAATATCAGTTACAGTGTGGTCTTGTAGCCGTTGAAACTTTATTAGGTTGGACTCTTATGGGTAAGGTGCCGGCAGTTGCTTCTAATTTTAGTACAAGTATGATTATCTTTTCGTTGTTTGTTAATAGTTCTTCTGTAGCGAAACTCTGAGAGCTTGATGGTATTGGGATAACCGACCCTGTAGAAAAAATGACACGAGAGGTGGCAGCCAAAGAGGCTAACAATTTTTTCTACGAGACTGTACGATGTGACAGCGAAGGCATGTATGAAGTTATAGTACCTTGATTGAACGAGCATCCTTTAATTTCAGATAATTTAGTTGTCGCTAGGAGAAGGTTAGATAGTACTTAAAATAAGTTTAAAACGTCTAATTTTTTTGAATTGTATAACTTTATATTCAATGAGTGGTTGAACGAGGGTGTGATTGAAATAGTGAATAATCCAGAAGATAATATTTGCGTGCGTTATATACCTCACAGGCCCGTTATTAAAAATAATAGTAAAACTACAAAAATTAGGCCAGTCTTTGACGCATCATCGCATGAACAGGGTTGTTCTCCTTTAAATCAGTGTTTGGTGTTAGGGTCTATTCTTATTAAACTAATTCCCTCTGTTCTATTACGATTTACTTTTACTTAGCCTGGGAGACCTAGTAATAGACTAGCTTTAATTTTATACCAGAAAACTCCGACCATACCGACCAAACTACAAACTAGTAGTTAGCAAAACAATAAAATCATTATAATAATCGTTTAACAGAAACTGAAGAAGTATGCGCTAAAATTTAAAAAAACTATATAAAATGCCAAGAAAGCCAAAATCAAGGAGGTAACAACACCAACCGTCAAAGTAATCAAAGTAAGGTTCAGGATTATCAAAAAAGAGCTTAAGAGTCAAACGAACAAGGGAAAAAGAGAATATAAGAATTGCTAATGAGCTAAACAGAGAAGTCTAAAAACTACTAGAGATAAACATGAACGACAACAGGAACAATTATATCCAGCTGCTGAATCCCAACAAATCTGCATTTTGAAAGTTTAAAAAATATTGCAAACGGACAAAGAGCAATTTCGGCCTTACATGGATACAACAGAATGCTATACACTAAAAGAGACACAGCTGAAGTTATTAAGGACAAACTAGAAAGGAGACGTAGGAATAACTACCACACCAGTCAGAACTTAGAATTCACGGATAAAGTGGAAAAGAGAAACCTAATTCTAAGTTCAAGCCGCAATAGGACTTACACATACCTCCTCAGACGAGATCATTAAGATGACAGTAATTTCTTTGTTTTCATGCATGTTTCCATTATCCACTTTTCCTTATCCTCTTTATTTTGTTCCTCATTAATGTATAGATTTATTTGTATTTGTCTGGGTTTTTGTTTCTATATTCCCTTCTTTGTTCCATACTTTTCAGGATTTTTTGAGTCATCCATTTTTTTCATTTTTTGATTTATACAAGATAATAACTCAACACGTATTTCATCTATTTTGAGCAACACAGTATTCAGCTTGGCACATTTAGATATTATATTTTTACCAAAAGTCTTATTTTTAAGACAAGAAGGATATGATCTGATGGGACATCGACTCTAGGTTGTCTTTAGGACAACACCAATTCGGATTTAGATGTGAAACTCAAATTACCACATCATACAATCTGGCGTACCTCAGGGTAGCGTTTTGGGCCCATTTCTGTATCTGATATTTACGGCATACTTTCCAACCAGTACTGATAGATTCTTAGCTACATTTGCTAATAACCCATAAATCTTGGCAGTGAATATCGACCCTAATGTTGCATCACAAAAGTACAAAATCATTTAGATCCCTTACAAAACTGACTTAAGCGATGAAAGATCAGTGTTAATGCTAAGTACAAATTACTTTTACAAACAGAAAATTTACATGTAGACAGGTTTATAATAATAATACTTCAATTTCTATAAAACCAGTTCTCAAGTTCCAGAGGAATGCACCTGTATGAAAAACTTACTTGGACAACGCACATTAAAACTAAACGGAAACAACATTAAACTAAAATATATGAACTGGATATTAAACAAAAGGTCTCAGTTATTTCTCGAAAATAAACTCTGAACAAAGCTATACTTATACCAGTTTAGACATATTTAATAGGACTATGTAGCTGTAGTAAACCTTCAGATACGAAGATACTTCAAACATTCTAATCCAAAATACTCCGTATGATAAGTAAAGTTCCATGGTATATATCTAACCAAATACTTCACAATGATTTGGACATCCCGTTGCTTATGGACATAATAAAGAATAACTCAATAAAATATTAAAATCCAACCACTAACCAAAAGAAGATTGATATGGCCAGAAGACCTACCGCAATAATACTTAGAGAACCGTCACTGGACAGTACGTAACTCGCCTTAATTTACTTACAGACTACGAGGTCTGGCTATTAAATAACGAGACTGATTATGAAAAAGAGTTTTATTTTAAAAATTATTCTACAATCGAATGCTCCCCTTCAATATACTCCCCTTTCCTCGCCACACACCGTTCCATTCGTTTTTTCCATTGGTCAAAGCAATGCTGGAAGTCTTCTTTTGTAAGAGCATTTAGGAGTTCCGCCGATTTTCGCTTCATCTCTTCCATCGACTCGAACCGGGTTCCTTTTAAGGCAGACTTGATCTTCGTAAACAGGAAAAAGTCAGGGTGCTAAATCAGGCGAGTACGGCGCGTGTTCGAGCACTGGAGTGCCTCTAGCGGCTAAATAACGCTTCACAGACAGCGCGTTATGGGCAGGTGCATTGTCCTGGTGCAAGATCCACGATTTGTTTTTCCACAACTCCGGCCGTTTCTTACGAACTCGCTCTCGGAGCGTTGCCAAAACTTTCAAATAGTAAGTTTGGTTTACAGTTTGACCCTCTGGAACCCATTCAGTCATCACGATGCCGTTGATGTCGAAAAAAACGATTAGCATGGCTTTAAATTTTGATTTCGACATCCTTGCTTTTTTCATTCTCGGCGATGCAGGAGTTTTCCAGTGCATGGATTGCCGCTTAGTTTCAACATCGTATTGGAATATCCAGGTTTCATCGCAAGTGATGATGTTTTCCATCAATTCAGGCTCTTCATGTAACCTCTCAAGAAAATCTGAGCAGATCTGTTGACGGACGAGCTTTTGGTCAGGGGTCAAATTTTTTGGGACCAACTTCGCACAGACTTTCTTCATGTTCAATTCATCATGTAAAATTTTTCTGACAGTTTCTTTATTGGCGTTTACAGTCTCAGCAATCATCCGAATACTCATACGACGATCTACGCGCACAATTTCATTTATTTTGGTCACTATTTGCGGAGTTGAAACAGAGACAGGTCGACCTGGACGTTGGTCATCCTCGGTGCTCTCTCGACCTTCAGAAAACCTTTTGTACTATTCGAAAACACGCGCACGAGATAGAGAATTCTCACCATAGGCCTCTTTCAACAACTTATAGCACTCAGTCGGAGTTTTTTTTAATTTAACGAGAAATTTCACATTGATCCGTTGCTCGTGTTTTTCGTCACACATTGTTATCGGCACGAAAAAAAAACACGTTCGTTTTTAACCTCTACAGAAAAAATACTACTACAGCGACAAAAACGTGTTTTCGTACTGAAAGAGTAGACAGTTCCAGCTATCCAACGCTGCATTCGTTTCCCACCCTACCCCTCTAGGACGCCTTCTGCGCGCGCAGTCTCGTTATTTAATAGCCAGACCTCGTATTTACTTAACACTCTGTGTATAGAGTAGATTGTAAACATGTAATGTAACAATAAAAAAAATTATTGTCAAAATAGTTATAGTAAAGAGGGAAAAATATGTAAACCTTTATTATAGATTTTTATTTAAACTACATTATGCAATATCGCACTACATTATGCAATTTCTTGAATAATCATTTTCTCGAAAATGTACATGTATACATGAAGATGTCATCTTACACTTTATTAGTTTTGGCAATTTTAATTTTATAATGCTCAATTCTATTATCCTTTCATTAACCTATATATTCTTATAGACCTATTTTAATCAATGTTAATAATTTTGTACCTTTTTAAATTTGAAAATAAATGTTTTCAGTTTAAACGAAAAGAAAAGAGATTTTACAGCCAGAACTCAGAGGTAGCTAAGAGCTTCACGCTCCGCACCACTGGTAAATTTTATTTAATACACAATGAACATGAACCGGATCAAATACGAGAAATTTGTAACGCATAAAAGGTCCCAACGGAAACTGCGTTTGGTGAAAATTAATTGCTTTTAATTAATGGCCAGGTTTGTTAATTCCCTGGATATTATTTACCGAAAGAGATAGGCACCGTGTGGGAATTGGAGGCTGCAAAAACCTGTGCAGTACCCAATTTAAAATTTAAATATATCGTTAGAGTCCTTGAACATGATTTAAGTTGAAAATATCACAATATGTATATTAATCTTATATTATATTAAAGTGTTTTCTAATCACAGAAGAGAAAAATTTTTATTTAATCCAGATAGATCCAGATAGAACAATTTATTTTTATTTTTAACCAAGGATTTTATTGAACACCAAACAACAGAAGATCTATTTTTATTTCAAATAAAAACTCCGACAAGACGGCTTAATTACCTTAAGTCAGTAGCGGTTCTAGTATAATTCTATTAAATGAAGAAATTAAAATTAGAAATATATAACAATTTAAAAACATAAACCATCATTAACATCTTCAACTCCAACCTCTTCTTCAACATTAACCCACTCTAATGCCGTAAGCAACTTTAACTTTCCATCCAAAATACAAGCAATTGTTTTGTCATCAGTACCAGATATAAAAATACAGGAATACATAACAGCAATAGGAACTTTAATACAACCAAAAAATATCATCTTCACGTCCAGAATTTCAAATAACAGACTATGCATCTATCTCAGTAACACTGCAGTCTTAGAAAAATTAGTACATAATCACAAATTCGTTTCAATACAAGGAATCGACATAAAAATTAGAAGATTAGTTACTCCTGCGATCCGACTAGTGATATCAAATGTCTGCCTCAGTATTCCAAACACTATTACCGAAGAAGAGCTCAAAAAATTAGAACTTATTGCAGTGTCTACATTTTTAAAAGTTGGTATGCCTGAGTCTGAAAACAGTCATTTATTAAGCTTTAGACGTCAAGTATTTGTTGCTCCAACAACTAATAATCATATCCCAAATTCACTTCTAATATCTCATGACAATACCTCCTACAGAATTTATCTTTCCTTAGATGGCCTAAATTGATCTAAATGTAATACTATAGGACACAAAGTTGAAAACTGCACTATCGAACCAATTAATATACAAAATATTGATAAGCTATCTCAGTCTAAAAATGTTAATATTTCTGATATAGAAAATTATCCAATAAATAAAACATCCCCTATATCAGAAACCCCAACTGATCATCAATCCAGTACTCCTGCTACTTCTTTAACCAGGTCACTACCAAATACCTCCTCCAACTCACAAAACCTACCTGAATCACTATCTAATAATACCAACATAATATCACATACTTCTATAAAAAGACAAATGTCAACATCTCCTGAAATAATAGAGTCAGAATATCAAAAAATAAGAATTCCTGTTCCAAAGAAATCTGCACCTAAAAGAATTAAAAAAGCTTTGAATATCGAAACCTCAATGATACCTATAGAAGCCATTTTATCGTTAGCTACTATTCCTTACACACTAAAATACACAGAAATTTGTGACTATATTACAAACGCTATAGGTTCAAAGTTTCCTGAAAACGTAGCAAAGGATTATACACCTGACCTAGAAGTACTTAGCGCTTAATTGAAAATGGTACACACAAACACAAACGACTGACGACTTAAAAAACAACATTTCAAGGATCTTACAAAAGATACATGGAACAGACAACTCTTCTATTACTGAGGAAGAAAGCGACAGCAACTCTATCCAATAACCAAATTTATTAATCTTAATCAATGAAAAGCGAATTAAGCGAAAACTTAAAAATATAAATCAATGAATTCTCACCTTTAGTAATATGTTTACAGAAACACGACTTTCTAATAATAATGTAAAATTTAAAAACTATTCATCATACATCAAAAATAGACCGATGCAGTAAATAGATAGTGGTGGTGTTGGCATCTTTGTGTAATCTACGGTCGAATCCAAAGAAATTCCGCTAGATACAAATCTTAAAGCTGTTGCAGTCTCAATAATTCATCATTTTAAAATTAACATTTGCAGTGTATATTTACCACATCCGGAAGAATCCATACTGCTAGAACTACAAAAAGTGATAAACTACAAAGAGATGAAAATTCCATCTTATAAATTAATTCTTGCTGACATAAATTGTCATAACGAATATTGGGGATATGCTCAAACTGGCAAAAATTGCAAAACTCTATTAGAAATAATTAACAACCTTAAACTGGTGCTATTAAACACAGGAATGCCTATCTGTTTCAACTCATACAATGGCACGTTTTCAACCGTCGATTTATCCTTCAGCAATTTAACTTTAGCACCACTACTTAAGTGGAATACACTTTCATACTTATTTGACAGCGAACATCTACCAATTTTAATTATTCATATTAAAGACACAAAGATTAATACAAAACCATATAAAACATGGAAATTAAAATCAGTATATTGAGAAAAGTATACTAGTTTAATAACTGAACGAATGAAAGACTTCAAAATATTATAAGATATAAACATTACAATAACAAACTTTAATGATATCCTAATAGATTCAGCCAGAGAAGCGATTGAAAAAAGTAAAGCTACCACAAAAACACATCTACCTTGGTGGAATATTGAAATAGAAAATTCTCTGAAACAAACAAAACACTCCTTTAATATATTGAAAAAACACAATTCCGAAACTAACTTAGCTAAATTTAAAGCGTTAAGAACCAGGTCCAGATTTCTAATCAAAAAATCTAAAAAAATAGCTGGACCAATTATGTCTCATCAATAAATTCATCTACACCAATAAGTGATATTTAGCAGAAAATAAGGAAAATAAAATGCTCAACCAAACATAATCCTGTTGACACCATTGCTACTGATAACTTGATTACTTCAGATAAAATAGAAATTGTAGAAATCTTAGCTGATCACTGTGAATTATATAGTGAAGGGTTCAACTATATTCGAGCAATGATACACATCTATATTCTTAAAACACAAAGAAAAAACCAAATTATCACAAATCTAAATAAAAGACAATTTATGCCCTCTCAATATACCGATTACACTAGACGAGTTAAACGAAAGCCTAGGCAATGCTAAAAAAACTTCTTCAGGACATGATGATATTCCAACAATAGTTATTGAGAAACTATCTGAAACAGTAGAGAAAATTTTAGTTGACATCTTTAACAATATTTACACAAATAAAACGTTTTCTTCAATATGGCGTCAAGCAATTATAATTCCTTTTTTAAAAATAAATAAGCCAAAAAACTTATTATTCTCCTATCGTTCAATATCTCCCACCAGTAATATTTATAAAGCAATGGAGAGAATATTGAATAAAAGTCTGAAATGGCACTTGGAAAAGGAAAAACTTTTTACTCCAATACAAAGCGGATACCGTTCAGACAGATCGACAGCTGATAACATTGTTGCACTAGAATCCGAAAATCATAAAGCATTTACTAATCAACAAAAAGTAATTGCAATATTTGTGTTCCTTGGTGTTCCCAGGGGCTACTACCCCCAAATGCGGAAAAACGTGTAGTGCTTCAAATTCCTAAAAATATCCACTTTATAAAGATTGCAAAATTGAATAAGACAAGTGATGAAAAAATCGACTTATTTTATCAAAGCAGTAACGCAGATAAGATTAATATTGAATATCATACCTATTTGTACAAAAAATACAATCAAAATAAACAATATTAATTATAAAAATATAAACAACTATAAGGGATATTAATATAAGGGATATAATAATACACATGTATAATGTGTCAAAAATTATAAGTATTATTATATCATGGATATAAAATGAAAAAAAAATATGATTTTAAAAAAATAGTCGCTAACTTCGTTATTATTGGTAATAGAAGGTTTGTTTTATGTGAGTTTTTTAGCAGTTATCCAATGGTTGTATTTGCTAAATGTTTCTAGCATCATTCATAGGACAAGTTCAATAGTTTAAATAATTAGCCTCAGGGATAAATAAATTAAATAACTTTTAAACTATTTGACCGATTGGGGGAAAATTTAGCACACATTTAAAAGACGGTAATTCCTGTTGCTTATAAACTTATATACAAAAAATCAAAGTGTGACCATAAATTATTATTTCAAAAAACAACGCAAGGTAAAAATACGAGTACCTTTTTATCTATTCATCATATAGTAAACCCCACCTATGTCTTAAAACTTTTCGATATCTGCGAAACATGTTTCGACCTTTTTTTTAACCAGACTGGGCTAATACAATTAAGATTACACATTAGGATATTTCTCAGATATTTTCTGGTCATATATATATGTTGTTATCAATAAATACAATATAACCAGGTCTTTAGTTTCAGATTCAAATACAAAGATTTATCAAATTATTTAAAAATTATCTATTCTATTTTTTTACTTCATGCAAAAAAATATAAATCGGAAAGAAACTTCGAATAAACTTTTTTTGTTTTTTTGCTTTTGTTTGCCGACGTCTGAATAATTTTTAAGACTCCAACTCTGTTTTGTACAACACCTGATCAAACTTGTAAACTTTTCTCCCTTGAATCTCAGAATGAGTCGCTCTCGTCGCAGCTTGGTCTGCCGACAGTAATTATTCTTCATTCACTATGCTGAAATTACGGACATTAAAAGTTTATTTCTAATTTACCGCTACACTTCTTCCTATTTACCATCGTTAACCGGCGTCCGTCCATTTTCTCTTATTCTAATTAATTAATTTCTTGACATTACTCTCAGTTTCATTTTCTTACGCCTCTTGACAAATATCCCAGTCCAAGACCCAACTTTTTACATTCATTTGTTAGAGCGAGTTTTGCAGAAAACACCGACTAGTTAATTACGTAGAACTTCTGTAATTTTACCATTTAATTTATGTTTACTGGATGCGTTCCCAATATTAAAGTACTTCTTTTGTTTAGGATCTTTAAGATGGATGGCGCTAATAATAAACTTATGTAACAAAAAATACACGATTTGGTGCTCTCTGCATTGCAAAATTAAATCGAACGTATATTTATCAAATAATATACTTTTTTCCGTAGCTAATGTTAAAGTATTGCAATAACAACTGTTTTGAGTAGAAAAAATATTTTAACTTTTTTTATTCAATAAAATTTACAAATTCAAACACACTAAGGAATAAAAACAACTGAAATTTTACAATTAACATTATTAGAAATATCTATTTTTCGAGCATCACAACTTGTACTCGTTTGCTTAAACACTTGATTCGAGGTACTGGATTGATTTTCTGTAACATTTGTTTGACATTTATTGACAGAGTAATTCATATCCCTAGGAACGGAGCAACACAATTGCGACTTTTGTGCTAAAAATTACAATTTTCTTTGAAATTCTATTTTTCACCTGAACTTGATGTCTTGCTATAGAAAAAAATGTTGTATTGCACACGACGATAAAACTGCATTATCTTCTCGAGCATAATTAGCGTCTCGACTGACGTCTCGACGCTAAAACACGCTCTCGAAGATAAAGTACAATTTTATCGCCATGTACAATAAATAACTATAAGTGTATTAAAAAGTGTTACTTATATATCGCTAAATTTTTTAATTTAAAAAATAATGCTACAATCTTGTTAAAATATACTCTATAGAGTATATACTCAACATACAATCTATTACGGCAAATAAAAAAAGAGCCGACAAAACAGCAGTATCAGTTATTTATTTTGTATGTGTATAAATTGTGTAAACGTTTTGATAGCTCTTAAGAAACTTTCAATTTAATTAAATACTTATTTTTCTCGTTTTGTTGCAATAAAATCTATTATTACACCAATTAATATATAAATATAATAAAGTAGATACTATCTTTAACCCAAGATATTTAGATCCCGGTAAGTAACATTACGCCTAGGTCCCGTGTAGAGATTTTTTCTCACTTAAAAAAAATACAGTCAGCATAAAAATGCTCCGGTCTAATTAAATAAATTTTTTTTTTCAAATTATCCTATTATAAAATGTAAACTATACAGCTCATTCGAACCACGTTTGGCAGACAAATATATTTGTAGTATAAGTAAACATAAGTTTTTTGCAGTAATTTAGATTTTACAAATTTATTATTTATTCAGGTGCATCACTCTTAGGAATTAGGATGCAATCACTACATACCAATGTTGTTTTTTCAGTGTGTTCTTTGCATATGGCCTTTGTGCAGGAACTACAAGAGTGTAGTGTGTTTCTATTTTTCTTGGCAGGACAATATGAGCACTTTATTTTGTCCTTCAAAGTTGTCGGTTGTGAAACTGAATTGAATCTGATATGTAGAATATCGGCAATTTTTTGCGGTAGGCTTATGGAAAAAGTTGAAATTGAAGACCGTTTTACTAAATGTGGTTTTATCAACTGTTTTGCTAAGTTTGAAATAAAAGTTCTTTTTTCTAATAAGGTGTTAGTATTACTTCTATAAATTATTTGGCCATTTGCAGTAGCTTTGTTGAGAAGAGTACAAAATAGAGTAAATGGCCATCTGTTTCTAATTTTGGTTACATTGTATTCTAACTTCATTCTATCTTCAACATTCACGCCTCCTCTAGGTAAATTATAAAATGTTATCATCTCTGGTTTGTTCTCACTTTTTTTTTTTCGTCTTTATAGAGGGGGGGTCTGGAATCTTCAAAAGACATCTCAGTCCAGGACGCCGCCTGACTGACCTTAGTGCAGGATTCGTTCTTCGTACTCCCGGCGATAGTTCCCGAGGTACTTTAAAATGCCCTCTCGTCGCCGAGTCTACGCCGAACGCCTACCTGCTAAACCAGACCCTCCTCTGTCATCCAGCGATCCGGAAGCGGAATGGCCGCTGTAAGGCCGGCATCACTTCCGAAGCACTACCTTTATTCATTCATTCTCCATTCATACTAGAATATATTTATATTCATAGTGGTTTGTTCTCACTAGACTCTATAATAATTGAATTATCATCGTGTATCGTTAATAACATTAGGATGTATTTGTTTTTTTTTAGTACGAGACTATAGTGCAATGATTTTCATTCTGGACATATGCAAACATGCTGCTGTGAACTGGTCGACCTTTTATAGCGAGAAAGTCTAAAGGAAAACCCATTTTACTTTTTCTTATTTTGCCTACAACGGAAAGTTTGTGGTTTACAAACAGAACATTTGCCAAAGGAATAAATGTAAAATAATTGCCCATTGTATTATTTTGACCACTATTATCAATGGGAATTATTAATCTTTTTACAGGGTTCGATGCATCATTTTGACTCCTGGTTGTTTCCCAGGTCATGTTATTTCCCAACATCTCGTCGATTGTGACGTATGATCCCGGAGAACATTTATTTTTAAAGTGTACAAATAACTTTCTAATAGGAGCTTAAATTTATAAAAGCCCAATAAACTCACATATTTAATGGAAATCTGTTACCGGACAATATTTTTCTAGTTTATACGATTTCCGCATAACCGCAAGTTATTTATTTGTATGTTGTATGATATTTTCTAGAGTACGTGACTAATGTTGAGGTCCTACCTAGAATAAGCAAGGAATGCAAGATTATTAACACCATCAAAGAGCAAAAACTAGAATATCTTGGCCATGTTATGAGGAATGAACAGAGATACGGCTTGTTGCAACTCATTCTTCAGGGCAAGGTATTTGAAAAGAGAGGACCTGGGAGAAGAAGAATATCTTGGCTTCAAAACCTGAGAAAGTGGTTTAATACATCGACAACCGGACTATTCAGAATAGCAGCAAGCAAAGTTAGGATAGCCATGTTGATCGCCAACATCCGAAACGGATAGGCACCGTAAGAAGAAGAAGAAGAACAGTACAACATTTTGATGATACTGCTTTTACACTTGGGAGTTGGATAACAATATTTTTTTGTCTTTTTGTTTTTGACACAAGTTTTGTCATTTTATGTTCCATCTTTGCCAAAAAAATGAGGAAATTTTAAGAAAACTGTAGTTATTGCTATAGGTTTGTCAATTGGGCCACATAATTCACGGACACGGACTGATCCGTGTCCGTTTCATGAACGCTATGTGCAGAAAAAGCGTCATTTTCTGGGTCAGAATATTCTGATATCGGTTCTGCTTCTACTACTTCGTAACACTTTAAACGATTCCTGGTTTTAATGTAAAATTATCCATTATGAAAAAAAAATTATTTATACTATAAGCATATTATATTGAAAATATTATATGGAAAATTATATTAAAAGATTATATTGAAAATAAACGACATATCCATAAAATAACAAATAAATAAATAAAAGTATGTTATAATAATTGTTAATATCAGAGAAATGTTACTTAAATCTTATCTATTTTTCTCTTCAATTAGCTTTTTGTGACAAATCGTTATACTTAACAAATTTACGTACGCATGGAGTCCCCTGGAGAGTCACATGACCCTTAAGCTAGCGGGGACAAATGAGCGGAATCCAATTTAACCTACGTAATATTTTTTCACCCATTTTTTACTAATTTATTACCACCATAATAATTTTTCACCACCAAACCAACCTTAAGGGAAGCGATTCTGCTGGCTTAAGGTTCAAGCTAGCAGAATTTAGAGAAAAAAAAACTTTTTGTCGATGGCATATTTTTTCGGCAGAGGTTAAATAAAAATCGAGCAGAACCATGTGGTATTTCAAAATTTTTATTGGAATTAGCTAGCTTAATATTCGAGGTTCCGCTTAATAGCTTAATATTGACTCCCCACAAGGACTAGTTAAGAAGTGAAAAACTAATAGGGTGATAATAAATTTGTAAAAACCTATCAAAACACTGTGGTACTTCACAAATATATATATTTTTAATTATGCTGGCTCGAATATTTAGCTAGCGGGAACGTTTGCAAATAAACTTGCTTTAGTCGTGGAAAATTATCAGGGTGGTAAAAGTGTGGCAAAACTCACCAGAATACTTTTTTATTTCAATTATAAGTTGAGTTAAGAGGAATATAAAAAAAATCGTCATAAATTTTACCCTAACAGAAATATTAATTGATAAGGTACAGTAAAACTGTAAAAATAGATTTTTCATCACTTTAAATTTTAACCTAAGAATTGTTGACTTTCTACATGGGTTAGTTGATGGTGAAAAATTAATAGGGTGGTAATAAATTCGTAAAAACCTAGCAGAGTTATTTGTTATATTATTTGTTATATAAATGTATATTATTTCTAATAATTTAAAGTTAGTTTTTTGTTTCAGTTATAAATAAAAGAGAGTGAAAATGTAAAAGAATATTTTTTCACCTTAAATTTTAAACTAACAGAATTATTGGCTTTCCATAAGAGGCAGTAGAGGGGTGAATAATTACGTTTCAGGGTTGAGATTCGTTTTAGGGGTGCAAGATTATCAAGATGGTTAAAGTTTAATAAACATATTTAAAAAACAGTTTTTTATTTCAATTTTAAGTAAAGGAGAGTGAAAGAACTTTTCCCCTTAAATTTTAATCTAACAGAATTTTTGTCTTTCCACAAAGGGTAGTTAACGGGTGAAAAATTACTAAGGTGGTAATAAATTCATAAAAAGCTAACAGAGCACTGTGGTATATCATAAATATATTTTTTTTAATTCTTCTAATTTTAACCGTAAGCCAGCAAAATCGCTCTCCTTAAGGGTGGCTTGGTGGTGAAAAATTATTAGGGTGGTAATAAATTAGTGAAAAATTGGTAAAAAAACATGCCATCAGAAAAAAGTTTTTTTTCTGAATTCTGCTAGCTTGAACCTTAAGCCAGCAGAATCGCTCCCATAAAGGGTGGTTTGGTGTGTGAAAAATTATTGAGGTGGTAATAAATTAGTAAAAAATGGGTGAAAAAATATGCCATAAGCAAAAAGTTATTTTTCCGACATCATCGGCATCATTATTATCAGGGCTTTTCATTTTGGGTGGGGTGTTTACCGCTCTTTGCCGAATTACATGTTATCAAAGTCTGTTGTATAACTTGACTTGCGTTACAATTTCGTTACAAAACGTTCCATCTGGTGATCTTCTTAATCATTCGGTCGTTTTTCCTTATCTCTATTTATCCCAGACATCTCAGCCTCTGTGCTTTAATAAATCTAACTATATTTTCTTCCTTCATTATGTCTCTTAGTTCATGGTTCATTCTTCTTCTCATTTCTCCGTTGTCCATTCTTATCGGCCCCATAATCCGTCTGAGGATTTTCCTTTCGAAAATTCTCAATTTTTCTTTATTTTTTTTCCATGAGGCACATTGTCTCAGCTGCGTACGTAACTACTGCTCTGATGGCAACTCTGTATATTTTCAGTTTTGTATTTCTGGATAAGTTCTTGTCTTTTATAAGCCTATGATATCGCTAGTATGTTTTGTTGCCAGCTAGTATTCGTTCCGTTACTAGTGTAGTTCCGTGTAGTTTTCTATTTTGATTTCTCTCGTCCTGTGAGTAGATATTTTGTTTTTCCTCCACTAATTTCTAGACCTCTTTTCCGTGCTTCCGTGCCTTTTGCCAGGATTGTTACTGCTTCTTTTAATCTTTCCTTTCTCTTTTCATAAAAACTAAATCATCTGCGTATGCAACTATATGTGTTGAGGAGTGGGCTATAGTTCCTTTAATTTTGCTGGCCTTGACTGTTAATAATAATGTGGATGACAGGGAATCGCACTCCTGTTTCTGTTGCAATTGACTTTGTGCTACCTTCTTCTGTTGTTACTTTAGCTCGAGCTCCATCCATGGTCATTTTTGTTAACCTGAATAATTTAGCTGGTATATCTTGATTTTTAATTTCAATAAATAATTTATTTTTTTTAATACATCAAAGGCTTGTCTAAAGTCTACGAACAGGATGTGAAGTTCTATGTTGTGTTCGTGGTATTTTTAGAATATTTGTTTAACTATGTGGATCGCATCTGTAGTGGAATCTGCCTTCTCTGAATTCTTGCTGGTAGTCCCTAATTTTTTTCTCTTCGAATTGAGTGAGTTTTTTATAAGGGCAGTTAGAATTTTATATGTTGTACTTAGTAGAGATATTGCTCTATACTGTTACAGTTTATTACTTTTCCTTTATTACATATTAGTATAACTCTGCCTTCTTTTCAATCCTCGGGCATTTCTTCTGCTTCTCATATTCTAACCGTTTTTAATTAGCTGATTGGGAATTTCATCTGGACCAGGTGTTCTTTTCTGTTTCATTTTTTTTAATAAAGTCTAAATATTCATCATATGTTGGTGTCCCTATTTCATTATCTCTAATGTATTCCATTGTGCCTACTTCCTCTTCTGGGCTTTCTTTACATCTATCTAGTTCTGTGAAGTGTGTTTCCCATAATCTATTGTCAATTTTAACTGCTGGTCTGTCTTTTCTTTGTTGAGCTTTTAGGTATCCAAATAGTTTGGCGCTGTCTTTACTATTCTTTTTTAGGTCCTATAATAGCTTTTCCACCTGCAGTTTTTTTTATTCCTGCAACAATTATTCGATGATTTCTGTTTTCTTTATATTCGTTTTGATGATGCCCTTCTTTAGTTGATATCCACTTATTTTTTGCTTGGTTTTTATGTTTTATTTTGACTTCGCATTCTGCATCAAACCACTCTTTCCTTCTTTTTATTTCCCTCTGTCCTAGCACCTTTTCAGCTGAATTAAAAATGGATTCTTTTATATTTTTCAATATGTCCTCTGTTTTATTTGCTTTTGTTAGATTTTCATTTAGTGTTGTCTCATATTGTTCTTTTAGCTACTGAACTTCTCCAGATTCCATATTCTTTTGTTTTGTCTTGTTAGGAGATGTCTTGTTAGAAGAATATGATTTATCTGATTGCCATCTGTTGTGCCAGGTATTAACCATGTTACTTTATGTCTTTTTCTGTGCATGAAGTTTGTGCTTATAATGTAACTGTTTGTTATTGCTGCTAGTTGGCATAATCTTCTTCCGTTTTCGTTTGACTCGTCATGAGTAGTTTCTTTGCCAGTTACTTCCTTATACTGGTTTTCTTTGCCTACTTTTGCGTTGAAGTCACCAACCATTAGTACTATATCATTTCTGGGTAACCTTTCATATTATATTCCGTATGTCCAGATCAATTTAAGGAATTGCTTATACAATAACAATTTGTTATGAGTAGACAGAGTGAATTTTTTTCTCATCAACCAGTATATCTTTCCAAACTTAATTTCTAATTCCTCCTTTTTTTTTAATATGTGCTTTCCAACGTAGCTTGGAATCGAATGTAATACCCAAATATTTTGCCGTATTTGCATAAGGTAGTTGGTTTCTATTTATACTAATTGGGATATGTTGTTCTCTTTTGTTAGTAAAATTGACATGAACAGATTATGTTTCATTCAGTTTGATACTCCATAGCCAGTTACTTCCTTATACTGGTTTTCTTTACCTACTTTTGCGTTGAAGTCACCAACCATTAGTACTATATCATTTCTGGGTAACCTTTTATATATCTTCTAATTGTTCATATAATTTAATTTTATCATTTTCTGGTGCATTTTGTCTGGGTGATTATGACATCCATATTTGCTTGTTTGTTTTCTATTTTTATATCTGACGTTCGTCCATTTATCGCTTTAAATTATTTAGCTTGGTTCCTAATCTTATTGTTAACTATGAATGCTGTACCGTTTTTTCCTTTCTTATTTTCTCCCGACTAGTATATTGCGTAGTTTTTGTTTTAGATAGATCCTTCTCCTTTTCATCGCACTCCTTGTCTGTGTGTTCATTAAGTGGAACTTGGATTTTAATTGCCATATTTTTTATACTATTTATCATATCATTTTCTTGCTTATCTTGCTTGCTTATATATATATATATATATATATATATATATATATATATATATATATATATATATATATATATATATATATAGATCATCGACTTTACTGCATACATAAAAAAATAGAATCACGTTAAAAGAAAATCTTTTAAAAGGAAGGTTGTCATGGCAAAACAGTGTGCATTTTAATTTAGTGAAATATCAAAAGGTATCCTGTTTAAAGGTTTCTTGTTGACAGCAAACACTTAATTTATGAAGACTTTGAGATAATCAATTTTTAACAAGTAATTTCCAAGTTCACAGAAGTATCTAATTAAAAAATTATTTTCACCCTTGCTCCAGTTCACATCGCACCTGTTATTAAAAAGTTTTTAATAATGTGAATTAGTGCAAGAGTAGAAAAAGTTGTTAGAAAATTAGTTTTGAAGTTTTCGGAACGCAAAACTTTCTACTGCCAGCGAATTTTTCCAAAGTGGAATGAAATAAAGCAAATTAAATGAGGTTGTCTTGAGCTGACGAGGTAAAAACAGACGAAAGGTGACAGTTATATGATTGGCTAGGGAGAAGTAGTTTTTAAATAAACTTATTTTTAGAGCACAAAGAATATATGTTATTTTTAATTTAAGAAAATTTTTACACTTTCTGTGAATTAGTAATTTAGTTTGAATACAGATACAGTAAATATTCGTGGACTTTAAATGACTACCTAAATGACTACTAAAAGTTTAAAGGAATGTAATTTTGCGTAATGTTTATTTACAAAACAAGAAGTAAGTATGTTTGTAGCTTAATAAGTTATATGCTGAAAAAATAGGAAAAACGTTTGTATATATATATATATATATATATATATATATATATATATATATATATATATACGGATATCTTGGGTTTAGTAGTCAATATATTGGCCTTGTTAAGCTTTCGAGTTTATTTTACTCTTTTTCAAAACGTACTAAAAATTAACATAAAAAAAAACATTAGAAAAATGAAGTTATTATATCTTCAATAGGCTTACCCTTGTGAGGATTGTGTTTTAAAATTAGCAAAATTAATTAACATAATAACATTAAATTTGATTTACTTTTTCGTTCTGTCAAAGTTATTACTAAGGTTTCCATGTCTGTTCTATTTTTTATATTTATTTTAGGTGAGTTTGACAGAGAAAGTGTCTATGTTTATGCAAACTTTCATTGCAAAATTTGATATAATATTACAGTTATTAAACAAGCAACAGAGTTTATGTTACTAAGTAATTAAGAAAGAAAAAACATAAATAAAAATAAATTGTATCTCATTTGAACTTGGAATAATCCCTTTAATATGCGTAACTTTTAAGAACTTTTATATTGTTATTCTTTTATTTAAAAGAAGATTACTGTATATAGCATTAAGATTTTCAATGTCTTCTCTTTTGTTTAAGGTGTTTTGTGTAGTTTTAATTAAACACATTTCTAGAAACCGTCTTTTGTTGTAATTTCTTTCCCTTCTCAATATTTCTGTTTGATCATAGTTAGGCGTATGGCCCATTGTAATATAATGTTCACTTAATGCACAGGCTTATACTTTATTCAGATTAATATCACTCTTGTGAGATGTTAATCTTCCGGACAAATTTCTGGACGTTTCTCCAATATATACTCTATTACAATTATTACAGGGTAGAGAGTATACTACATTGGAGCTTTCTCTATTATTTAAAGGTGTTTTAAGTTTAGTATATAATTTTGGTATTGTTTTTATATTTCTGGTTCCAATTTTGATATTAGGTACTTCAAAAATAAGTCTATTTAGAAGTTTCGCTGGGAAGGAATTTTCTAACATGATCGTTTTTAGTTTTTTAAGACCGGCTGTTTTATATTCAGGATGTGATAAACTTATAACCCTAGTTTTCATATTTAATACTAGGTTGGTCTTCATCTTAGATGGATGTGCTGAAAAGTAATTAATAAACCTGTTGCTACATATTGGTTTTCTATACCATTCTGTTTTTAGACCGTTGTTTGAATCACGGTGTACCATCATATCTAGAACTGGTATTCAGTTGTTATTTTCTACTGTAAATTGTAAGTCTGAACAGTAACTGTTAAATATGTGTAGTGTTTCCATTATTTTATCTTTTGGGAGTGCAAGACTTAAATCGTCCATGTATCTCTTTAAAAATAAAATGGGACATTAAATGGTAACTTCCTAATACAGCTTTCAATTAAATCATCCAGTACAAAATGGCATAGGATTGGTGATATTTCGTCACTAAAGCCCTTTCTAAGAATTATATATATATATATATATATATATATATATATATATATATATATATATATATATATATATATAATATGTATATATATATATATATATATATATATATATATATATATATATATATATATATATATAATATGTATATTAATTTTTTTATTTAATAAAACTCCAACAGGAATCTGAGGATTATTGTTCTCGGATCATTCACTATGATTAATAAGCAAGTTAGTTCTATATACAAAATATGACAAGAAACTTATCTAATCTTATATTTAGCAATATTCCTTGCTCTCTAATTATAATACTACTAGTTAACGTGTACACTTTAGCCGCACTTTGCTCTGCTTTTTCACTTTCACTCACTTATAGCACTAAATCAAACGGCTTCGTTCTCCTAAGTCTTTTTATCTGGTTGGCGTTGTCTAGAAGTTTTATGGCGTCGACATTCAGTGGTTGGAGAGCTTTTGTTAATGAACCTCGGTAAACGTACTTATTTTCTTGATAACCATACCCATCTGGAGGTCTCGATGAAGATCACAGTTTCTGAATTACCATGGACCGTTAACGATGTTCCTTAATATTTTATTTTCATATCGTGGTGTATGTTGGATGTTACTTTCTTCTGTACAGCCCCATAGCTATATTCCGTATGTCCAGATCAATTTAAGGAATTGCTTATACAATACCAATTTGTTATGAGTAGACAGAGTGAATTTTTTTCTCATCAACCAGTATATCTTTCTAAACTTAATTTCTAATTCCTCCTTTTTTTTTCTTAATATGTGCTTTCCAACGTAGCTTGGAAGCTAATGTAATACGCAAATATTTTGACGTATTTGCATAAGGTATTTGTTTTCTATTTATACTAATTGGGATATGTTGTTCTCTTTTGTTAGTAAAATTGATATGAATAGATTTTGTTTCAAATCATTAATGTGTTGCTTGTGTGAGTCCATTTCAAATAGGTAAAAAAATAATAAATAAGACTTACTCACAATCAATTTAATTTAAATATCAGACGACCGGTTTCGCTTTCTACAATATGCAAAGCATCCTCAGGTCTCCATACAAAGTTAAACAAATGCTAAAATAATAAAAACCCATATTAGGGTGTTGTCTAATAACGATAAACAAAGTAGATGTTGTAAATTACAATAATTATGCCAATATTACATGTCTGTGGTTTTATTTAAATGAGTAAGTTGAATAAAAAGTATAAAAGTTTTAAAAGTTTAAACAGACAAGGTAAGGCCCACAAATTGTTATAAAATAGTCTCTTCGATTGTAATAAATTAATAAATGAGCAAATAAATAAAATAAACATTACTTACATGCCGGTACTCTATTAATTGATGGATGGTAGAACATGGTTGAAACTACTATGTATTGTTGAATGGAGAACTCAATTCTATTATTGCAGTTGTTTGACAGTAAACGGGAAGTTCTTGAGGAGATAGATTTGATCCAATGAAGAAGAGATATGTGTGTGATTGTTTGTTAAATGAAAGTTATGTAATATACCATTGTGTTATTAAAAGCTATTTATACTTATTCGAGAGATATTTTTTGAAATGAGTGTTATTTAGTGAGTAATTGTTTTATGAAGGTGACAGTTTTATGACAATGAATAAGTTTAGATGTAAAAATTGTGTGGGTGTGCAATTATTTTTCAACTTGTAGTTATCAAATTACTTTGATAAAGTTCTATTGGCAATTAGTAAATTATTGGAAAGTCAAGTAAATAAAATATTCAAATAAAAACAATTAAGGATAATTTAAACACACTAAAACAGAAAACACTTAGAAGGGACGAAACAAACATTAAATTTAAAAGGGGAGAAGGGCTTTAATGCACTACATTGCAGTCTTGGGCACAATCAGTTTTTTTTAATGTTTTATCTATTAGATTTTAGTGGTAATATTACCACTAGTGTATAACAACTAGTGGTACGACACGGAACATCCAGTGGGACGACTTGAAGATCCGACTTCCGACTGGCGACGAAGTCGGAGCGTGAATGGTGAAGTTGGAAGTCGGATCACATGTTGGATAGAAAATTTCCTCAGTCAGTTGACCTTCGGCACCTGTTACGTATTAGATTTCCATAAAATACTTTACGCAAAGATCTCTAGTTCGCGAATATTTAGAATTATCAACAAGCAATAAAAATTAAATCAAAGTTGTAGCAAAAGATCACTAGTTCGCAAAAAAATAATAGAAAATAACTTTCAATTGCACCTTATTGAAAAATTATTCCTATTAAAAATATACGACACACACACAACAAAATAAATCCCAGCTCCAGTTTAAAACAAATAAATTATAGATTTTATACCTACACAAATCTTTAAAAACTATAATTTTTTTTCTATATCTTAAAAAGTCATAAAAATCAAGAGTTAAAAAAATAATTAGTTCAGCCCTAGACAAATACTAGACAAATAACTAGAGAAACGAAACGTACTTTTAAAACATACGTATCATAACATACATATAAGGATAACAAGCACAATGCTGCCATTTTCCTCCTCCTAATTATATTTTGCTTAGTGTTTATTCGATACATATTTTTTGGTTAAGCGATGTACACCATCGTGAAAACAACCTAAAACTGAAGTTGAACCGCTAGTTGGATAGAAAGTCGGAGCGTGAGTGGAGACGAACATCCAACTAGTAGTCCTACTAAGTGGGACCACAAGTCGGAACGTGAATGGCCTGTCTAATTTGAATTTACCCCACCGGTTTTTGTCATATAACTATTTTCGACTTAATTATCAAATAATAATTAGCTGACAGGGAAACACACAACCTTTATGATAAGAGGTTTAATGAATACTAAATGTTTATATGATAACAAAAATTGTTATTCGTTTAAACTAAATGTTTAAATTATTACATTATACCCCCTCTCTGGCTCAGTGGTAAGAGCGCCTACCTTTAAACCTAAAGGTCGTGAGTTCGAATCCCATCTGGGTAGAGAAATTTTTGTTTATTAAAAATTAATGAATGAAACTAATTTCTATCCATGTGCGATCGGTACTCACCGGAGGGACCGCAGACGTTCGGATACAATTAGCGTCTCTTAGCAAAGACAATGACGTCGACTTTGCTAAGTATCAAGACAATTACTCTACACATACACACACACTACACTAGGTACCTGACTGTACCATGCCAATGATCATAGTTGTCGAGGCTTTAACTCAATAAAAAAAAATTATTACATTAAAAAATTGACGTTTTGACAATAATTTGACCGACGATAACAATCTGCCAACATTGGTTGTATAACGAAGCGTAATCGGATTTCAGGTTCTTAACAACTTGCTTCGCTTATAACATAATTAACAGAAATCTAACCCTTTACGGTACTGTACAAAAACACAGAACATTCTTTTCATCAATTATCGGTTTTCAATCAACAGTAATGTTGGTTTCCACCTACGTCCTTTAAATAAACCAGTCTGTCATTTTGTTATCAAATTATCATTATTACCCAGATATTGGTGATACTACGAAGAAAAAGCCAGATATAATACATCATTACAAGAAAACTAAAGGAGATGTAGAAACTTTTAATACACTTCTTGGGGAATACATTTATATTTGATGGATTCAGCCATTCTTCTTCTTCTTCTTCTTTTGCCCTTTAATTCGTCCAATTTTGAACATAGGCTTCCCCCAGTTTCCTCCATTCGCTTCTGTTTTGTGCTTTCTGTTTCCAGTGTATTCCTCCTATCTTTCTAATGTCATCTCCCCATCTCATCTGGGGTCGTCCTCTTGCTCTCTTTCCTGTCCATGGTCTCCAATGTTGTATCGTGTTGTTCCACCTATTGTCTGTTTGTCTGGCGTTATGACCTGCGAAACTCCATTTTAGCCTGGCTATATGTTGACCTGCGTCTTTGACTTTTGTTTTGTTTCTTATCCAGATGTTTTGCTTCTTGTCTTTTAATTTTACTCCCAACATTGATCAGCCATTACTTGATAGAAATTCATTTTAAATAACAATAAAGCACTGCAAACTTTGTGTATAAAATTAATCAGACTTAAAACTAAACATGAATTCTCCGTATTTGTAGTATAAAACTACAAAATACTGACACGACTGTACACAATTCATGATGCAATCCTTTACAACACAAACTGACAGCCTATCACAGCATGTTACGTAGATTAATAGAAATTCCGAGGTCAACAATACAACTTTGAGACAGAATTAATTAATTAAGCAAATAGCTGTAAACAATGGGTATAACGAATAAACAATTAATAAAATTTTTAATCAAAAACTACACAAGAAAGCCCCGAAAATTAGTATGTTCACCAACAGAGAAAAAGTCCAGTCCCTTCTTCTCGATTACATATACAGGCAAAATATTAACAAAACTATCCAAACACATAAAAGAATAAGATAAAACACTAGCTTTTAGAACAAACAACAACCTATTGAAATATGTTAAAACAACAACAAGAGCCAAACTAAAAAGCACATACACAGTGGTGTAAACAAACTTAAATGTGGTGACTGTCCAAAAACGTACATCGGTCAAACTGGTAGACTTATAATAAACGTATAGCAGTATTAACATTCAATAAACGTATGGCACTTTACATTCTAGATCATAATCATTCTTTTATCATGACCAATTTCTAATTCATCAGATTCCAAATAAAGGCCTTAAGCTATATTTATTAAAATCTATATTATCATTATCAAATTAAAAGACACAGGCATAATTTTAAATAACCAACTTGAGAAAAACAGGTCTCCCCTTCTCAAACTATTCCGTTAAAGACTTTACAGTGTAAACACATACCAAAAATAGATCACTTGAGAAATGTACTCTGCCATAACAGCTGTGGTGATATTTTATTAAATTTTGTTTAAATATTTGAAAACAAAATTTTTAGTGAATACACTAATACATATTAGACAAATTAAAAAGCCGCACAGATTTAGTTAATTAGTTTTCATTAAACAAAAACAGTGTTATTATCAAATTCATCTAAAATCAACGGTTGAATCTCCAAAAACCAGTAAGTAAACAAAGTTTGTTTACATATATTTAAGCATTTATTGTCAATCGAAAAACACCCATCATTTTTCAAAATTTTGTTGAAATATCAAAACAAGTTCTTCAGGTGAACAGGACCGTACTCAGCCACAATTTAAATTATTAGTGTGGCGTTTAAATAATGGATAACAAAAATCCAGGGGACCATGTCCCTAACCCTCCTCTGAACCTTCCCATACCTAGTACTTCAACTCAATACAATTCCCAATCATACGCATCAATTACAACAAAAAATCAAACATCATCCAAATTTCCCGATAAACAGCAAGCCATCTTATTTACTTCCATTGACGACGTAAAAATTAAAGATTATCTAATAGCCTTGGGCAGTACTGTAAATCCTAAAGATATTATTTTCGCCTCACGGATTTCTCAAAATAGAATATGCATTTACTTATCCTCAAAAGAATTAGTAGATAATTTCTCAAAAAATTATGGTTCAATTAAAGTCAACAATCAAATTCTCACTGCCCGCAAATTAATCACTCCAAGTCAAAGAATTGTTTTATCCAATGATTGCCCCAGCATACCACATTCTATTTTAGAAGCAGAGCTAATAAAGCTAGGTCTAAATCTATTATCGCCTATCAACTTTCTTAAAATAAACGCGTCTCGCCCAGAATTTAGTCATATTCTCAGTTTTCGCCGACAAACGTATATTACTCCTTTAGAAAACAATGCAACATTACCAGCTTCTTTCATAATAAATTTCGACAATACATCATACAGAATTTTCTTAGCAACCGACAACCTTCAATGTTTTTCTTGTAAACAATCAGGTCACTTAGCTGTAGTATGCCCACTTCTACAACACAACGAGCAAACTTCATTTGAGAATTTCGCCCAATGCACAGAAGCCGCCAACACTTTAGCGTCTAATGATGAATCTTGTCAAAACATAAGCGCATCTTCAGTTAATCAAAATGTCAATGTAAGTACCAAAGAACGAAATAAACAGAATACGAAACCAATGAAAACATCTGAAACGGTAGCCCAAGAAACTTCAACGATTTCCATTAAACGACAAATGGCAGAGTCTACACCACCGCTTGAAGACCTCCACAAAGAACCCACATTTTAAAAACCCAAACCTAAGAAAATAAAACCGGAAAAATCCATTCACGATGAAATGCAACCATTACAACAAATGTTTAAAGACGATAAAAACAATTTTACACTGAACTATAACCAAACTTTAAATTTCTTTGAATCAGCCCCACACAACGCAGACATATTGGATCTTCTTAAAACCTATACAGAAAATGTACCAGGTTTCCTTAAGGATCTGGACACTATGTACACTTAAAGCTCAAAAAAGTTAAAAACAAAAATCACAAACATTAAAAGAAAATTACAGCATCAACTCTCCAGAACATCTGCATCAATGAACAGCGAACTCTCATCCTCTCAAGAAAACTTAAGTACTTAACATTCAGATGTATCATACAATGGAATCTCAACGGGTACAACACCCGTTGCGAAATGTTACAAAAGTTAATTACTCAACAAACACCATCAGTTATTTGCCTTCAAGATACTCATTTTAAAGATTCTTACCATGCAAGGTTAAAGGGTTTTAAATGCTTTTATAAAAACAGGACCAATAGAGATAAAGCAAGTGGTGGAGTAGCAATCTATATCAACCAAATGTACAAAGCAGAACTAATACCTTTAAATACACGCTTAGAAGCTGTTGCAATCACAATTAATAGTGATATAAAGATCTCAATATGCAACATTTATATTCCACCGAGTGAAAATTTTTCAACTGCCGTAATTGAGGAACTACTTCAACAGATCCCATCTCCCCGTATACTCTTAGGAGATTTTAATAGTCATAGCCTCTACTGGGGATCCAAATTTCGATCATTAAAAGGAAAAGTACTAGAACAATTACTTGACAGTAACAATATAAACATCTTGAATACAGGGGAACCCACAAGATTTAATATACAAACAGGAGAATCCTCAGTTATCGACCTAAGCATGTGCGATCCGGTCCTACAAACATCTTTAAATTGGGAAGTCCATCCCTACTTATACGGGAGTGATCACTTTCCTATTCTTATAACCCGTCCTTTTAAAACCGCCTTAACTACTCCTCTCTCAAAATGGAAATTAGACCAGGCAAATTGGACACTTTTCTCAGACCAAATAGACCAAAAGCTCCCATATCTCCCTGACCCTAGTACCTCAAATACATCTTCAACTTATCTAAAATTCTCTGAGATAATATTAGAAGCAGGCCACAAAGCAGTCGAAAAAACCAAAACTCTAAAAACTCACACGCCAGTACCGTGGTGGAATACTAAATGTGACGAAGCCATAAAAAAATACAAGCGAGCTTTTAACAAATTCAGACGATGTCCTACTACACAAAATCAAATAGAATATAAAAAACTAAGAGCTGAATCTCGATATCAAATTAAGCAAAATACAAAACTGGAAATCTTTCGTGGCATCCATCAACAACTCTACTCCCCTGTCTGCATTATGGAGAAAAATTCGTCAACTATTTGGAAAACAGCAAAACGCCCAAATTAGTTTCTTAAAACATAATGATCAATTCATTACCTCAACACAAGAAATCACAGAAATTTTTGCCGACCTTTACGAACAAAATTCCAGCACTAACAACTACTCTCCAAATTTTCTTCAATTTAAATTTAGAAATGAAAAAACAGGAGATAATGATCACAGAGAACACGGAAGACTACATGAACTCGCCAATTTTACTGGAAGAAATGGACGATGCATTGTTTGGCATAAAAAACTCTTCTCCGGGTCCAGATGATATACCAATAATTTTTCTCCAAAAACTAAGTCCAAATGCTAGAATATACCCCCTTAATGTTTTGAACCAAATGTGGATTCAGCACTACTTTCCAAAGTCTTGGTCAGAATCATATACCAATAATTTTTCTCCAAAAACTAAGTCCAAATGCTAGAATATACCCCCTTAATGTTTTGAACCAAATGTGGATTCAGCACTACTTTCCAAAGTCTTGGTCAGAATCATATATTATCCCAATCCCTAAACCCCAAAAACCGAAAACAGATCCCCAGTCCTATAGACCAATATCCCTAACCTCGTCAACCTGTAATCTATTTGAAAAGATTATAAACCGTCATCTTACATGGTTTCTGGAAGATAAAAAATTGCTTATCCCGGAGCAAAACGGCTTTAGTCAAAATAGATCAACGACGGATAACCTAGTTGATCTTAAATCCGAAGTTCACGAAGCACTCATTAACAAACAACACTGTCTAACTATTTTCTGCGATATAACAAAAGCCTACGATTGCACATCACTCCTGGAGTATTAATGGATAATTCTTACATGTATTTAAAATTTTCTTCAACTTAGAACATTTAAAGTACGATCATATGGAACACTATCATCAAGTCAAATCCAGGAAAATGGAGTCCCCCAGGGATCGGTATTAATCGGTTTATTTCTTGTTGCAATTAACGATATCTTGGAACAATGTCAACATCCAGTAAAAGCAAGACTATACGCAGACGATCTGTTTATCCTACTAAGAGGAACAAATTTAGAATCCACCCAAAGAATCCTGCAAAGCGCATTAAATAATCTCCAGAAATGGTCTGACAAAACAGGACTCAGTTTCTCTAACGAAAAAACAAAATGCATGCTCTTCTCAAAAAAGCGAAAAGAGGATAATCCAATTTTAACATTGAATGGTAAAAATCTGATCTTTGTAAAAGAAATAAAGTTCCTTGGTCTTACATTTGACGAAACATTGAAATAGAAAAGTCACATTAAAAATCTAAAAGGTACTTGCCAGCAAAGCATTAATATTTTAAAGACACTGTCGAACATCAACCGGGGCAGCGATACGGCAACTCTTCTACGAATCTTTTCATCATTAGTTCGATCAAAAATTGACTACGGCTCAGTGGTATATAACTTAGCCAAAAAATCTGTTCTTAAAGAACTAGATGTAATCCAAAATACGGGACTGCGAGTCGCTTTGGGTGCCTTTCGAACAAGCCCCATACTAAGTATATGTAGTGAATCAGGGCAAACCCCTTTAGAATTTAGAAGAGATTTTTTAAGTTTGTCGTTTGCTTGTAAAGTTCTATCCTCTCTAGATAACACAGTCTACCATAACGTTCACAGCAATCGTTTCAGCCACTACTTTTCATCTCATTTTCAATGTAATCCGCCTGTCTATGAACGAATTACCCGATTTCTTCATAAATATAGCATACAATTCCCGTCAATATACCATCCTTCCGAAAACCCTCCTCCTCCATGGACTGTAAATAAACCACCAGTAATTACTGATCTATCAAAATTTAATAAACATGAATCCTCACCAGCCATACTAATAAACAACTTCAAAGATATTATGGATAAATTTAGCGACTACCGACAGATCTACACAGATGCATCAAAAACAACGGACGGAGTCGGCGCAGCCATTTTCTGTAATATTCATAATGCTAAATTTAAGTTGCATAACAACTGAACTATCTCGAACGCAGAACTATACGCAATCCTTGAAGCTCTAAAGTTCATTAACACAACGGACTAGAGAAATTATACAATCATAACTGACTCAGTGAATGCTCTTTGTGACATCAAAAACATATACTCCAGCAATCCTATTCATAAAGACATTTACAAAGAACTTCAAAATGCTGCAAAGGAAAACAAACATGTGGTATTAATCTGGGTTCCATCTCATATTGGAATACATGGTAACGAGGTTTTGGACCGTCTAGCTCACGAAGCAGCGACAAGTGATGGTCAAGTGTAATTAAACAAAACAGTACCAAGTGATCTTAAATTGTGCTTAAAAAACATAGTTAGTTGTGCGTGGCAAAACAAATGGTCGCAGTGTTCCGAAAAACTAAGGCAAATTAAAGACAATGTTTTACAAAAACAAGCCTTAGTGTTACCGAGGAAAAAACAAGTCATCTTTTCTCGACTTCGAATTGGTCACACCCGTCATACACATCTTTACCGAATTACAAGAGACAATCCTCCATACTGCAACCAGTGTCAAACCAACAATACAGTTAAACATATTTTAACCGAATATCAAATTTTCCAGGAAACCAGAAGTAAACTCAACCTTCCCAGCGACATAGGCGACCTTCTTAGGGACAATAATCATCTACACAATATTATAAAGTTTTTAACGGCTATAGGCATAAAAGATATTTAAATTAAAATCCACAAGGAAAAATTCCTGTAGCTGGCTGTATACCACGTATAACAAAAAGAGGTTAATCTTTGTAAATGGGTATATTTATTTAAAAAACCCTTAAAAGGGCCACATAAATAAAACAAACGTTTTCGGACTACACAGTCCATCATCAGGTTATTAAAATCGAAAATGCCTAAAAATAAGTATAAACCATTTAGTTAAAACAAACGAGATTTTGAAATTTTGACTATGGTTGAAAAGCAAAAGATGGTTATACTTACTAGGTCATAATGCCTGAGCCACCAAAATATTAGGGTAAAAACCCTTTAAATTACATTTAGTTATGAAATGTTGTACATTGTGTTATAAAATAATTGTGATGTTCAATATTAAATTAAATTTGACTAAAGGTAACACATGGCTCAATTGGGTTCCAGAGCCGGGTGAGAGGGTACCTCTGCACTCGGAGAACAACGTGGAACTGATTGACAAGATACTTTTGAAGGATGAAGATAACAGAATGTCAATGCAACAAAAACTATAAAAGTTGTACATAGTATTACTACAGCCAAAAGATTCAACAAGTTTTGATGATTTTAAAAATAACAACAATCTAGGTGTTGGGATTTAAAAACTTTTTATTTATTAATTTAGGGTATAAAAGATGTCAAATCAATGATGGTTTTATAGTCATGATTAATATAATGACCTATGCCTTAGGCAACTTATGTTGCTTTTCGTCGTATGGAATGTGGTCTAAAGTGTATTTAATTTTGGGTTAGCTTGTATTTATGAAATTTATCCTTTTATGTTTAACACATCTAGGACAAGGTAAAAATTAAATAACAAATATTTGAAGCTAATATCAGACCTCATATTTAAATGACTTTATTTAAGAATGCTCCTATGGTGAAAAATTAATAAAATTAAGTTTAGTAAGATGGAAATCTACAGGCTGAAGAAGTTGAAGTAATAACATATGTGATTGAATTTAAAATTGAAGAGACTGGGTTCCTCAGAGACTAATGAGAATGAAAGTAAAAGAAATGACCGAAGAAAAGGAGGGGGGGGGTTGAAGGAGAAAAGGAGTTGATCAACAATTAGAGATAATAGGGGTCCTTTATACTTAAAGTATCTAGCACCCTGAACAAAATCTATTTAGGTGGTATTAAATTCAGTTTGTAGAAACCTGAAATTTGTTGTATAAGTGTGCTACTAAGTTGTTGACCGAAAAAAGGTGGACAAAGGTAGATTAGGATTCTTTGTAATATGGTAGATTATAAATTTTAATAAATTGTTAGATAATGTTTGAGTGATTACTAAATTAAAACTATTGGATACATGTTTAATATATGAATTGACCAAGAAATAATGAAAGAGAACAAAATTAATAGGAAAACGATGTAGAAGTGAAGAGTGGATAAGATAGTGAAATGTTGGTATGATGGATGTGGATGGTTCTGAAGTTAAAATTGGGGTCAGAAATTTGTGAGAGGAAGGTGTGACGATATTGTATAGAATGGGTGTTTGAAGAACAACAAGATTATGTAGGAATAAGGTGTTGACGTTTGTATAGGAAAATAAGGCAGAGAAAATAGAACAGTATTGTGAAGTGTGGACTATGAAAAAAGTTGACGATGTAAAGGTTGAAAGTCACGGTTGAAAGATACATGGCGATTAACACAATTGGGGCTTTTTTGTTTTTCTTTGACTATTTCCAAGTCTTCATATAGGTCTAATTTTAGAAAATTTTTTTGGGGAATATTATGTAACAAAGAGACGTCTTCTGGGATGTTGAGGGTATGTTTATGTTGTGCAAGATGTTGAGAGAAAGTGGAAGTGTTCTCTTTTTTAGTGTGTTCTAAGGAACGAGAAGTTAGTGATCTACAGGTTCTACCTATATATGTAGAATCACAATCAGAGCACTGTAATTTATAAACACCACTACGATCCATGTAGTTGATGGGATCTTTAGTATTGGTTAAGCATTGTCCTAGATTGTTCGGGACTTTAAAAGAAATGTGGGTATTCTCAACAGATCTTTTTAGGATGTATCTAAGATCTCCAGAAAGACGTTCTTGAAGGTAAGGCAAAGAAAAATAATGAGTTTTGATGGTCAAGTCTCTGGGAAACGCAGTCTCTCTCAATAGTTTGAGTTGTCTCTTATTTATGAGTTTATCTGGTGATGGTAAGGTCAAGAAAATTAATAGATTGAGATGATTCTAGTTCCATAGTGAACTTAATGTTTGGGTGGATTTGGTTTAGTTTAGAGAGTAATAGATCAGCTGAATTTGAGTTACCTGATATGAAGACTAAGCAGTCATCAACATATCGAAACCAATGGAGAATTTCAGGATTTTTCATAATGTGTGTGGATTCTAAGTGATCCATAAATATATCAGCTAAGAAAGGGGAAAGGCAACTACCCATGGCTAAGCCATCAGGTTGTCTGTAAAATTTACTATTGAAAACAAAAAAGTCTTGAGCTAGACAAGTTTGTAATAATTGAATAATTGAGTTAGTGGTAGACAAAGTGATTGAATTTGCTCGAAGAAGAGACTGGACCAGATTAATAGTTTCTTGTTTGGGGACTGAAGTAAATAGGTTGCTGACATCAAATGAAAGCATTGTGATGTTAGGATGAAGATTTATTTGTTGAAGATTGTTGACTAGATGAATAGTGTTTTTGACTGCAAATCGAGGGGTGAAGTTCGTCATGTTGTTAATGAGATTCAATATGAATTTTGACAAAATAGAAACTGGAGTATTTATGAAACTAACAACGGGACGAATGGAAATGCCCTCTTTATGTATCTTAGGTAAACCGTACAATCTGGGTGTTAGTGGGTTACTAGGTATTTTATAATATGGAGCGTCATGTTCTGAGAGAAATTCTGTTAAAAGTTTATTGGTGGCTTTGATTTTGTTAATGAACTTTTTTGTTGGGTCTTCGGAGAGCAAAGTGAAATTGTTATCTGAAAGAAATGTGGTGACCTTGTCGTTATATGAATTTTGATCTAGAATAACTAGGCAATTGCCTTTATCTGCTTTACTAATAATAAGATTGTGGGATTTAATTTTGTTTTGAATAGACTTGAGGATTTGGAGTTGGTCTTTCTGTTTTTTGTTTGAAAATTGTGGAAAAGAAGCATTGAATGAATAATTTTGGGAAGTAAAAGGTGGGTTAATGGATGAAGAGTTATTTGATGTGTTTAGTAGAGTGTTGGGAGTAGAGTTATTGAAAGAAGAAGAAGATGATGGAAAATTTTTGTTTTTGAATTTGTGGATAGTTTTGTAGCAAGAGTTTCTAATTGACGTTTTTTGATTTATAGGGATAGAAAGATTCTGGATGATAACATCTAGCTCAATGGAAAGACTCTGAAGGTCCTTTTCAGAAACCTTCTTCGGAATGGAGTATTTGAGACCTAGATTCAATAAATTGAGTTCATTTTTATCAAAGATTACAGAGGATAAATTTTTGAGCCTTGTGTGAAATTGAAAATTAGAGAATTTAGTTTTATTGTTGCTGTTATTGTTTTGTGAATTAGATGAAATACTGATGAGTTTATTAAGTTTAGATTTAAGTTTACTGAATTTAATAGAAGTTACATTGTCCATTCTGTCCTGAACATCATTCAAAAGGTTACTTAAGTTATCAAAACCTATGGATTCAAGTAAAAAATCATATGTTACCTTAAGCTTACAGTTTATAAAATTAAGTTTTCCATAATGGTTGCAAATCTCCTTCTTTAAAATTTTGAGTTGAAAAGTGTCCCTTAAGGTGGTTGGAACATTTCCTGGTGTTTTAATTCTACAAAAGGTAGGAAAGACTTTATAGTTGATGCATTGTGAGATGAACCATATATCCAACTTGAGTGTACATCGTTTAGTGGCTAAGCGCATGTATTGAAGAGCCAAGTTGACCATACCGTCAATTACCAAAATCCACAAGGAAAAATTCCTGTAGCTGGCTGTATACCACGTATGACAAAAAGAGGTTAATCTTTGTAAATGGGTATATTTATTTAAAAAACCCTTAAAAGGGCCACATCAATAAAACAAACGTTTTCGGACTACACAGTCCATCATCAGGTTATTAAAATCGAAAATTCCTAAAAATAAGTATAAACCATTTAGTTAAAACAAACGAGATTTTGAAATTTTGACTATGGTTGAAAAGCAAAAGATGGTTATACTTACTAGGTCATAATGCCTGAGCCACCAAAATATTAGGGTAAAAACCCTTTAAATTACATTTAGTTATGAAATGTTGTACATTGTGTTATAAAATAATTGTGATGTTCAATATTAAATTAAATTTGACTAAAGGTAACACATGGCTCAATTGGGTTCCAGAGCCGGGTGAGAGGGTACCTCTGCACTCGGAGAACAACGTGGAACTGATTGACAAGATACTTTTGAAGGATGAAGATAACAGAATGTCAACGCAACAAAAATTATAAAAGTTGTACATAGTATTACTACAGCCAAAAGATTCAACAAGTTTTGATGATTTTAAAAATAACAACAATCTAGGTGTTGGGATTTAAAAACTTTTTATTTATTAATTTAGGGTATAAAAGATGTCAAATCAATGATGGTTTTATAGTCATGATTAATATAATGACCTATGCCTTAGGCAACTTATGTTGCTTTTCGTCGTATGGAATGTGGTCTAAAGTGTATTTAATTTTGGGTTAGCTTGTATTTATGAAATTTATCCTTTTATGTTTAACACATCTAGGACAAGGTAAAAATTAAATAACAAATATTTGAAGCTAATATCAGACCTCATATTTAAATGACTTTATTTAAGAATGCTCCTATGGTGAAAAATTAATAAAATTAAGTTTAGTAAGATGGAAATCTACAGGCTGAAGAAGTTGAAGTAATAACATATGTGATTGAATTTAAAATTGAAGAGACTGGGTTCCTCAGAGACTAATGAGAATGAAAGTAAAAGAAATGACCGAAGAAAAGGAGGGGGGGGGTTGAAGGAGAAAAGGAGTTGATCAACAATTAGAGATAATAGGGGTCCTTTATACTTAAAGTATCTAGCACCCTGAACAAAATCTATTTAGGTGGTATTAAATTCAGTTTGTAGAAACCTGAAATTTGTTGTATAAGTGTGCTACTAAGTTGTTGACCGAAAAAAGGTGGACAAAGGTAGATTAGGATTCTTTGTAATATGGTAGATTATAAATTTTAATAAATTGTTAGATAATGTTTGAGTGATTACTAAATTAAAACTATTGGATACATGTTTAATATATGAATTGACCAAGAAATAATGAAAGAGAACAAAATTAATAGGAAAACGATGTAGAAGTGAAGAGTGGATAAGATAGTGAAATGTTGGTATGATGGATGTGGATGGTTCTGAAGTTAAAATTGGGGTCAGAAATTTGTGAGAGGAAGGTGTGACGATATTGTATAGAATGGGTGTTTGAAGAACAACAAGATTATGTAGGAATAAGGTGTTGACGTTTGTATAGGAAAATAAGGCAGAGAAAATAGGACAGTATTGTGAAGTGTGGACTATGAAAAAAGTTGACGATGTAAAGGTTGAAAGTCACGGTTGAAAGATACATGGCGATTAACACAATTGGGGCTTTTTTGTTTTTCTTTGACTATTTCCAAGTCTTCATATAGGTCTAATTTTAGAAAATTTTTTTGGGGAATATTGTGTAACAAAGAGACGTCTTCTGGGATGTTGAGGGTATGTTTATGTTGTGCAAGATGTTGAGAGAAGGTGGAAATGTTCTCTTTTTTAGTGTGTTCTAAGGAACGAGAAGTTAGTGATCTACAGGTTCTACCTATATATGTAGCATCACAATCAGAGCACTGTAATTTATAAACGTATAAAGATCTCCAGAAAGACGTTCTTGAAGGTAAGGCAAAGAAAAATAATGAGTTTTGATGGTCAAGTCTCTGGGAAACGCAGTCTCTCTCAATAGTTGGAGTTGTCTCTTATTTATGAGTTTGTTAATGATATTGGGGTCATATCCATTGTTGAATGCTATTTGTTTAAGGGTGTTAACTTCTGTATGATAGTTGGATTGTGATAGTGGAATTGTTAATAATCGGTGAATGTAACTATGGAATGCTGCATATTTGTGTGACATTGGGTGGTTGGAAAACAAAGGTATGATATGGTCAGTTTGTGTTGGTTTCCTATAGATACTGAAATCGAAGTGGTCGTTTAATCTGGTGATGGTAAGGTCAAGAAAATTAATAGATTGAGATGATTCTAGTTCCATAGTGAACTTAATGTTTGGGTGGATTTGGTTTAGTTTAGAGAGTAATAGATCAGCTGAATTTGAGTTACCTGATATGAAGACTAAGCAGTCATCAACATATCGAAACCAATGGAGAATTTCAGGATTTTTCATAATGTGTGTTGTAGCGTTTACGCTACTGATTAACCCCTTTAGAAATTTTCTTATAACCCGCCTGTGATCGATTTTTAAATCGCCATTCCTTTCCCCACGCGCTGTTATCGCTTTGAAAGGAAGATCGATTTTATGCGGAAGCGAAGTTTCAGTTTTGGTCAGAACTCGTAAACGCAGACACGCCAACCGGTAAGTCTTTTTCTCACGTTCAAAGTGACGGAATTGGGGCAAATAAAATCTAGAACAAGAATAAAAAAATATATATAATTCATAAATAATAATAATAAGAAGAAATTTTTCTAATAAAACCAATATTCATTAATAAGAGTTCCAGAAAAAGGAAGATTTTTTTTGGCGTGCTGCAGCTCCATGTAAGTAAATCATTTCATACGTATTATCTCTTTATCATATAATCAAATTTATCATTGCAGTTTAGTATTTCTTTAGAGATTTATTTTTGAGTTCCGAAATAATTTAAATATAAAATTTCCTTGATTTACTTGCAAAGAACAGAAGGTCATTTTTTTTTTATATAGTTAAACTTAAATTCTGTTTTAGTCCATGTCGTTGTCATTAAGTTTTTTTGGTTCTTTTTTCTTCTATAACTTTTTTTGGTGGAATATAAAAGGTTCTACAAATGTGGTACAGCCTTCTGTATTCTGCGCATGTTTATTTCATGGCGCAAGCTTGCCATGCCTACGAAAGCAACTTCATAAATTTGACATGATGTTGACTGAACCTAATACCTAATGTTTTGATGTTTTGTTTTGGTGCAGTCAATCCATGCTGCTACACCTATTAAATTACATTTATATTACATATTTATTAAATTAAATAATCATTTTAGATTCCGTCACTTCACTTGAGGATATTCTCTTCAGAATATTCCCTCAAGGACTAGTAACTAAATTCCTTAAACTAGTTAGCAACTTGTGTATGTAACCCGTGGATTTTGCTGTCACCCAGAGACCAGTGACTGGTTGTGGTTTTGTGCCCAGGATTCGTCTTTACAGCCATAAACTGATGTAACCGTGCCAAGAGGAATTTTCCTATGGACTTATGGGGCTGTAAAGATAAGTTGTTTAACTATTTGACTTTTTGTATTACGTATTACTTTCTATTTACTGTTAACTTTTCATATGCATATGATCAAGTAACTACATTTTGATAAAATATAGTTTTGATATTATTGGGAGAGGGAAAATATATTACCTGTTTTTATTAGTTTTTTTTTTAAATAGGATTTTAAGAGTACTGACCAAACTCACTGTTGCTATAATATTTTTTTTTTAATACAATACATTGGATATGATACAATTTGATATTGGGAGAGGGAAATAAATTTAATGTGTTTTTTTTTTAAATATGATATAATGAGTATGGAACAACTCATTTTTTGGATGTAATATAATATAATTGTAATAGATTTATCGAGTTGATATCTTTATAATATTGTCATTAGTATCTCATATTAGTAGAACTATTTAAGTTAAATTACTACCCTTTTGTGTTAAGACTTAGGCTACCCTACGGACTATTCTTGGTTTATACTAATATATTAAATTTTATTTCGCCAGTGGTAGTGACTATTCGTTTGTTGAGGGGCTATTAGGTCCCATTGTATGTGTACTCCATCCACTACCACTGTTATTTGGCTTTGCATTATATTTAAATTGTTTGTACACATATACCTATATACATTTTTTATAAATATATTTATTGTTGCTATTTTGAGTTTTATTTCAGTTCTACTAACCAGTATATAACATAGCAAAACAAGATTATTATTTAGTATTTTTGTATTTCAGAGTATTATCTCCAGATTCATTTGTTACTTCAAAATCTCAACTATCGTTGAGTTGGCGCCCTTCTTTTCTCTTCTTATTGTTCTCTTTCTATAAATTTATTCCCAGTGACCTTCTTCAGTTGTATCACGTTTGATATTACCAGGTCTCATTTCTTTCTTGTCTCATTAGCTCATTATCTCTTGTTATTGTTGTTTATATCTTTAAAGCCACAATCCAGTGCATTGAAGCTAGCCCGAACACTCACTTGAGATTAAGTGTCTCTTTGGCCATTTAAATTTGTTCCTCTGAGCTTAGCCCTATTTTTAGTATTTTCATCACCTCTCTTTCAGTTATTCTGAAATTTGGAAGTTCTACACTTCCTAAAATCCAACACTCCCGGAGTATTGAGCGTTTCAATTGGCTAGACCCAACGTGTGGCTTCTTTTCCACTTCTGCCTTAAAAAAAAAATATATATATATATATCTCCTTTAACTTTTGATTTTGATCTTGGGTTGTTGTGGTTTTCACTGGTTGTGCTTTTAGATTTTCATTTTAACGTTTAGTTTTGTTTTTCAATTTTTTTTGTGGACATTACCTTATATCTATATCTTAAATTGACTTGTTTTTGCTATATACTGTGTAGACTGAATAAATTGCTTTGTTTTTGATTGATTAAATAACAATTTTAGATTAATAATAAATTAATTAAAAATTTAAATAACATAAAGTTAACTATTTCACATATTTTACAAGTCCGGAGTAGTCAATAAGTTGAGTCACTACCTTGAAATAACAGTTTTTGAAATTTTAGGTTCCTTAGAGTGTTGTAACAGTATATGTCATTGGATTTCATAACTGGACCAAAACAATTAACATTACTGGTATAGGTATCCCTTCAGAATATTAATTTGGAGTCAGAGAGTAAGTTAAACTTTGCCTACTTTTACTCATTCTCTTGTATATTTCTCAGTTGTGTAATATGTCTGCTTTTAAGGTAGAGCATCTGTTAGCTCCTGAATTAGATTATGAGTTGAGAGTCTGTCATCTAACCAGTCCATTGTTAAAAAAATGTTGTATAATGTACAGAATGTACCATATAAATTTCCTGATTTTAAAGTTGAACATGGTGTTTTGTATAAACATGTCTTAAGTTCTATAGATTCCCTTACTGGAATGTCGGATTGGAAGATAGTCGTTCCAACTCCTAATAGAGCAGAGGTTTTGGCCACTTTTCATGACCATCCTACTGCAGCTCATTTTGGTCTCTACAAAACTTTTCGTCGAATATCTGAACTTTATTACTGGCCGAAGGTGCGTCAAACTGTACGTAGCTATATCGCTAAATGCAAAATCTGTGCTACATGCAAACCGACAAATCTTCCCCAACCAGGTTTAATGGGTAGTTATCGACGGATTGATTTTCCGTTTCAACTTATATCTTTAGATCTCATTGGTCCCTTATCACTTCTGTACCAGTTTGGTTTTTAAGATCTGTTTATCTATTTTGTTTACCTGGCAAAAACCATAAGACGTTGTGCTATCTTGCCTTCTTTTTCTTTAATCTTATCTTAATGTTGGTTATTATCTTAGTTTATGGACTTGCTAATTTTGTTGTTTGTTTTCGCTTAAAAGTCCAACTGCATATCATAGGAGTACAGGATGGATATATGGGAATTTCCCCATCTTGAGTTCTGAGTTGAATAGATATTTACAGGGATAATTCGAAAAACATTCCAAAGATTTTCTTTTAATAGTATTGTATGGTTTCGTGGATCATGGCCACGAAGCTTATGCATTCATATTCACTTACTGTGTCGGTGTTTTAGCGTGGGTTCAGGATTGATCACCCTGGATGTGTGCCCTCACTTGGCTCAGAAATATATCAATACATATTAGTTGCTCCTTGAGTGTCTCTTAGGTTGAAATTAGAATGTGTCATTTAGAATTGGATCGTTCTGATATTCAGCAGTAAGTCTGTTTAACTTAGTTTGTTTTCTCCTATGTTATTACCTTCCCAAAGTATTTGAGTTTTAACATATCTTATTGTATACTGTTTGTTTACCTGTCTCTCTACTAGTGATATGGATTGGTAGATGGGAGTTATCTTTATCTGTATCCTAATTGAGTTTATCTCGTACCTTTACCTTAATTGGTTTATCTCATACCTTTACCTTAAGTTAGTTATCTTTACCTTTACCTGGATAAGTTTATTTCTTATCTATATCTTATGAATATATATCTTATCTTTATCTTGATTATAGAGTCCTAAAAATCTGTCCTTTACTGTTCTTGTCGTGAGTAAAGAATTGGAACACGTAAATAGTACAGTTTAGGTATTACAGTTAGGATCTCTTTTATCTTTCCTTCTACCAAGTGTATAGCTGGTAGAAGTGAGTTTTGTGCATATCCTCTACCATGAGTAGATCTGGACGTGCAATTATCTTTTACCTTTTGTGCATATCCTTTACTATGAGTTGGGATTGCATTTATCTTACTTACCTTTTTTTCTAGCATACCCTATACCAGGAGTATAGTGGGCTTGCTAGTATCTAAGGCACTAACAACCTTTACCGATTGTGTGCTTTCCTACCGCTGCTAGAGCAAGTAGGTGTATTGTATTATCTTTTACTTTGAATTTTCAATATGTTGTTGATATCCCGAACCATATATATGTTTAGGTTTGTAGTTTCAACTAGTCCTGAGTAATTAGGCCCTCATTGAACTCTATGGTGATGAATAGAATCTGGTCGCTCTAGTGTCAACGTTGGGTAAAGTTCATAGGACTTTGTTTGAAATTTCGTTGTTATGAATGGTTCTTGGGGATATTGTGTTAGGGGTTGTTAATACACACCTATAATGTAGTTTTAACGAATGGTTGTTTTTACTAATACTTGAGAATGTAGATAAGTAGTGTTAAAAGTTAACTTGATCTGTAAGGTTATAGAATTAAACTTAAAATGTATATTTTTTTATCTTTGGTTTATACTAAATTAACATACATTATCTCATTAAAAAAAAAATGTATGACTTCGTCTCATATTCTTCGTTCCATATTTTTATTTCGTCCTTGATTTTGTTCCAATTCCTGAGCAAATGGTTGACTGGTGACGAAAATGTTCAATTTTAACGTATCAACGTTCATTGTCAGTGTTAGATCGTTCTGCCACAAAAAAAAAAAAAGTTCCTAAAGTTCCTTTTTTTTTTTGCTGGAGATGAGGGAGAATGTAGCGTTTACGCTACTGATTAACCCCTTTTGAAATTTTCTTATAACCCGCCTGTGATCGATTTTTAAATCGACATTCCTTTCCCCACGCGCTGTTATCGCTTTGAAAGGAAGATTGATTTTATGCGGAAGCGAAGTTTCAGTTTTGGTCAGAACTCGTAAACGCAGACACGCCAACCGGTGAGTCTTTTTCTCACGTTCAAAGTGACGGAATTGGGGCAAATAAAATCTAGAACAAGAATAAAAAAAATATATAATTCATAAATAATAATAATAATAAGAAATTTTTCTAATAAAACCAATATTCATTAATAAGAGTTCCAGAAAAAGGAAGATTTTTTTTGGCGTGCTGCAGCTCCATGTAAGTAAATCATTTCATACGTATTATCTCTTTATCATATAATCAAATTTATCATTGCAGTTTAGTATTTCTTTAGAGATTTATTTTTGAGTTCCGAAATAATTTAAATATAAAATTTCCTTGATTCACTTGCAAAGAACAGAAGGTCATTTTTTTTATATAGTTAAACTTAAATTCTGTTTTAGTCCATGTCGTTGTCATTAAGTTTTTTTGGTTCTTTTTTCTTCTCTAACTTTTTTTGGTGGAATATAACAGGTTCTACAAATGTGGTACAGCCTTCTGTATTCTGCGCATGTTTATTTCATGGCGCAAGCTTGCCATGCCTACGAAAGTAACTTCATAAATTTGACATGATGTTGACTTAACTTAATACCTAATGTTTTGATGTTTTGTTTTGGTGCAGTCAATCCATGCTGCTACACCTATTAAATTACATTTATATTACATATTTATTAAATTAAATAATCATTTTAGATTCCGTCACTTCACTTGAGGATATTCTCTTCAGAATATTCCCTCAAGGACTAGTAACTAAATTCCTTAAACTAGTTAGCAACTTGTGTATGTAACCCGTGGATTTTGCTGTCACCCAGAGACCAGTGACTGGTTGTGGTTTTGTGCCCAGGATTCGTCTTTACAGCCATAAACTGATGTAACCGTGCCAAGAGGAATTTTCCTATGGACTTATGGGGCTGTAAAGATAAGTTGTTTAACTATTTGACTTTTTGTATTACGTATTACTTTCTATTTACTGTTAACTTTTCATATGCATATGATCAAGTAACTACATTTTGATAAAATATAGTTTTGATATTATTGGGAGAGGGAAAATATATTACCTGTTTTTATTAGTTTTTTTTTAAATAGGATTTTAAGAGTACTGACCAAACTCACTGTTGCTATAATATTTTTTTTTTAATACAATACATTGGATATGATACAATTTGATATTGGGAGAGGGAAATAAATTTAATGTGTTTTTTTTTAAATATGATATAATGAGTATGGAACAACTCATTTTTTGGATGTAATATAATATAATTGTAATAGATTTATCGAGTTGATATCTTTATAATATTGTCATTAGTATCTCATATTAGTAGAACTATTTAAGTTAAATTACTACCCTTTTGTGTTAAGACTTAGGCTACCCTACGGACTATTCTTGGTTTATACTAATATTTTAAATTTTATTTGGCCAGTGGTAGTGACTATTCGTTTGTTGAGGGGCTATTAGGTCCCATTGTATGTGTACTCCATCCACTACCACTGTTATTTGGCTTTGCATTATATGTAAATTGTTTGTACACATATACCTATATACATTTTTTATAAATATATTTATTGTTGCTATTTTGAGTTTTATTTCAGTTCTACTAACCAGTATATAACATAGCAAAACAAGATTATTATTTAGTATTTTTGTATTTCAGAGTATTATCTCCAGATTCATTTGTTACTTCAAAATCTCAACTATCGTTGAGTTGGCGCCCTTCTTTTCTCTTCTTATTGTTCTCTTTCTATAAATTTATTCCCAGTGACCTTCTTCAGTTGTATCACGTTTGATATTACCAGGTCTCATTTCTTTCTTGTCTCATTAGCTCATTATCTCTTGTTATTGTTGTTTATATCTTTAAAGCCACAATCCAGTGCATTGAAGCTAGCCCGAACACTCACTTGAGATTAAGTGTCTCTTTGGCCATTTAAATTTGTTCCTCTGAGCTTAGCCCTATTTTTAGTATTTTCATCACCTCTCTTTCAGTTATTCTGAAATTTTGAAGTTCTACACTTCCTAAAATCCAATACTCCCGGAGTATTGAGCGTTTCAGTGTGGATTCTAAGTGATCCATAAATATATCAGCATATATCCATAAATATATGGTTCTGAACTTAAAATTGGGGTCAGAAAATTGTGAGAGGAAGGTGTGACGATATTGTATAGAATGGGTGTTTGAAGAACAACAAGATTATGTAGGAATAAGGTGTTGACGTTTGTATAGGAAAATAAGGCAGAGAAAATAGGACAGTATTGTGAAGTGTGGACTATGAAAAAAGTTGACGATGTAAAGGTTGAAAGTCACGGTTGAAAGATACATGGCGATTAACACAATTGGGGCTTTTTTGTTTTTCTTTGACTATTTCCAAGTCTTAAATATATATGAAGTTATACCTGATGATGGACTGTGTAGTCCGAAAACGTTTGTTTTATTGATGTGGCCCTTTTAAGGGTTTTTTAATTTTTTTCTTTTTTTTTATATTTAAATTAATATCTAGACTGTACTTATATTACATATATCAATCTTCTTTAATGTTCTTTAATGTTAGTACGTAATTAATATTAACCTTTCTTTTTTATAATATATATTTTCCATTGTTGTCGTCTATAACTCCAGTGGTTCTAGCGACATTAAATAAATTAATAAAAAAAAAGCCGCACCGTTGCCATTCTTCAACAGCTGTCAGTTCAACTGTATTGCCTGTGTCAATGCGTTCGTAATATATCAAGATGCATTATGATTGGATTAAAAAAATTGTTTACATGGACATTTTAATTAAAGAAAAACTGATCAATATTCTTGCTGGAATTGGGAAAACTGTTAATTAAACCACTTATTTTAAGACGACTCGAGAATCAAAATGTGTGCAACAATATTCATAAAACAACCCTGAGTATATTGAAAATTTATATTGGAATAAGAGCAGAGGAAGGTTCCGTAAATAAATCAAGATCAAAACGTCGCTGATATTTGTACTCCAAATGTTCTTAATTCAAAAAATTTATATCTAAAAAGTATTCCGTAAAGAAAATTGTAGTTTCAATTTTAAATATTTTTTATCTATTTATTTCTAAATATACCATACCCTGTTCTTATTGTAGCTTTCTATAATAGCAAAGACTTCTAAGATACATTATATTATTACTCTTTTCAAAATTGAACGAACGATGAATTATATAATTATAAATTTAATGTTATTTAAAATATTTAAATAATCTTTCAACTAGTTAATTAATTTAACATTTGCATCTACAATCTAACAAATCAATGAACTCTGAATAATTACATAATTATAGGTTAAAGCTTATTTAAAATATTTTATTAATCCCTATTTAATTAAATACTAACTAATTATTCAACAAAACAATTATTAATACTAACATGAAACTCGAAACCGTTACGTTTGAATATTTACTGTCCCTTTTATTAAGTATCCTTGATTATTATAATTGATTTGTATATTGATATTGATTATCCAGAATCTAATGAAGTTATACCATTCGATTGAAAATTGTCGTTTATTCATCTTCTTCATATGTATGTTGGTTTGCTAAAAACTAGTTCTATACTCAGATTCCAATATTGTAGATAGTGACTCATACTTTCAATGATGGGCCTTTGTGGGTCTGAGGGGAAAGGAAATCGACGAGTCATAGGCGTGCGGTTATTATTTAAAAAATAATCGGGATTTTAGAATGAATTGATTGCCATAAAAATTATTTTTTTATTTTATAGATGCCTTAGATGAAAAAACTGATCCTTATTAAATATATTTTTTTTGGAAAACCCTTTATCCGTTAAAAATAACAAACTTATGACTTTTGTAACTGTCGTAGTAACTTTTATCACAGGTAAAACTGAATTACTTATCCCATTATTGGCCAACCATTGAAATAATTGGTAATTATGCAAATAAAGTTTATTTTATAAAAATAGGTCTAAGAACATTTTCTTACATAAAAATAATTATTATAATAATAGCAACATACTTGAAAATTAATGTTTCTTTAACGAAATTTTGGCGGTTCATAAGTATTTATTCGTAAAATTTAAAATTTTTGCTGTCTAACCTATTTAGTTTATTTTAAATAAAATAAATATTTGATTTCTAAAAACTGACACATATACCTAAATTATTTTTTATGAAATTCACCAAAACAGCCAGTCAGACACAAACACAAACAAAGATAATTCTAATTTATAAAATCAACTTAAAAAATTAAGCAAAAGCATGTAGTCCTATACTCACTTATAAAAACAATGTGTTGGGAATCCCCTAATCTAATCGCATGTTGAATCATAAATGTTATGACAATGACGCTTACGTTGCATCTTATTTATCAGTCGAGAAATAGCTTTTGTTTTGATTTCACATATCGGCGCGTTTAATCTTCAAAGTTTTTTAATAAACTTGTTGGTGTTTATACATTTGCTTTAAAAATATAAACAAAAAATTCTATAATGGATATATGTTCCCAAGTTTATGAGATATGGGATGAGAATGAGAAAAACATTTATTACCGACTTTGTAAGTGCATTAAATCCAAAACGGCTTATTATTTAATAAAAGTATATATATATATATATATATATATATATATATATATATATATATATATATATATATATATATATATATCACTTAGTTTCCGTAATACAGTTATGAAGAAGGCAGGCAAAGCAGTAAACGACAGAAAATTAAAATATTTATAACCTTATAAGCGTATATTTCATTGTTTACTGGAACTATTGCTTTTTTATTAAATAGATCGTAGTAATAAATGGTTTACTTTAACTGATTATGTATTTCCATAAAATATAAAAATTGTGTTCAAATAAAAACTTACATTATATATAATCTAATCTGAGTCGTCTATGTCATCTTCAGATTCATCAGTAGTATCTTCATCTAGATCCACAACAACTGGTTCCATGGTAATTTCAATGAAATTATCGAGGTTCCACATGTTCTGCTCTTCTTTCACTACATGCTCGATACATTTTATCCACGACTGTGGGGTTACATTTCTAACGGCACTATTAAGCAGATTTTTTACATCATTTAATTTAAAAGTAACATTGTTCCTTGCTACTTCATTTTTTATTTGAGCCCATACAAGTTCTATTGGGTTTAATTCACAATGGTATGGCGGCAATCGAACTACAATTACGCCTCGTTCTCGCGCCATTTCATCTACTACATATTTAATATATTTATCTTTATAACACCGTGCTAAGTTTAGTAACTCGATTTTCAAAATTGGTTCATCAAATTTAATATTTTTTTTAGTAAGCCAATCTGCAATCTCGGCTTTTCGCCATTTAGTAGTCGGCAACTTTTCTACACGCCGGCAGTGATATGGAGCGTTATCCATAACAATAACAGATCCTGGTTCGATTTTTAACAGAATATCTGAAAACCATTTTTCATAATGATCTGCATCCATTTCCTCGTGGTAATCTCCAGTATTTTTAGAAACAAATGCATTCAAACCTCCTTCAACAAATCCCGAGTCGCTACCAATATCGCTAATAATAAGTAGTTTTCCCTTTCCAGATGGGGCTTTTAAACCTGTCGATAAACCATCTAGGAAAGCTTGTCGTTTGTTTTTCACATTTAAATCCTGCCAAATTTTTGTCACAGTATGTCCTTCATTTAACCATGTTTCATCTGTATAATATATTTTTTTTCCATTTCTTCGAAATTCTGCTATTTGTTTTAGATACTTTCTACGCCATAAAATAATTTCTTCTTTTTCAATAAGGGTACTATTCCTCTTTCTCTTTAAATACCTAAAGTTCATTTCACGTAAAGTACGTAAAAGAACACGTCTCGATATTTTTGGAATATTTTCATTATGTTGAAGAGAAAAAGCAATTTTTTTTATAGTTGGTCATTCGTTTTTGAAATAAAATTCATGTACTGCACGACGAATGGCCTGTTTGGTTGTATCATCCAATTTTATTTGTTTTCTTCCTCTTGTCTCAACCTTCAAAGTATTATTATCGTTTGTTTCATCTTCTGTTTTAATAATTCTGTACACACTAGCTTCTGAAACTTTTGTCAAAATACTACATAATGTAACTACATCAGTTACATTCATATTTTTTTCTCTGGATCGAAGTCCTTCAAACACATTTCCGATCATAGTTTTTTCTTCGCGTGTTAAATTGTGACGTTTCTTTTTGATACACGGTTCACTGTTACTACTGTCAGTCATATTTATTATTTGTCACCAAATTGAATTAAATTAAATTACTCACAATTCATAAAATGTAAACGTAAAAGCTCCTTCCACTAATAACTTACAATTCTGTTCTGTGCTTTATGCAACCCCTGTTAGTGCGCTTATGAAACTAACTTACAATACCCGATAAATGGCGTTGATGCCAGTCATATCGCCTTAATCTGAAACACAATTGTTGGTCTCAGACAGTATCTACCGTTAGAGAAAGATAAAGTCTACAACATCGTAGATAACTTAAGTTGAATCATACACGCTGACAACGTTACATTTTCGCTAGAACTTAAATCCATGCCGAACGTTTAAAATTAGACCAGTCGAATTATTGAAATGTATTTAATATAAAATGGGATCTTTTCTATCTGAACTTATATTGTTTGGACAGTCAAAAGAAAGAGTTATTTATAAATTTTTAAGAGATTAAACCTATTCTGCAAAAATTCACTAATTTGTTTGTTAAATATTAATCAAATTTTCTCCTTTTGTTGGAACAAACATTTTTTTTCTACAGGGTAAACGTCTAATTTTACTGGCCTAGAAAAAATACTTAAAACATTAGTCACCCTCAACAATTTTGAGATTTGATTATAGGACAAGTCATAGTTTCTATTCATATTTTAGTAAGTATTGTCGTAGTTAACCTGTCGCCCATCATAAGGCACTGGTATATTTCGCCTTCGCAAAATTTATTATTGACGATAACATAAAACAAGTAACTAGACAGACTAATACATTTCGTAGCCTATTATATTGACTAACTGATCATTTCTTTAAATAAAATAGTAAAGGGTTCAATGCTCAAATATATAAAACTTACATCTAAACGGCAAACATAGAGCACAATATTTCTTATTAAATCTTACCGTGCTTTTGCTCTGTGCATCTTCAGATGCATCTGAAATAAGCTAAGTAGTCTCGCCAAGTGCAAGAACAAGACGAAACTTAGACAGTCTTGGTCTTGGTCTTGCATTAATATACCTGGTCTTGGTCATGGTCTTGCAAGAGTTTTAAAAGTCTCGCAAATACGCATTAGGTAATTGCTATTTATTAAACGTTACTTTAGATCTTGGAACAACGTAACACAGTAGGTACATTTTAAGCTTGAATTAAACCATAAAAAGACCAACCAAATTAATAAATGTGTAAAAAACACTGCCAAACATCTAAATGTCCATCGGGAGTCAATCTGTTTCTTAATAAACGTTTGCTTTTAACAATTTTACTTATGCGCAAAGATGGTTAAAAAACAAAACAACCAAATTAATGACATAAACTTGACTGTATTTTAAAGAACATTATTTATCTACAAAGGGATTGATATATATCAACCTCACCGTATATGAAAAGGAATAAAACAGTTATATAATTTACCATTTATTTAAATAAAAAATAAAATAAACAGTGCACAATAAACTTTTACATTACTGATACTTTATATTAATTTCTTTGTCCAAGAATTATTTTAAAGTAACCATCTGGCTGACTCATCACTTAACGTATTTCTATGTTTTCTAATTACTAACGATGCTTTAGAAAATAATCTCTTAGTAGGTACTGAAGTTGCAGGTATTGAAAGAAAAGTTCATCTTCAACATATTCAGATACTTTCTTTGCATTTCTTGTTGATTCTAGTGTGATTCTAGGGTGATTCATTGAGTGTAAAGTTTTATATTCTTTATAAAATTCGTTAAATTTTCGCAGGCTTTCTGTTTTAATTTGCTTTCCTCATAACGTCATCGTAAAAGTCTAAGCGTAAAAGTCTGAGCCTAATGCATTGGGTCTAAAATTAAAGAGATACAGTGAATCCAGTTGCTCTTCTTATAGCATTTTGTCTCGAGCTGCTGGAAAACCAATAATGAGCCTTTTATCCACTTCAGATCGATTAGGTTTCTCATCTTATTGTTTTACGATGGATTTAATTTTATCGAGCAAGAGATTGAATGGTACAATCACTAGTGGTAATGAAACATATTTTTCTCCACTAAGTTTCGTTGACAAAAGTTTAAAGTTTATTAGAAACTTATGTACTTTTTCGAGTATTTGCCATTTACTATCTGTGATGTTATAATTGTTTAATTCGGTGATATATGTGTACAACATGTTAATGCCAGTTCTCACTTTTAAACCAAATCCAATCAATCATGTGTGGAATTCCATCTCGTTGGACAGTCAAGTATATGATTCAAATTTGACGGCACGTCAGCTACTTCACAAGCAGACTGAAACTTCTTTTTTTCAGGAATATCGAATTTCTTCCATACTTTACGAACACACTATATATATATATATATATATATATATATATATAATTGTGTGATAAATATATTTTTTCTTACCTGTCAACTTTTTCCAGCAGTTATTAAAAAGCTTGTGTTATCTCCACCTAATTTTGGGTTTTCAGTAACATATTTATATTAGATGCTTCCTTAAATCTGAAGTGTTTCTGTTCTTCATTTTTATTTCAACCTTTCTATGTTAACACAACTTACACAAAGCAATTTGGGATGCATGACTTATTTCGAAAAACTCATCAAATTTGCTTTTAGGTCTTTTAGATCTATGACCCCAACTCTCATTACTCCCACTAGAACTATTTGAATTACTCATTTCAAGTTCGTCACTTATGTCAAATTGTAAACTTCTCACTGATCACCGAGAACAAGGTTTAGATAAAAAACAATTATTGCATTAGACTCGAAGGAAAGCATGATTGAAAATGAAGTTTGGTGATGTCGAAAAAGTAACTACTCATTACTTTATACTCGTTACTTTCCAATACCCTAAGTACTGAATAAAAAGCCGAGAATTATTATCATTACTTCGTTACTTTAAATATATGGGTATTTTGTTTACACTGTAATCGGCATTATTTCTTTGTTTGTTTATCTCGTTACTTTTGAATATTAGCCGCATTCTTTCAGCAAGTTTTGAATTATATCATCGTATACTCAGCAGAAAAGATGTATAGTCTTAGGCCGATAATATTTGTGGTATTTAAATTCCTTGTAACTAAATGATAAGGAAAAAAATTGCTAACCTAATTATATTTTTTATCAGCTAAGGTAACACATTTTTAAAAAGTTTCGATACGATATTACGGTCGGCATTGCAAAGTAAATATATTATTTTATTATAGAAGAGGCTATTCTCGAAATCTGGACAATTAATTTTAAAGCGAAGAAGTAGTGTGCTGGGAAATAATGTACAAAATATTTTATTTTTAGATTGTAATTATGACCTCTGAGTACGTGTCAAATGTTTAAGTGTTCTTGTAATGAATATTTTGATTCGCTGTGTATGTTTCTGGTATTTTTCGTAATACACAAGTCAAATTTTCCAAACTTTTGTTAATACTTTTTTGCGTCTCATAGAGTCTCTAAGCATACACCCGAACTAGTATACTCCCTTATACCACACTCAGTCCTAACTGCAAGACGCAAAAGTCTCGCAAGCTTAGTCTTGTTCTTGCTCAAGTCTTGGTCTTGGTCTTACGCAAGAACAAGACTAAGACTGCACGACCAAGACCGATTTTGGGCAACACTAAAGCCAAGAAACGTTTTTTAAAGTCCAAGAAAATTATTTAACTTCGAAAAACTTGTTGATGGTTTATACAAAAATTTTTTATACCATTTTAGACTTAGTTCTTCAAAAATGTTAGCTAGGTATCCAGCAGGTCGGTAAATGTTATATACTTAAAATAAATTTATGCAAAAACTTACACTACACAAAGAAACAGTTTAAAAATTATTTCAAATTTACATTTAGGGCAACTCTAGGAGACAGAATGGCTGCTGATTTTAACAGAAATGTTAAAGTGATATCTCACATATGACAACTTACGTGGGCAGTTTTAATTATAGTGATCTGCAAATTTCAATGTTTTAATTTAATGATCCATGGAAAACTAAACATTGAGCAAAAGTCCAACTGACCACTGATATAGAAAAAGCCAACTGATAAAATATAAAATTATATTAATTACTAGAGGTAGCCTATATACTCCAGATCTCACACTCAAACATTCTTCTTGTTCCTCTTTATAAGCAATTCTGCTTGTTCTGTTCATTGGAGGATTAATACCACTATGGAAGGTTGTCACTCCATCTTTTGTACTCTCCACTCCACTTTCTTTAGACTTATCTCTTGCTATTTTGACGACACTGGTCCCATTCTACGTCCATTACTGGTTATTTCATTCTTTCTTTTATTTTGTGTGAATTAATTTTTACACTTCGGGTATTATGTCCGAAGCATATGTCATTATTGGTCTTACACTGACTTTATAAATTCCTAACTTCATCTTAGAGTTAATGTGTTTGTTTCGCTATAATATAGTGTTATTAAGGCATCCTGTCAATTCACTTTATTTTTGTACTTGATCTCTCACTTTTTTGTCCAGGTCTCCATTGCAAGGAATTTTGTTTGCATTACTTGTTTAATAATGATGCCATCAATAACTATTTCTACATCGAGTTGGTTCTTTGCTGGTTACTATTCTTTTGCTGATTAGTTTTCTGAGATGAGATTGTCATATTAAATTTTTTTGCTCCTATGTTAAATCTGTAGACCCGTCTTTGCAGACTATTTTCTTCTGAGGCTATCAATATTGCGTTGCCTAAGCAACAGAGTATTATTAGTTCTTTGCTTTCTATTTTGTATTCCATTCTTTTGTTAACACTCTTAATAATTTCATTTATGATTAAACTAAGCGTATGACTAAATGAGTCCCCTTGTCTTATTTCGCTGCCTATTTTTATAGGTTCTATAAGTTGTTCACCTATCTGACTTCCCTTTATTCTTTTGGTAGATGCTTTTGATAGTTATTAAAATATTTAGAAGAAATACTCTATTATACAGAAAATGGCTTACATCTTTGAGTCTTACTCTACCAAACGCTTTCTTTAAGTCAATACCAGACAGAAATGGTAGTCTATTATACTGCAGTGATTTCCGAGTAACTTGCTTCTTAATGAATATTACGTCAGTACACGATCTTCCACTAGAAAACCCTATTATTTATCGGCTAAACTTATCCTCTACTTTATTGGTACTCTTTAAATTATTGTTGTAAGTTTTAGGGTAGTATTTAACAGGTTTATAACTTTGTAGTTTTCTGGCTGTTTTTATCTCTTTTTTTTTTAAAGCACAATTGGTTAGGTCGTTCTCCATTCTTCCGGTATTTTATAATTTTTTTATAAGTTAATGTTGTTAATGTTTTTAATGTTGTTAATTGTTCTATCATTGCTGCTTCACAATATTTCACTTATTCATACATACACATACTTCGTTTGGTATCCCGTCTTTACCAGCTTATTTTCTGTTCTTCAGCTTCTCAAGTATTTTACGAATTTCCAATACATTTATATGAAGTTCCTTATTTGTTATAATTTTTCATATTTTTGGTTCTATCATTGTTTTTTTTTCTTTGCATAAAGCTTTTTTAGGTAGTCAATGCACGTATCATTTTCTAAGTGTTTTGGTTCTCTCAGTTACTTTACTTCCGTTCTTTGACCTCTTAAAAAGCGTCATATTTCCTTTTCTACCCCGTAAAACTCATGTCCCACTTCTTTCAAAAAGCTTTCCCGGTGGTCAGTTTTTGTTTATTAATATTAATTTAATTATGGTATGCCTCTTCTGTTTTGGTTGACGTGTATTTCAGGTAATCTTTTTTCTTTTCTTTACATTTTTTCTTCACTTCTGTACAAAATATGGAATTCTTTGCCTTGGGAACAATTTATTTTAATTTATGTTTCTTTTACTATAAACGTTCTGGGCCGACTCTAAGATATTATACATAATTTTTACCCAGCTTTCTTCGACTTCATTACTTTTTCTGATATACGTGTTTCTGATCACTTAAACTTATAAGTGATAATTTAGTTGATATTTTAAGGGCAAATGTAGTGGACATAGATTGTGAATCTAAGAAATAAACTATTTCTATATGTTAGAGATTATTTGGTTGACTACACTAAAAAGGTCTACAAATCACTACCAATACTCTTGAAAAGAAGAAATTGTAATATGAAATAAACTTGAAATACTTAGGAGTAAATATCGAAGTTGAACAGAAAGTGTGCAAACTAAAATATTATACCACTGGTTCAGCTAAAGTTACTGTCAACGGGAAAACTATGAAATTGAAAATTTTAGAGCAATACACAAGACCAACTAACCAAGAGTGGGAGATGTTTATATTTACAACTATGAATGTATGATGTATCTAAATTACAGAAAGAAATGGAGCGTGTAATGAACGCCAACTGTAGATTAATTGATACGAACCAGCTTTTTTAGCAAGTTGTTGATGATTAAAATGTTGATATAAATTAAAGTAATAAATTAATAAAACTCTTAACAGATATACTCAACGTAATAAATCTAAACAGTCGAGCTGGGTCCAGTACAAGGTGAAGGTGCAATAAATCTTTTAACAATTTAGTATGATTTAAATTAATTGGAGTATTAGGACAGTGAAAGCCGCAGTCAATTGGTTTTTTTTGTCGATGTGTAAGCTGCAGTCAATTTCAAATCTTCTGATAAGTCCAACTAAATGTAGTTTTCCTTTCTACTAGTATCGTAAAACTGACGAATCGGTATTATTATTGAAATTATGTTTAGTAGGCAGTAAATGGTGAAAAAAACTTAAATAGTTTGGTCTGTTCATATGTTCAGTGATTCTAGTAAAAAACTTTCGCATAGTTATACCTACATAAGACGCATTGTAATCACCACATCTCAATTTATAAATACTACTCTTATTCATAGTGTTCGTCCCATCCTTGGCGCCAATTACAGGTTTTGTGTGATTTTAAAAATATTTTAATGTCCTCACTTGTAGAAGGAAAAAGTTTGGATATTCTGTTGGAAATGTTACTAATCAATGTAATGGAGAAAAATCTGATGTAAATTGTGGCATTAAGTTAAAGCAAATAACTATTAAGCAATTTGGTTAAGAGTACCAAATTCTACAGTGAATCGTCTATTAGTTTTACATATAATTGTGTTGAGTATATCGTTGTCAAAAAGCATATTAAGGTAATATATGGGTTTTGCATTAGTCAGAAGATTTACGTTAATAGACAGTATTCTAGTAAAATCAAATTCTGTTACATCTTCTTCTACTTCACCCTCTACTCTTCTACTTCTACTTCACCTTCTTCTACTTCTTTCAACCATAATGTTTATCTGAAATATATTTTGTAAATTTTTTCTGAGTGATATTAGGATTTGTTTTCTTAATATAGCAAATATTCGGTTCATTTGTTAGATAAAACTCTTGTTCATCCCCAGATATACTTTGATCGGACTCTGTATATTTACACTACTTTCGCAAAGATAAGCTTTATCAACTATAGAATCATTGTCAAAAAAATCGTCATCGGACTCACTAGGATTTTCTGGTACTCCATCTAAACATTCAGCCTCTGTTTTATTTGCTTTAATTTGTAATTCTTGTTCAGTTAACGGGCGATTGCTCACATACTTTGAAATTCTAGGCTTTTTCATACCACTTGGACTACAACAAAAAAAAATCAATTATTAATGCACAAACTATTCAACCGCTGTGTACATAACTTTAATTTTCATTTTAATTTTAAAATACTTTTAAGAACAGTTAAACCATTTCAATATTATTTATACGTCCAAGAAAAAGTCAAGTGTTTATAATAAGGCAACAAAAAAATCTTATAACTAAATAAAGTAAACAAAATTTAAATTTGGTAAATTGAACTTAAAATTAAGATTTTTAAGTTCATTTCATCAACTATATTTTTAAAGTAAAATCATTTAGAAAAATAATATTAAAATAATTGAAAGTGGAATTAGTGGCACATGTTATTTTAATTGATCAGTAATTAAATAACACTAATATATACGCAACATAATATAAACACAAATAGCACTAATATAACACAAATAATTAAATAATAATTTGTAAACTGTATTTAGTTTCAATTAATTGTTTATACAACATGATCATTTAATGTCCAATGTCGTAAACTTCTACATATTTAATATCATTGACTGCTACATGTCTTTTTGAGGTAACACACTTATAATTATTTTTTATGGATGCTTGGTTTTTCATATTGTTCTTTTTAGATGAACTATTGGTATGTCTTTTTGTTATTGGTTTCTTTTTCTTGAAAAATGAAAGCCATCTCGAGAATTATTCAAAAAGATTGTTTCTCGAGATATATAATATATATATATATATATATATATATATATATATATATATATATATATATATATATATATATATATAGATATATATATATATATATATATATATATGCGCCCTTTGATATTCATAATCGTAGTAAACGAATTGATAAGAAACACTAGAGTCAGAACCAATTAACTACAGACAATAATAGGTTACCACAGATTACAACCGGTAACAATAGAGTCTTAGTCTTAGAGTCTAAGTCTTAAAGACTTAATGTATGCAGACGACATAGTACTAATAGCAGATTCCGTGAATAAAATGCAGAAACTAATGGATATATTGGTAGAACAAATAGAAGAATTAAAAATGGAGATAAACGAGGAAAAAAGTAAGATAATGATAATCAGTGGCAAAGGAGATCAGGAAGATAATCAAATAAAGATAAAAAGTAAAAACTCAGAATTGGAAATAGTAACAACTTAGGAATACCTGGGAAGTATAATAACTAATGACGAAATAATAAATAGAGCAAAAAAATCAAACAAGTTATATGCATTAGACTAAATAATGGGAAAAAGAAAACTTACACGAGAGACAAGAATAAAAATATATAACACAATCGTCATACCGACCGTGCTCTATGCAAGTGAAAACTGGACAATTCTGGAAAATCATAAGAGCAGGATAAGCGCAATGGAGATGAGACATCTAAGAAGGATAGTTGGAAAGACAAAATGGGATAGATTAAGCAAAGAGACTATTTGGATGAGAATGACCAACCAGGAACCGATAATGAACAAAATAGCAAAGAGACAAATGAATTGGTATAGGCATCTGATGAGGATGCAATCCAACAGAATAACAACAAAAGTTTATCAAAGAACATTGAAAAAAGAAAAAGAGGCAGACCAAGAAAAAATGGATACAGCAAGTAGTAGAGGCGAGAAAACTTAAACAAAAATCACTCGAGAAATTGAAAATAAAGGCAGGAAACAGAAAAGAATGGAAGAGTTGGGTAAATGGAAATTTTAATAGCTAGCCCAAATTCTCCGACACCCTGATAGGGTAAAAGGAAGGGGAAAAAGAAAGAATATAAATATATATATATATATATATATATATATATATATATATATATATATATTATTGTGATATTTAAAGTCTTGGTGCGCCAAGCAATAATTAGCTAATTAATTTTTTTGATTAATTAAAATTATTTAAATGATATGATTATGATTCTATCACAATTTTTAATTCTCTTATCTCAGGGTTTTATTCGTGCTTCAATATCTATGCTATTACATGTGAAAGGTAAGGTCCAAAGAATACCGGAATAATAAAAAATCACATATGATCTAACACTATATATTGAAATAAAAATAATGAAATAATTCACACTCAAAAGTTTTCAATAAACAAAATCTCATATAATGATTCTCAAAATTTTGTTCTACGTACGTGAACCTTCAAAATTAATGGTACAAACAATATTAGTTGAAATCTCAAAATCCAAGTATTACTCTAAATCTCCTAATCAAAATATTTATATCCTTTCTAAATTAAGTGTAAAAATTGTGTTATCAATGAAAGAAAAACTGCAGAAAACAAAACTATCTTTCTCTGATGATGAGTGGTCCAAATCCTTGTTATTTGTAGACTATACTATTTACTCGTGGCCGCTCCCTAAGTAATCAGCAATCTTACAATAAATTATTGCAAGTATCTCGTCCTTAATGATCTCCTTCAAATGCACGAATCGTTCAAATTATGCTAGCTTCTTCTTCTCTCAATAAACTGAATCTCTCGTTGGCCTGAGTGAAAAATGACTCTTGGAATATCTTTTCTTTACGATAAACTGAATCTCTCGTTGGCCTGAACAGTGACTTTCGGAATATAAGTAGAAAAATATGACTTACAATATTTTACTGGATCAGCTTCTGTCAGATACACTAACTACACGAAAACTCACAAACTTTCACTGCTACTGCTTCCTACCTCTGGGAAACTACCCGAGAACAACGGCCGTTCGCCTTGCACCCTTGGAAACCAACTAACTATCTTTTTTCACTCCGAAATCTAGCTAAACTTTCATTCCTACATACCTCCCACCTTTTTTAATCTCCGCCAATCAAAACTCGTCACAATTCCCCATTCTTTCATTCCGATAACAAACACATTTTTACCTATAATTATAAAATTTCCTAAAACTTATTTACAAATAATATTTTTCTATAATTCTTAAAAACTAACAAAAACATCTTTCCAAATCTCTTTTATTGTCTATAATCGCTGCGTTAATGTATTTGGAAAAACCCGGTTCAATTGTCTTTGGGATTTCACTTAAAATTATGCGGGTCACTCAAGTATAGTATAACAAAGGAAATAATTTATGCTTAGCTTACATTTTGTTTAATACAGGTAATCCAAAAATTTAAATATTTTCCTTCTTCGAAATGTTTGTTGGGTATTATCCTAATTATCTGAATTATTTTAATGTTTTTGAATCTTGAAATATTTTAGACAAACCAATATCTTTCTCGTTTTTACATATCATAACAAATCCCCGCCATTTGATCTGCCGAAAACTCTTTGTTAAATTTTAAAAATGACAAAAGTTTTCTAGGATCAAATTATTTCACTATGTTATTAAAATCTACTTATGATACTGATAAATGTCGTGAATGTTAAAATACCCCGTATATTGCCTGTCTTTATACGGGATTGGATATATTTCCGTTTTAAATTTTTCCAAGTATTTTCCCTTAAAAGAAAGTTCATAATTTTTAGCCACTCGGTTTACTTCATTAACAAGATCTCCATGGTTTCCTAAAATCTTCTCTATTTTCTTTCCCATGTTTTCTCCACAATTTATTTTTCTTTCATCCTCCTTTTGTTCACATGTGTTCACTGTCCATAATATTTCTTCACAAAATTCTGGATTCTCGTCCATCAGTGCCATTTTTTCTTCTGTTTTCTTTTTATCCTCTAATTCCCTTTGGTATTCCGAGCACCAAGTTTCTATTCCTTTCATTTCTCTGATGATACCTTCTTTTTCTTCCTGCTTCCATTCTGTTTTATCGTCGGTTGCCAACAATTCTTCTGTACCTTCTATTTCCTGTTTTTCTCTTGTCTCCATCTTATTTTCCTGCTTTCTTTTCGAACTCTTCTTCTTTTTCTTCCTTCTCTTTTTTTCTTCTGTTAGATTTTGTTCTTGTACTGTCGGTTTATCCTCTACAGTCATATCGATTTCTTTGCGTTTTTCCTGTGCATTGATCCTTCCAAAATTTGTTTTCCTATCTGTTTGCTTTTCTTCTCCTGTGTTGTCTGGTTCTGCTCTGATTTCCAGTTTATTTTCCGAAAAATTTATGGTGATATCTTTTTTTCTCAATTCATCAATTCCCGCTATCATATCATGATTTAAATCTTCAATCACCACACATTTCATAGTATGGAATTTGTCTCCCCCTCTTATCTGTACTCCCAAACCTTCGTTTACTGTCGTCAAATTTTTATTGTTTGCACCCACTAAATCAACCCTAGGAATCTTATACACAAATCTGTCCAAATTTAATTCTTTTACTAGTTTTTTATTGATTAGCGATATCTCCGATCCAGAATCAATCACAATTTTAATCGCTTTATGTTTTATAGATGCATCTAAAAATATTAGATTAGAATTAGAAATTTGTCTTTCGTTTCCTATTGCTACGTGATTCATCTCCCTTCTATTTTGTTGTTGGAAGCTCTGGTTATTTCTATCGTCCCTTTGTTCGTTAGTATTCCTATTCGGAGGATTTTGTGCATCTCTATTCCTGTTGTGATTTTCATATGTTCTATTTTGTGTGTCATTCCTGTTATAGTAATTTTGTTGTCTATTGTAATTATTGTAATTTCTCGACCTATATTCGTTTGTTGATCTGGGATGTCGGTTTCTCTGGTCATAGTTTGATGAATACCTTCTTTCCAGTCCATTATATTGATCATGTTGTCTTCTATTTCTCATTTCTCTTCTTTTCGCTTCTTTTAATTGAAGGAATTGGCACAAACTATCAATATCTTGATAGTTTCTTAAAATTACGTGATCTTCCAACGTTTCCTCAAAATGTCTGCTGATCATTTCTACCAGCTGTTCGGTAGAATATTTGTATTCCAGGTATTTTGAGTTGTTATATATCTGCAAAGCATATCTTTCTTCAGATATTCCCATTTTTTCGTGATATTTTCCATTCTGTAGCTCTTGATTGATTTCTCTGTTTATTTTTCCCCCAGAAATAGTTGAGAAATTTATTCTCGAAATCTGTCCAATTTTCAAACTCATCTTCCTTGCTTTCATACCATAACGCTGCTCCTTCTTTCAAATCGTTTCTTATTGTTTCTTTGCAATCGTCAAAATATCTAGTATGTTGTAATTTGGTTTTCAAATTTTTAACAAACGGTACTGGGTGTGTTTTCCGAATATCCCCGCCAAATTGTATTTTCGCCTCGCTTGTTCCATGGACGATAACTTCTTTTCTCTCTATTCCTCTCAGTTCAATTTCTGCCATTTGCTTTTCATTTTGCTTTAATCTCCTTTCTACTTCTTTCCTGTCTTCTTGTAGCGCCATTTCAAATTTTTCTTCTAGCTGTTCTAATTCCTTTTTCTGGACAGTCTTAATCTCTTTCATTTTAGTTTCTATTTCTTCTCTCTGCATCTCTAGTTTCTTCTCTGTTTCTTCTCTAACTTTTTCTAAACAGACTTTTACATCATTTTCATATTTGTCCAAACGCTTTTCCATTTTTCTATCATTTTCTTCTAATTTCTGTTCATATTTTTCCAAACGCTGCTCTATATTCCTGTTATTTAGTTCTATTGCTTGTCTTGTTTCCCGTTGGTTTTCTTCCATTCTCTTTGCTGTTTCATTCATTGTTTGTTTTGTTTCCCTTTGGTTTTCTTCGATTTTTAGTGATGTTTCTTTTTGGTTTTCTTGTATGGCCTGTTTTGTTGATTCTTGTATTTGTTGTATCTGTAATTGCATCATTGCTAATAATTTTTCTAACATCCCTGTTTGTTTTCTTTCCTCTATTATTGTAACATTTCCTTCATTATCCGATCCTTCTTCAAACATTGTTTCCTCTTCTCTGTTATCCTCCTTCCTTTCTTGCATTTTGCTTTGACTCCTTGTGGTCGACATGTTGTTTCTTTTCGTTACTGTTTTTGTCCCCGCCAAATGTGAAATTTTACAACACTCTATATGTTGCAGGACTCGACAATATTTCTCCCCAATTGTAATAAAGTTTCACGACAAATATCAAATATGCAATCAGTAAAATTCAAATAATTCAAAATAAATATCAAATGTACGATTGGTAAAATAAAATCAAATAATTCAATAGCACTAAATATCAACTAACTACGATCAATCAATAAATCAAATTTATATTCCCTAGAAAAATTGTCAAAATACTTTCAAATTCAAATTCCCTCAATGTTATATGTTTTTATCTCTGGATCACCTGTACTTATTCCAGATCTCTTTCCCTTCCTTCAAATGTAAAGCTGCGATATTTTTAAGCCCCACGTTTTGGAAGCCAGTTATTGTGATATTTAACGTCTTGGTGCGCCAAGCAATAATTAGCTAGTTAATTTTTTTGATTAATTAAAATTATTTAAATGATATGATTATGACTCTATCACAATTTTTAATTCTCTTATCTCAGGGTTTTACTCGTGCTTCAATATCTATGCTATTACATGTGAAAGGTAAGGTCCAAAGAATACCAGAATAATAAAAAACACATATGATCTAACACTATATATTGAAATAAAAATAATGAAATAATTCACACTCAAAAGTTTTCAATAAACAAAATCTCATATAATGATTCTCAAAATTTTGTTCTACGTACGTGAACCTTCAAAATTAATGGTACAAACAATATTAGTTGAAATCTCAAAATCCAAGTATTACTCTAAATCTCCTTTTTTTTTTTTTTTTTTTTTTTTTTTTTTGGGGAGGTGAGAATCTTCAAAAGACCGTCTGGGAAGGTGTCCCAGGTGTGTCGGATTCAGTCCGGCACGCTTCACCGCGTGCTGAGACCGCCTACCGACTAAACTCACCCCCTCTTTCTCCAACCGACGGGTCTGGAACCGCACTTAGCGTGCATGTCTGACCCGCCGACCTTACTCTTAACTCCCCTCTGGCACTTTTCGCGTGCATTCCATTGGTTTGGTGGCCACCTATCCTCCCCCTCCGCAAAAGCCTCGCGCCAGACTGGTCGGTGAAGCGACCGTCCAGCGCAAGTCATTCGCGGTTCGGGTGACCAGGATGCCCTCCCTCCATGATGGAACTAGCAAGACAGAACCAGTTGGCAGTTACGAGCAACGCCAAACATTCTTCCTTTCATCAATTCATTCATTCAATACACACATTCGTTCAAAACTCACATTTAAAACAAGGAGGCAGTCGGCTTAGGTTAGGTGTAAAGGGTCCTCCCCCGCTAAACTGCCTCAGGACGTATACGGTAGAACAAGGAAAACATAAATCAAAACATAAACAAAACAAGAAACACAAGAGGCACTCAGTCTGAGTCGGGTGTAAAAGTCCTTTCTTTACTGAATGTCTCTTAAGACGTGCACAACTAAAATTATAGTAAAAACGGTAAAATGTATAAATAAAATTGGTAAATAAATAAATAAATAAATAGATAAATAGATAAAACAGAATAAATAAAATAAAATAAAATAAGGACAGTCAACGTAGTTTGGATGTAAAGGGTCCTCCCCCGCTGACTGCCTCACGTGACATATACACGTTTAAAAAATAAATAGTAACGATCGGTCATCCCGCCTGCAGACGCCTCTCTTTCTCCTCTTTGTGTTTGATTGTCTTAGTAACAAAAGCAATGACCAGGTCGAAGTCTCTCTTGCTATCGATAACTTTATCGATTAACTCGTGAGGCTCGCCTAGAGAATACCCAAGACCCAGCTGTAGCTCGGTGCGCCCCGCATGATATTCAGGGCAAACGAACACAACATGCTGCGCGTCATCCACCACTCCACACTCGGGACATAGATCGTCCGCGGTCTTTCCTATACGGTGGGTAAATTTCCTGAACGATCCATGCCCCGTCAAGAACTGTGTAAAGTAGTAGTTGACGCGCCGATGCCGGCATTCGTACCACCTCACCACATCTGGAATCAGGTATCTCGTCCAGGCTGCCTTTCCGACTTCGGCTGTCCATTCCCTCTGCCACGTCTGTAGACTTCTCGCCCTTTCCTGTGGTCCTGAACCTATTGCTCCATTGCCCCTTCGGTACATTCGGACTCTTTCTCCGGCCAGAATATGCACCGGTACAGAACCAGCCACCACCTGTAAGGCAATGGTTGATACAGTTCTGTACGCGCTGCACACTCTGATCAGAGGTTTTCTTTGAGCCCTAAGAAGCATGTCTTTATACTTTGTCATTCGAAGGACCTCGTGCCATACTGGGGCACCGTATAACACTATGGACAGGATTGATTGTAACATCACCGTCCTTTTTTGGGATCCCGGTCCTCCTATATTTGGCATCAGTTTATTTAGTGTGGAGGTCCTTTTTTCTGCTTTTCGACATGCTTCTTGTACGTGTTGTCCGAATGTAATCCTGTCGTCAAATATTATACCCAAGTATTTCGCTGTCTTTTGGGGTACTATTGCGGAGCCTTTGTATTCAAATAAAATATCATTTCTTTTTCTCGGTCCCCTCAAGATTATGGCTTCCGTCTTCTCTACTGCTAGCTTTAGGTCATTTGTTTCTATCCAGTCCGCGGTCTTTCGTATTGCTCTATTTACTTTTCCTATTATTCCCCAATTCGTATCGTCTTCGACTAGTAAAGCCAGATCGTCCGCGTATGCAATCGCTCTTACTCCACTCTCCTTGTTTGTTTCTAGTACCCCGTTATATAATATATTCCATAGTAAGGGTCCCAGGACTGACCCCTGGGGTACTCCCGCGGTCATCTCTTTCTTCTTTTTTTTCGATATGCATACGGTTCTGTCAGATAGGTAGTCCTTTATTATGTTGGACATATAGTCTGGAGCCCATTCGACGATTTTGTCTACTATAAGGCCCCAATTTGCTGAATTAAATGCATTTTTTATGTCCAACAGAATAAGGACCACCCATCTTTTCTTGCTTGTTTTTGCCGCGTCCCTTATCCATGTCGCGGCATCGATTGTCGATCTACCTTTACGAAACCCATACTGTTGATTTGATAACACTCTCATATCTTCCAACACGCCTTCCAGCCTCCTCTTGATAAGTCTTTCATAGAACTTACCAAGGCAGTCCAGGAGGCATATTGGCCGATAAGAGGATGCTGAACCGGGGGGTTTCCCAGGCTTTAGGAGTAGAACTAGGTTCGCTTTCTTAAAGTCCCTGGGAAACTCTTGTTTCTGCAGTAGGTCGTTACATATTCTTCTGATCAAACCTGGTTTCTCAGTTGCTACAATCTTAATTGCCTCTGGTGGCAGCCCGTCGGGGCCGGGAGCTTTTCCTGTCTTCATTTCCTGACCAGCAATTCGTATTTCTTCTTCTGTGAACTCCTCTACCATTGTTGGAAAGATTTTTATAAAATTTTGGATTTCTTTGGTGGGGAAGAGGAGTTCAGCTGATTCCATCCGCTGGTCCTCGTCGAGTTTATATGGAGCCATAACCTTCAACGTCTTCATGGTAATTTTATATGCGTCGCCCCATATATCATCTTCCAATGCTTTTATCAGGGTCTGCCACTTTTCTTTTTTTTCTTCTCTTATTTTTTTATTTAGGGTTCTCTTTAGATCTTTGTATATTTCTTTCAGCTCGAGGTTGCCCTGGCTTCTCGTGTAATTCCTTCGAGCTCTGAGGCATCTTTCCCATAGACCTTCTATCTCATCCGTCCACCAGTAGGGGGATTTTTTATTTTCCTGTCTCTTCACGGTGGCCAACTTTGCAGCGTTTTCTAGTGCTCTTCTCAGTTGACCAAGGTCAGAAATCTCTTCCTCATTGATATTTCTGACCTCCGATAGGTATGCGGTTTTATTGAAATAGATTTCCGTGTGACCTATCGGCCGCCTTACTCCCCCTTTTACCTTTATATCGTATTTTATGTACCGGTGGTAGGTGAATAATTGGTCGTCGAGGACATCCCACCCGTGTACTCTTCTGGACAGCCCTTCACTCGCGATCGTGACATCAATGTGTGTTTGGCTGGCCCCCCTCACAAAGGTTGGTTTATCGTTGTTTAATACTTGGAGGCCAGCCTGGGCTATCCACTCATTCCAGAGTTCCCCTTTTTTGTCATTTATGGGGGAACCCCATAACATGGATTTCGCATTTATGTCCCCGGCGATCAGTATTTCATTTTCATTCGTGGCGACGCTCATTATTTCGTCTACGATTGATTTATACCTTAACATAGGGATATTGGGAGATATGTAACATGCCAGGAGGCAGAAATCCCTCAACCTAATGAGGATATGGTTCCCCCCCCTGACGATGCTCCGCACTCCCACATCCTTGTTTCTAATGAGCACCGCCACGTTTTTTCCGTCATCCTGAACCCAACCACCGCCTGAAGTAATCTTCTTATTTGGTTCTGGGACGATGAGCAGGTCTGTTTCTAGATTGCAGGCCTTTGCGTGGACAAGGTCGTGCGCCCGGCGCGCTCTGCCCACGTTCACCTGCAATATCCGTATACCAGGTTGATCCTTGAGGTCCGTTTTGGTTCAGTTCCCTGAGGTCGTTACTGCGTCGGAATCACGTCTCGTCAATAAGTTAAAATAACTACGAACTAAAATAAATAAATAAATAAATATAGATAAAATAGATAAATAAAATAAATAAATACAATTTATATAAGTATAAATAAAATAGTTCATTAAATAAAAAATGTAAATAAAATTAAAAGTGTTTGTATAAATAAAATATTTCGTTAAATAAAAATAAATAAGTAAAAATATATTATAATAAATATAAGTAAATAAAAATGGGTTAAATCTGTTCTTCCTCTTGGTTATTTTAAACCAGATTCTGCTAGAGGTGGTCTCCTGTTTCACTGGTGGACTGTATATGGGCTCACCCTCGTTCTCCAAGAGATCACCTCTCGTCTCTTCGTTTTCTTTTTTCTTTTTTTTTACACATTTTTTTTGAGGGGCACCCTTTCTCCTCCCCTGCCGTATACCCACGCCCTATAGGCTGGGCATGCCATGCGATCCATGCGATGCCCTTCTTCTTTACACGTAAGGCAGTACGCAGTGCCGCTACACTGCACCGCCGTGTGACCACTTTTAAAGCAGTTGTAGCAGCATGCTACCCTGCTTTCCCCCTTGCACTCATAAGTATTGTGCCCGTCTAAGAGGCATTTGTAACATCTTACGGGCGTGTGCTTTTCCATGATCGGGCATGACACCCAGCCTATAATGATTGAGCTATATTTCCTCAATTCTACGGCTTTTGTTGGGGGTACGGCTATAGTAGCCAACTGTTCCCCGTACCTACTGGTCCTTAACGTTTTTATATCTACTTCGTCTTTGGGGATACCTGTGTATGACTTTATGGCGCTATGTAGCCTCTCCTCTGTAATCCTCCGATAACAAACACATTTTTACCTATAACTATAAAATTTCCTAAAACTTATTTACAAATAATATTTTTCTATAATTCTTAAAAACTAACAAAAAACATCTTTACAAATCTCTTCTATTGTCTATAATCGCTGCGTTAATGTATTTGGAAAAACCCGGTTCAATTGTCTTTGGGATTTCACTTAAAATTATGCGGGTCACTCAAGTATAGTATAACAAAGGAAATAATTTATGCTTAGCTTACATTTTGTTTAATACAGGTAATCCAAAAATTTAAATATTTTCCTTCTTCGAAATGTTTGTTGGGTATTATCCTAATTATCTGAATTATTTTAATGTTTTTGAATCTTGAAATATTTTAGACAAACCAATATCTTTCTCGTTTTTACATATCATAACAATATATATACATATACATATATATATATATATATATATATATATATATATATATATATATATATATATATATATATAGATCCGTATAGATGTCCGGATAGATTTCCGCGGTGAGATGAATGAAAACCACTAGGTTCTCGGGAAGAACCGCGTTGAGAATTTAATGTTCGATGCTATATAATGCTATATATATATATATATATATATATATATATATATATATATATATATATATATATATATATATATATAACTCAAATTTGGGAATGCCAAAAGTCCTTTTTTAAAAAAGAATTTATTAAGAGCTAAACGACTAATTACAATAAAATCAGATTCTAAACTGAATAAAATATTAATTAAAATAACACATATACAATTGCAATTATACAATTCACAATATTATGCAAATATAACGTCAGCACTCTAGAGTTCAATGCTTTAACCATGTCAGCAGTCTTAAGTCCATGGCACGAATGAATCCATAGGCGTCGCTCTATAACTCCTCTTCCCCTAAATCGAGGCTCCTTCTGGGAGGTGAATTTTTGAATTGGAATCGTCTGGGTCCTGTATGTTTGACATTCTTATGTCTTCCTTTCTTTTGGTTTCTTTTCTCTTTTTTATCGTTATTTTCTTATAGGTAATGTAGATGATTATTAGAATGATTGCAAGATATAATATAATGGTCCATATGCTGGGAATGTGGTAATTTTCTCTTTCTTCCATGATGGGTGTGATTCTGTTTGTGGGATTTTTTTCAAATTTTAAATTCTTCAAAGTTATTTTCATAGGTGAAATGCTTAATTCTTTGAATTTTAATTTTGGCTCGGTGATTAAAATTGGTTGTCCAAAGGTTCGATCTTGGAACAACAATTCTTGGTTTCTGAAAAGGATTGTACACTGTGTATTTTCGATCAGAAAGATGCCTGTCAGTGTTTGAATTTGAGTTCCTTCAGAGCATTTAAAAGTTAATTTTTCCTCCATAGGAAATATTGCTAAAAACTGGTTCATCTCTGGTATGATTTCGATGTGATTGCCTTGGATGTCTGCCTTAATATATTGACAATTACTGGAGTTTTCTCGTAAGATTATTTCCTTTTCGCATAGGTGTTCTTGGTTATTTTGTAGACGGCTTGGACATTGGAAAATTTTACCGTGAGTGCAGATGTCGTTGAGAGGTATTATTGTATTTTTATTTTTTAACAAATATCTTGTATTAGGTATTATTATTGCAAATTCTGACTCAATTTGTGTGGGTATAGGTAATAAATAATAAAGATCAAAGATGCTCTCAAAATCGATAGGAATTGTCAGAAAATATTGAATTTGGTTTTCCTCTATTTTACAGGTGATTTCCAGAATGGATTCAAAATCTAAAATATTTTCGTGTTTTAATTCAAATGGTAATTGTGTTTTGTAAAATAAAGAGATTCTTTGTAATTCTCGAAATAGGTCACTAGATTTAATAATACTAGGGTGTAAGGTTTTGAGCTTACAAAAAGTAATAGAATTTTCTACAGTCTCCATTACATCAAGTATAGAATTATATGTGATAATGAGTTCATTGAACATGTCTTTTAGATAAATAACGTTCTCAATTTTGGTTTGAAAATCGACAATATCTTTTATTTCAAAAATCTTTGTTTTAAGAATTATTTCATTTGTTTGAATATCTTGAATGGTTTTATTGAAGTTATCTATGATTTGTTGACTGAGGGAATATTGATTAAGTATCTGATGTTCTAATCTTTGTTGATTTGTTTTCAAATGTTCTAGTATTAAATTTATTTTCTCGCCATCTTCGGCGTCTAAATTTCCTGTGATTGCTTTTACTATTGAACCAAAGCCATTAATCAAGCCTCTTTTCCTTCTTGTTAAATTAATATGAATATTTAGACCGCTAAATTTTTCTTGTATGCTATTTTTGATATATTGAATAATATTAACATAGTTGTACGTCTCTGATTTAAAGAATTCGCTGTTAGAAATGTTATTTTTAAGATACTCAAATTGCTTGTTCAGGTTGTCATATTCAGTTACAAGTGGTTTTAAATTATAAAAATGTACAAATGTATGACTAGATTTTTGGAGTTTTGCGGTTCCTAATTTTATAGGTAGAATGCCTAGGTTGTGGGTGATATCCTTTATTTCGGCTGTGGTATGTCCGATCGTGACGAACCTGGAAAAATATAAGTTTTCCTTTTAGGTCGTTTTACATTTGAAAGGTGAATGTTTTCGGTAGTATTTTTATGTCGCTTAATAAGTTTTGCTGTTTTCTTAAATTTATTAATGGATTTAATATTTTCTTTTTGATATTTATTTTTAGTTTTTCCTTTTATTTGTCTGTTTCGCACAAATACTTCGGTAGGAATTTCTGTTGGTAATTCCTCGCGTGTTTCATTTGCTTTATTTATAACTTTTGTTTTATTTTCTTGAAGTTTTTCGTTAATATTAGAATATAGTAATTTCATTTTATCCTTATGATTAGAAATATAATTATTAATTAATTGTTGCTCTAGGTCAATGTTAAATGGGGAGTTGGTGTCTAAATGTCCCGTGACTAGTTCATGGGGTTTCATTTTAGTTACGGTGTGGATAGTACTGTTGTAAGCTAATAATGCATAGTTTACTTTTTGTTCTATTGGGTCGGATTTATACTCATTTTGATTGTTTAGTAACCTGATATGTTCAATAATAGTTGAATGAAATCTTTCAGCTATACCATTTGATTCTGGATGCTGGGAGGAGATAAAGTGGATTTTTACCTTATGTAATGCTAATAAATCTTTAATGACTGAATTTTTTAGTTCTGTACCATTGTCTGAAATGATTTGTTCTGGGATACTATGGTGAGTAAAGAATCTAATCAAAGCGTTTGCTACTTCGATACCTTGAGCAGAATTAAGTTTATAAAGTTGGGCATATTTAGAAAAGGAATCGACTATCGTTAGAAATTTGGTATTTTCAAGTGTTATGGAATCTAAATGTAAAATCTGAAATGGCTTAATTGCTGTAGGAGTAATGCTAAATATTGGCTTTATTGGATTCCTATCATATTTTGTTAATTGGCATATTTCGCATTCATTAATATAAGTTTGTATAGAAGCTCGTTGATTGGGCCAATAATATAATGATTTAATTCGGTTATCCGTTTCATCTAAACCTCTATGATTTTCCTTGCCTTCATGATAATTTCTAATTATTTCTTTAATTTCGTTTATAGGAACATCGATAAGTTTCTTAGTGCAATTAATAAATGATATTTGAGAATTTTTAAAATATTTTTGGACAACAACGCTAAATTTCTCGTATAGTGGGTCTTCAAAATAAAGGTGATATTTTACTTTGGGTATGGTATATTCTTTAATAAAATCAATAACATCACGCTCAAAATTGTTTTTTGAGAACTGGACAAGAATTCTTTGTCTTTTATCAAATAATTTGATTATGGTGGGACTAGCAGGATTAAAATTCACTTCAGAGATAAAAATTTGGTTAATTCCCGTGTTTACAGGGTTTTCGGAAATAGGAATTCCGGGGGTAGGATTTTCTACATTGGTGTGTATCGTCTCACCGTCATCAGGGTTTTCTTCTTGTCTATTATCTTCATCAATTTCAACAATCAGCGATTCTGTATCTGGTTCGTTATTAAGATCTTGTTGAGCTTGTTCATTAAGTGTTTCCATATATTCAAAAATATTTTTTGTGTTTTCCAAATTTTTTGTTTCATTGACGTTTAGTTCTATTCTGGATAATGTATCACAATTTGTATTTAAAGATCCTTTTTTATAAATTATTTCATAATCATATTCTTCTAGCTTCAACCGCCATCTTACTAGTTTGGAGTTGGGATCTTTCAATGAAAATAACCACTGTAGCGGTTTATGATCGGTAATAATAGTAAAGCGTCGTCCAAATAAATACGGGCGAAAATATTTGACAGCCCATACTATTGCCAGTAATTCTTTCTCAATTGTTGAGTAATTGATTTCTGAGTTGTTCAAAGTTCTGCTTGCATAAGCAATTGGCAAGTCGGATCCAATCTTTCCTTGACTAAGTACGGCTCCTAACGCAAAATTACTAGCATCTGTAGTGAGATTGAAAGGACGGGAGAAGTCGGGATACTGTAATATGGGTTCATTTATGAGAAGTTGTTTACAAGTTTCAAAACATTGGATATAATCTGAATCGCTTACATTGATTTCAGCATTTTTCTTTAGGCGAGTAGTTAGTGGTTTAGTAAGTTTAGAAAAATCTTTGATAAATTTCCTGTAATAACCTAAAAGTCCTAAAAATCCTTTTAATTGCTTAGTATTTTTGGGTATTGGAAAATTTTTAATAGCTTTAATTTTGTCTGGGTTCGGCTTAACCCCTTCTGGCGTTACGATGTGACCTAAATATGCTACTTCTTTCTTTAAAAACTCAGATTTATCTATTTGAATTTTGAAATTTGATTCTCTTAATCTTTGAAACACTTCTTTTAAATTAACAAGATGCTCCTGAAGACTTGTACTAAATATAATTATATCGTCAAGATAAACCAAACATTTTTCATTTTGTATACCTCTCAGGATATTATCCATAACCCGTTGGAATGTTGCTGGGGCGTTACGGAGTCCGAAAGGCATTCGCAAAAATTCGTAGTGACCATTTTCTGTATTAAATGCAGTTTTTTGAATGTCGCTTTCATCCATCTCGATTTGATGGAACCCTGAAGCGAGGTCGAGTGTCGTAAAGTATTGACACCGTCCAAGTTTATCCAGTAGGTCACTAATGTTAGGTAAAGGGTATCTATCACCAAGTGTGATAGCATTAAGACGTCGATAATCTATTACGACTCTAAACTTGGGTTTTTTGGAGGCGTCCATTTTTTTTGGGACCACCCATATAGGAGAAGACCAAGGGGAATCCGAAGGTCTAATAATATCTTGATCCAGCAGATTCTGGATTTGATTTTGCACTTCCTTCCTATAAATTTCCGGGTATCTATAGGATTTTGAATATACTGGTATATCGTTTGTTGTTTTTATTGTATGTTTAATTTTATTAGTAAAAGTTAATTGGTTTCCTTCGACATGGAAGATATCGGAATATTCTTTTATTAACTTTAATATTGAATTTCTTTCCTCAAAATTCATATGATCTGTTCGAACTTTCGAAATATCGAATTTAAATTCTTCAGCATATATGGAATTAAAATTTGGATTTGAAATTTGTTCGTATTCAGCGAACTTTTCCACCACGATTGGGGAAGTTACATCCAATTTAAAATAAGATTCAGAAGAATTCAAAATAGTGCAAATAGCCTTATTGTTTTCTACCGTCGTAAGGCACTCCGGAATTTCTAATTTACCGATTTGTGTATATGGTATAATTACATCGCCATTTTTTATATTTTTAACATTTAAACTGATAACTTGCTCGGTTCGTGGCGGCACTACTATACAATTCGTGTTGCCACTATTCCCGGCTTTATAATAATTTAATTTTATCTTACTATGCGAGGTAATTAAAACGTTATTGGCCAAATCAATTTTTGCATTTAATTTTTTTAAATTATCGAGGCCTAATAAGCAGTGAAAATAGTCATGGAATTTAAAAACGCAATAACTTAAATTTAATTTATTTTTAGTATTAAAGATTTTTGATAAGGGAATTTCGGTACAGTAATTTTCCTGTTTTGCTCCAAGTGCTGTTGAAATTTGAAAGGGTTTACGAAAAATTGAATTTTTAAAATATTTTTCAGCGACTTCTGGGGTTACAAACGATTTTGTGCTCCCAGTGTCTATTAGTACTTTAAGATTATGCTCAGGAAATACAATGTACGGCAATTCACTTTCGTTATTTATTAGATTTAAAAGTTCAACTTGAGTAATTATGGATTTTCCGAGGCTCTGTTCTCTAAAAAATTATTCTCACTAGTTAATTCAACTTCCTCGGTATCGCCAATATTATGTAGCTCTTCAGCTATGATATTTTGTGGTTGACTTGAAAATGTGTTATTGAAGCGTCTTTGATTTCCAAAATTTGTTGGTCTGAAAGTATTTTGACTAGTGGTACTCATTGGAGTTGGGGCTTGAAATCTTTGATTTGGATTTGATTTAAAGACGTTACTACTTCTGTTATTTGTAAAAGTATTAGTTCCTCTGTTATTATTTGAAAAAGAGGTTGATGCTGATGGTTGTCTTGTTGTTTGTTGAAATTGTGTGGAGTTTGTTATAGGTGGGGCTGGAGTTCTTTGTCGAGATTCGTTGAATCTAAAGGATCTGTTCGATTGAGGAAATTGTTGTTGAAAGTTAAGATTTGGTCTTGGATTACGATTATTTAGAAAATTTGGCTTTGTTTGCCTAGATTGTGAAGAATTATTTTCGTTTAAATAAATTTGAAAATCGTTAGTTAAAATACTTAGGGCAGAATTTAAATCTTTAGGGTTTTTAGTTCGCATGAAGGTGCCAAGTGGTTCTTTTAGACCACGTAATAATACTCGTAGGGCTAAATTTCTAAAATAGTTTGATAAAATTAATAATTCTTGGTCATTAGAACGTGTAGTAATTAAAGATATTTGTAAATTCAAAAGATGTTGGACTTTATTGAAGAATTCAAAGGGAGTTTCATTATTTTGCTTTAATTCTGACATTTCTATACTAAGGGTATAAATATCTCTTTTATCAGCGTATGTATTTAGCAAGGCATCTTTAAGATCTTGCCAGGTCCTAACTACACATGCTGAAATGTTAATAGCAGCTTCACCTTTTACTTTTGCTAATATGCTAGACATTAAGTACTCATTCTGAAAATCATCTGAATCAACTGTATTATAAAATTTATTAATCAATTTTTCACAGATTTCCACGAATCTAGGAAGTAATGTATTTTCTCCGTGGAAATCTGGAATCATATCAAGATATTCCTTTTTTAATTGTGGGATTGCCATTTTTATTTTATTTTTTGAGTAAGAATTTAAATTAAAAGTACGATTATTTATTAAGGATGAATTAGAACAAAGATTATATTTAATAGGGAGTTTTGAGTCAGAATCTGAGTCTGATGAATCAGAATTTATTAGAATTTTAGGCTCTCTATACGACATAAGCACTTACCAGAGAAGAATTGTCCACTCCATGTAAGCTGGTTCACTCAGAAGGTTGACTAGGCAGGTATCTTCGATATTCACTCGAAAAGTCCACTTAACACGATTCCTGTTATAAAGGGCTACTCAATCCACCCACAGGAATATAACACTTCCGATTAAGGTCAATAAATCGTTGAAACGAACCGAATTTATATTCGCTAAACCCGTTTGACCTAGCTACTGACTGCGCCACTCAAATTTGGGAATGCCAAAAGTCCTTTTTTAAAAAAGAATTTATTAAGAGCTAAACGACTAATTACAATAAAATCAGATTCTAAACTGAATAAAATATTAATTAAAATAACACATATACAATTGCAATTATACAATTCACAATATTATGCAAATATAACGTCAGCACTCTAGAGTTCAATGCTTTAACCATGTCAGCAGTCTTAAGTCCATGGCACGAATGAATCCATAGGCGTCGCTCTATAACTTATATATATATATATATATATATATATATATATATATATATATATATATATATATATATATATATATATATATATATATGGGGTAGTCAGTGTATTACGGAAAACTCGATCTACCAGTATAGTGGTATAGTGGTAGTCAGGTTCGAAAGTGTTAAATAACCCTTATTACAAGAGAAGCAGTTACATTTAATAATTCTAGGAGAAAACGAAAATTTCAAATACAATAATGAAGCGTTGGTACACGTTTAAACTTATGTTTTAGTTTCGCCTTACAAGTTTAGGTTACAATAGGAGGTATTATTTATATTTAGTAGATCTAGTAAATAGCTATCCATTAGTATAAAAAAGTAATATTTCATAAAATCTATAGATGTGAGTTATTTCATAACATATTTCTCGCCAAACTTGTGTAGAGTGGATCTAATTTATCCTTTAGAATCATTTATAATTTTGTCGTAATATTATGCCTATATAATTTTATGTCTCTAACTCTTCAAATTTAAAGGGCATGATTTCTCTATAATAATTTGGTGAACAAATGGCAGAATACAAAAATTCCGCAAACATACACTGAAAACATCAAAAAGCTAATTCACCGTTTTAGAGACCCTTTTTTAAAGAGGATTACAATCGTTTAACTTAAAAATATCAACAATCCCTTCCTATTACTTCCTTAAGTAAATGCGATTGTTCCGAGTTAAATACAAGTCTTTTTAGTGTATTTGAGGATTTTAAAGATACAAGAAGAACAATAGCAATTGTTTTAAGGTAATTGTTTTAAAAGTTTGCTCTGTCATTGTTAGCTACTATTCGCTAAGCTTTTCAAGTAACCGTTTTGGTAATTCCTCTTGAAAGTTGTCCGTTTTCTTTGCTTATATCTTAAATCTTACAGATAAGTCCCGGTTGTTGAGAAAACTCCTTGATGAAAACCATTAAGTACTTAAAATATTTAAGGGATGTCAGTAAGTGCAAAGTTGTTTATTTTAAAACTGGAAATAGATAATTCAAAATGAAATCAGATTATGTTAATTATGACAATATATATATATATATATATATATATATATATATATATTATATATATATATATATATATATATATATATATATATATATATATATATATATATATATATATATATATATATGTTGTTATGATTGTTTATTTTGACTTTAATCTTAGTTTATTGAGCCAATAAAATTAATACAACTTATCTGTTATCAAATGTAAAATAAACTCCTTATATTACCTGTGTTCGATGGATTCAAAAATTATCTAGTTGTCCTTTATCGGGATAAAGAAGAAGGATAATAATAAAAGAACATATTATATTACAAAAAAATTACGTTTCTTTATTTTATATGAACGAATAAAACAATTATCAAATTCTGCCGTTATCTTATCAATCAGCATACAAGAAAATAAATTAAATTTTTATAATAATAAGCTTTTAAATCTACATACATTTATATTAAGTGAAAACCAATTTTACTTAAATTTTCTTTTACTTTAAACAAGAAACAACAAAACTTTAAACTCTTGATTAGCCTAGCCAAACCTCAGTTGTTAAATTTGAAAGCTAATGACCATGATGTCAAACAGATACTTCACAGATATAAATTTCAATTGTACAAAACACTAACAGCTTATTTTCTTATTGAGTTGTATGTTGGAACATATCCAAAAAAGTCCAGTCTCCTCAACGATGTGATCTCTCCTTTTTGGCAACTCGGCTCCTTCCTAACGTCTCTGCAAACCTCCTGCACTAACCAACAACACCCGATTTACTTCTCCAAAAAACTCAGCTGCTTATTTGTGACACAAGGACTTCCTTTTGTCAATTTTATGCCGTAAAACTACTTTCACATATCTTCACAAAATGCCCACGGTAGATACAAGGACCTCTTTTAATCTACTTGTTATCTCTTTCCGCAAAACTATTCAATTCTTTTCACAATTCCGGTATCCAACTCACGAACCACACCCTATCTTGAGACAAACCACTGTTTCCTTCGATGACCAAATTATAACTAACTTCTCCGGTTCTCCTGTTCCAATCCCTGTTCCATCTTCCCTATTCCCTCCAGTCAAAAGCTCAAATTGTGTTTACCATGATTTTGGAAAAGCATAATTTCGGTTTCAGAGAAAAACTAAATAGCTTACTTTAAAATTGGTTTTGTCAATACACAATTTATACATATTTCAAAAGAATAGAATACGATCATTTAATACTCGATTATACAAACAATGAAAAGATTAACTTACAGGTAAAATGTCTTCTAATTCCAAACAAAGTTTTTTTGATAATTTTGTTCTAAACGGAAAAGGTCGTTTACCAAAAAAATTTCTATTCTTATCTACACTAAATCATATCTTAAATTACTATATAGAATTTGTTTATACTGATATCTTAAAATTTTATTTCGATGGATCTTTTTATTTATGTTTCTTTGGTTGGGAAAGAAGAAACATAACAATATAATATATATATATATATATATATATATATATATATATATATATATATGTATATATATATATATATATATTTATATATATATATATATATATATATATATATATTTATATATATATATATATATATATATATTATATATATATATATATTATATATATATATATATATATATTATATATATATATGTATATATATATATATATATATATATATATATATTTATATATATATATATATATATATATATATATATATATATATATATATATGTATATATATATATATATATATATATATATATATATATATATTGTAGTGAGAGCAGAAATGCAATAAACTATCATAGAAATATATTTAACTCAGCGATGTGTAGATACAACCAGATATACAATGTTAATTAATAAATTTGTTTAAATAGTAATTAAATACATAATTTATAAGTTATATACTAGATAATATTATTAAGAAATTATATATATGAGGGTAGTTTTAAGAATTTAGCATAAGAATTAAGTTTAAGAAGTTTTTTTTTATTTTATTTAATATTAGATATGTTTAAGTCAGCCATGTGCATATGCAACCAAACATACACTGTAGTTTGAAAGTCAAAAAGTTATTTATTATTTTAAATTTTAATTTAAAATAAAATTGTAAGTGTAATTCTGATCTGGAGAGCCTATAGTCAAGTAAATTGTACATAGAAAATTCTAGAAATGTCAATAGGACTATTTGCATAATACATCATGAACAAAAACCATTCCATTTTTATTCCAGAATGTTCAGATAGAAAAAATAGAATAATTCGAACATTATTTATTGCTAGATTATTCTGGAACCAAGAAAGGATATATAAGCCATGTAATTTGGAGCGGGAGTTCAGTTATCAGTTAGAAGTCAGTCAGTTAGTTACAGATTATTAAATCAGTCAGTCAGTTATCAGTTAGAAGTTAGTCAGTTAGTTACAGATTATGATTAGTTACAGTTGATTAATCAGTTAGTAAAGTGAGTCAGTAAAGTTATAATTCAAAAATTTAGTTACAAGAAGATTATTAATTGAGTTAAGTAAGTTAGTTAGAAGAAATTAAATTAGTTACAAGATTATTATTGAGAAGTTAGTTATAAGAATTCAATGATTATTAAGTCAGTTGAATGTGATTATACATTACAATGAAAAATTAACAAGAATTTGTGAGGTTATGAAGAGATTATTAGCTAGAAGAAGGCATTGGTTAAGTTAAATGAATTATTAAGTCTAATACAGTTGAGATTAATTATTACTACAGTAATATAGTGATATTATGAAGTTAATTCATTGAAGTAAGAATTCAATAATACAACCACAACATCCAGTATATTTGAAAGTACATTATATGGAAATTACAAGGATATAAATTTATATATTTATATGGTGAGTGTAGATAATTAAGAAGAAACATAGTAAAATTGTTGAATAACCAAGGCTGAGTAAGAAAATATCGAGTGGTGATAATAACTTTAATTTTGGAAAAACTTTAGGCGTTCAGTGAAAGAAAGGTACCAAATTTTGTTAATAATTTATTAGTTGTAAGAATTTCAAATTTTAGATAGATTGTTTTAAATTGATATTGCTTACATTAGATAGATAGGTTTGTTTCATAATAGTTATAATAAGGATAATTTAAAAATGTACTTACAAACTAATTCTTTGAGAACCGCGATAAAAACCCTATACTTACATATATCATTCAAATTTACTCATAGCTCATAGCAACACATCATAACAATTTTGTCGCCCAACGCTGGGCTCTCTCTAGTTAAAAGAATTAGTTTGGGAAGATAAGTGCTCTCATATAATTAAATTAATTTTCATAAAATAAAATAATTATAGATTTTATTTTTAATTAAATATGAACAAGTAAAGTCTCAAAATGTCTCAAGGAAAGAAAGGTACAAGAAACAAAAAGAATGAAGAAGATGTGGAAATAGAAACATAAGCTGTACAAGAGGAGAGTTTAGTCGAAGTTCCACAAGATACAGTAGAAATTAATCAAGAAAGAGGAAAAAATGTCAATATGGCAGCTCTGATGGCAATAATGATGCAGATGAACAAGACAATGGAAGAGAATACGAAAAAAATGGAAGAGAATACGAAAAAAATTGAAGAGAATACGAAAAAATTGGAAGAAAATTTGAAAGAAGTCAAAGAAGACATAAGAAAAATGGAACAGAAATTGGAAGAGAATTCAAAAGAAGTCAAGGAAGACAGAAAAAGAAAACTGGAAAAAAATTATAAAAAATTAGAAAAGAAAATAGAAGATAATAATAATAAAATTGTAAAACAAATAGAAAAACAAATAGATAAAAAACTTGAAGCTGCAGAGAAAAAAGTAGCAAATGAAATAAAAAATATAAGGCATGACTATAAGAAAAGGATACAAAATGAGAGAACAGAAGTAAATAGGATTATTCAATATAATATGATAAATATAGAACAGAAAATAGAGTTGCAGAAATGTAACTTAGAAGTCAAAATGAACGAATACAGGAGAAACACAGAAGAAAAATTGGACGATATGCAACAAAATATCCAAATAAATAGTAATCAAATAAGAAATGTGGAATAGAGAATAGATGATATGTCACAAATGAGAGACATAGGGAGACCTTACTTAAATTTAACAAATGACACTGGGATTATATTTTCTGGTAATATCAAAAAGTTGCATCCTAGAGTATACATAAATAGTTTAAAACATAAATTAAGATTAGTGAATAATATTAATGATATTAAAGATCATGTATATTAGAATGACATTAAGTGATAATGCGGCAACTTGGTTTGCCAGTGTTGAGAATGATTTGGACAATTTTCAAACATTTGAAAATAATTTTTTAAATTATTATTGGGATGAATTAGAGCAAGCTAGATTTAGGGAAGTTCTCTATTTTGAAAAGTATAATCCTAATTTAAGATCTAATATGCTAGATTATGCAATAAAGCTGATAACAGTTGCAAAGTATTTAGAACCACCACTTAGAGAAGATGAAACAGTTTTAAACGTATCTAGACATTTTGTTGCAGATCTTGTACAAACAGTAACAGTACAAAATATTCAAACAATAGATAGTTTTATCAATTTTATTCAAAGAATACAAAGAGGTTATATGACAAGTAATAATAATAACAATGATATTAGGATGAATAATAATAATAATAGAAAAAACAATATTAATTTTCAATATAATAAAAGTAATAATTAACAATATAGACAATCATATAATAATAATAGATATGGTAATAATATGCAAAATTTTAGTAACAATAATAATAATCAAAATAGACAAAATTTTAATAACGGTACTAATTATTACAATAGAGAAAATGGTAATAACAATACTAATTATAATAGACAAGATTTTAACAATAGGATAAATACAGAACGACCTAATTACAACAGACAGGAAAATCATAACAATATATATATACATATATATATATATATATATATATATATATATATATATATATATATATATATATATAAAATATATATATATATATATATATCTATATATATATATATGTATATATATATATATATATATATATATATATATATATATATATATAAATGAAATGAGGTTGAATGCTCGAATAAATAAACTTTGAAAATAAGGCTATTATCGAGCACAAGTTAATTAAATCTAGCCCAAGTACTTTCGCTTAAAATAGCATCTTCAGGGGCATCTGAAATAAGCCAAGAAAACGTTTTTTAGATGAAGTAAATTAGTTAACTTCGATAAAAAACTCGAAGTTAATGGATGAAAAAAAGTTTTTGAGATTAACGTTTTAGACTTACTTCGTCAAAATAAGAACTATCCGGCAAGCGTAGGATGTGGAAACATTAAAACTAACATAAATTATACAAAACACTACACTAAAACGAGGACAAACAGTTTAAAATTACTTCTACGCTACATTCTCTGTCAGTATCTGGATTGATAATGATCTAAGAGGAAATGATACGGTGACATATGACATATGACAACTTTGATAGGCAGTCAAAGTTATGGATCTGTGATCAGCAAATATTGAAATTCTGTATAAGTTGTCATTGGCCAAAGGTCCAACTAGAACTACTACTGAAAATTCAGCTAATGACGTATGACATGTAGAATATTTTGATTTAAACTAGATTGCATAATCCAGATCTCACACTCACACCCGTCTGTAATAATAAGGTTGTAGGTTTGAGGCTAAATGAAGTGTACATAAAGTGTGAATGAAAGAAATAGACCAAACGATCTATTGGACAGTGGGTAGTTGACTGCAATAGAATGGTCTACCTTACACTGTCAATATTGCAAAATGAGAAGAAAATTGACTATAAAATTGAAATATTAAAATTAGATCAGAATTGAAAGCAGTGTATAAATGGTTATAGTTCAAGTAGTTCAGTTAAACCTCAAGCCAATGGGGAACTATAAAACTAATATGTAATAGCATTACTAAAGACCAACCGACCAACAGGTGTTGAAATATAAACTGTGGAATTAGTATATGTAAGTTATGCAGAGATATGAAGAGTGAAATCAACTCCAACTGTGGATCAATTGAATCTGAGCAAGCTAGTTGTGTAAATTGTTAAATACAATAGTACTGCTGAACAGAGCTTGAAATTGGTAGATTCTTAATGTATAGACTCAGTGCAGGAAGTCTAGACAGCCGAGCTGGGTCCACTACGAGGTGAAGCTGTAATAAAGTTTTTAAAAATAGGTTTAAATTTAATACAGTTTAAATTAATTTGAGTATTAAGACAATGAGAGTTTCCATTCGTTTCCTTTGTGATCTCCAAATCTCCCAATAGATCCAACTCCAAATAATTTTTCTTTCTACTGATGTCATGCAAAATAGACGACCCAGTATTGATGTTGAAATTGTGTTTGGTAGACTCTAAATGTTGACCAAAACTTGAAGAGTTTGGTCTTTTTAAATACTCTGATATTCTAGTAGATAGCTTTCTAATGGTTCTGCCTACATAGGAGGCATCACAATCATCACACTTTAATTTGTAAATACCACTTTTGTCAAGTGTGTTCAGCCTGTCTTTAGTGTTAATTAAAAAGGAACCTACAGTGTTGTGTGACTTAAAGGAAATTTTGATGTTTTCAACTGTAGAAGTAAAAAGTTTGGCTATTTTATTAGAAATGTTAGTAATATAAGTAAAAGAGAAATATCTGATATTGTTAGAAGCATTTTGCTGAAGAAGACTTTGTGACGAATATGCAAGCTTTTCTGTAATTTTGAGTTTAGCTCTATTTAGAAGCTTATGGATAATGTTGGGATCATAACAATTATTTAAAGCAATTTGTTTGAGAGTGTTGAGTTCTACATTAAAGTTATCATTTGAAAGTGGAAATTTAAGTAATCTGTGAATATAACTATTGAAAGCTGCCATTTTATGTTGGGTTGGATGGTTGGATGTCTCATGTATAACATGATCTGTTTGGGTGGGCTTTCTGTAAATATTGTACTCCAGAGAATCTTTATTGCGAGATATAGTCATGTCCAAGAAGTTCAACTTATTGTCAGATTCTGGTTCCAAAGTAAAAGAGATGTTGGGATGAAGGTTATTAAGATCTTCCAGAATCTGTAAAGCATCATCTTGGGATCCTTGTATCAGAGCTATACAATCATCAACGTACCTTGACCAAAAAATTATTTTGTTGTTGTTGTTAACAAATTTCTGTTCTAAGCTGTCCAAAAAAATATCAGCTAAAGAAGGTGATAATGGAGAACCCATTGCTAATCCTGTAGGTTGTTTGTATATTTTTTGGTTAAATTGGAAGAAGTCTTGATCAAGACAGAATTTGAGCATAGTTGAGATAGCATCTCTGTCTTTAGCCGGTATGTTGCAATTGTTTAAAAGGTTGTGTACTAAAGGTATTGTTTCATCTCTTGGTACAGAAGTAAACAAATTGGAAACATCAAAGGAAACCAAATAAAAACTCTCTTCTATTTTGATGTTATTTAAACGTTCTATTAGATCTAAAGAATTTGTAATGGAGAACTTAGGTTTAAAACTAGTAATAGATTGGATTGTGTTATAAACAAACTTTGACAATATAGAAACTGGAGTGTTGCAAAAACTTACAACAGGCCTAATGGGACAATTGTGTTTGTGAATTTTAGGAAGTCCATATAACCTAGGTGTTATAGGGTTAGATACAATTAACTTTCTGTTGTTATATTTAGAGATAGTATCATTAAACAATTTAACCATTGCTTTTGTTTTATTAATAAAGGTGTTAAGTGGATTTTTTTCTAAAACTACAAAATTATTATCTGACAGAAAAGATTCTACTTTTTCTATGTATTGAGTTTGTTCTAAAATTACAACACAATTTCCCTTATCAGCTTTGCTAAGGACTAGAGAATCTCTATCGATTTTTTGTTTAATTGATTTTAGCAAATCCTTATGTTTTTTAAAAGAATGATGATTTCTATGAAAATTACGTTTGTACTTACATTGTTGTTGTTGAAGTAAGCTAATGCAAGAATTTCTCAAATATTGTTTAATGTCAGCATTGTTTGTCATACCTTCTATTAGCGTGTCCAGCTGCACTGCAAATCCTCCCAGCACTGAGTCATTTAACCTAAAATTCTGACAAGAAAACTTAAGGCCTAATCCTAAAAAATACAATTCCTCCTGTGAAAAGTTGGTGTTACTTAGATTTAAGACTCTAGGATGAAATTGATGATCTGAATACTTATGCATAAGTGTTGAGTTGTTTCTTTGTTGTTTTTGTAAAATCAAACGGTTTAGTTTATTGTTGAGACATCTCTTCTTAGTGGATTGTAGACGGGAGACCTCATCTTCTATGTTGTTGAAGGAGTCATTGACAAGAAACCAAGGATATTGTTGTAAAATTTGGTCATAAGTAATCTTAAGATTTATATTAATATAATGAAGTTGTGTATAATGCTTCTTAAGTTCTCTTTTCAGGATCTTTTTCTCCAAAATCTGTCTTTCCTTGTCAGGTACGTTTCTTGATGTTTTAACCTTGGCAAAAGTAGGAGTGACTTGATGTAAAAATGCACTGCCTAACGAACCAAATGTTCAAGAATGTGATCATTCTCTTGCAGGATAGTCTTCTGTAAGAATCAACCAGGACTGCCATAGTCAATAATAAATGAAATGAGGTTGAATGCTCGAATAAATAAGCTTTGAAAATATTTAATTAACTTGTGTTCGATCATAGCCTTATTTTCAAAGTTTATTTATTCGAGCATTCAACCTCATTTCATTTATTATTGACTATGGCAGTCCTGGTTGATTCTTACAGAAGACTATCCTGCAAGAGAATGATCACATTCTTGAACATTTGGTTCGTTAGGCAGTGCATTTTACATCAAGTCACTCCTACTTTTGCCAAGGTTAAAACATCAAGAAACGTACCTGACAAGGAAAGACAGATTTTGGAGGAAAAGATCCTGAAAAGAGAACTTAAGAAGCACTATACAAAACTTCATTATATTAATATAGATCTTAAGATTACTTATGACCAAAGTTTACAACAATATCCTTGGTTTCTTGTCAATGACTCCTTCAACAACATAGAAGATGAGGTCTCCCGTCTACAATCCACTAAGAAGAGATGTCTCAACAACAAACTAAACCGTTTGATTTTACAAAAACAACAAAGAAACAACTCAACACTTATGCATAAGTATTCAGATCATCAATTTCATCCTAGAGTCTTAAATCTAAGTAACACCAACTTTTCACAGGAGGAATTGTATTTTTTAGGATTAGGCCCTAAGTTTTCTTGTCAGAATTTTAGGTTAAATGACTCAGTGCTGGGAGGATTTGCAGTGGAGCTGGACACGCTAATAGAAGGTATGACAAACAATGCTGACATTAAACAATATTTGAGAAATTCTTGCATTAGCTTACTTCAACAACAACAATGTAAGTACAAACGTAATTTTTATAGAAATCATCATTCTTTTAAAAAACATAAGGATTTGCTAAAATCAATTAAACAAAAAATCGATAGAGATTCTCTAGTCCTTAGCAAAGCTGATAAGGGAAATTGTGTTGTAATTTTAGAACAAACTCAATACATAGAAAAAGTAGAATCTTTTCTGTCAGATAATAATTTTGTAGTTTTAGAAAAAAATCCACTTAACACCTTTATTAATAAAACAAAAGCAATGGTTAAATTGTTTAATGATACTATCTCTAAATATAACAACAGAAAGTTAATTGTTTCTAACCCTATAACACCTAGGTTATATGGACTTCCTAAAATTCACAAACACAATTGTCCCATTAGGCCTGTTGTAAGTTTTTGCAACACTCCAGTTTCTATATTGTCAGAGTTTGTTTATAACACAATCCAATCTATTACTAATTTTAAACCTAAGTTCTCCATTACAAATTCTTTAGATCTAATAGAACTTTTAAATAACATCAAAATAGAAGAGAGTTTTTATTTGGTTTCCTTTGATGTTTCCAATTTGTTTACTTCTGTACCAAGAGATGAAACATTACCTTTAGTACACAACCTTTTAAACAATTGCAACATACCGGCTAAAGACAGAGATGCTATCTCAACTATGCTCAAATTCTGTCTTGATCAAAACTTCTTCCAATTTAACAAAAAATATACAAACAACCTACAGGTTTAGCAATGGGTTCTCCATTATCACCTTTTTTAGCTGATATTTTTTTGGACAGCTTAGAACAGAAATTTGTTAACAACAACAACAAAATAATTTGTTGGTCAAGGTACGTTGATGATTGTATAGCTCTGATACAAGGATCCCAAGATGATGCTTTATAGATTCTGGAAGGTCTTAATAACCTTCATTCCAACATCTCTTTTACTTTGGAACCAGAATCTGACAATAAGTTGAACTTCTTGGACAGGACTATATCTCGCAATAAAGATTCTCTTGAGTACCATATTTACAGAAAGCCCACCCAAACAGATCATGTTATACACGAGACATCCAACCATTCAACCCAACATAAAATGGCAGCTTTCAATAGTTATATTCACAGATTACTTAAATTTCCACTTTCAAATGATAACTTTAATGTAGAACACAACACTCTCAAACAAATTGCTTTAAATAATGGTTATGATCCCAACATTATCCATAAGCTTCTAAATAGAGCTAAACTCAAAATTACAGAAAAGCTGGCATATTCATCACAAAGTCTTCTCCAGCAAAATGCTTCTAACAATATCAGATATTTCTCTTTTACTTATATTAGTAACATTTCTAATAAAATAGCCAAACTTTTTACTTCTACAGTTGAAAACATCAAAATTTCCTTTAAGTCACACAACACTGTAGGTTCCTTTTTAATTAACACTAAAGACAGGCTGAACACACTTGACAAAAGTGGTATTTACAAATTAAAGTGTGATGATTGTGATCCCTCCTATGTAGGCAGAACCATTAGAAAGCTATCTACTAGAATATCAGAGTATTTAAAAAGACCAAACTCTTCAAGTTTTGGTCAACATTTAGAGTCTACCAAACACAATTTCAACATCAATACTGGGTCGTCTATTTTGCATGACATCAGTAGAAAGAAAAACTATTTGGAGTTGGATCTATTGGGAGATTTGGAGATCACAAAGGAAACGAATGGAAACTCTACTCAAATTAATTTAAACTGTACTAAATTTAAACCTATTTTTAAAAACTTTATTACAGCTTCACCTCGTAGTGGACCCAGCTCGGCTGTCTAGACTTCCTGCACTGAGTCTATACATTAAGAATCTACCAATTTCAAGCTATGTTCAGCAGTACTATTGTATTTAACAATTTACACAACTAGCTTGCTCAGATTCAATTGATCCACAGTTGGAGTTGATTTCACTCTTCATATCTCTGCATAACTTACATATACTAATTCCACAGTTTATATTTCAACACCTGTTGGTCGGTTGGTCTTTAGTAATGCTATTACATATTAGTTTTATAGTTCCCCATTGGCTTGAGGTTTAACTGAACTACTTGAACTATAACCATTTACACACTGCTTTCAATTCTGATCTAATTTTAATATTTCAATTTTATAGTCAATTTTCTTCTCATTTTGCAATATTGACAGTGTAAGGTAGACCATTTTATTGCAGTCAACTACCCACTGTCCAATAGATTGTTTGGTCTATTTCTTTCATTCACACTTTATGTACACTTCATTTAGCCTCAAACCTACAACCTTATTATTACAGACGGGTGTGAGTGTGAGATCTGGATTATGCAATCTAGTTTAAATCAAAATATTCTACATGTCATACGTCATCAGCTGAATTTTCAGTAGTAGTTCTAGTTGGACCTTTGGCCAATGACAACTTATACAGAATTTCAATATTTGCTGATCACAGATCCATAACTTTGACTGCCTATCAAAGTTGTCATATGTCATATGTCACCGTATCATTTCCGCTTAGATCATTATCCCTCCAGAAACTGACAGAGAATGTAGCGTAGAAGTAATTTTAAACTGTTTGTCCTCGTTTTAGTGTAGTGTTTTGTATAATTTATGTTAGTTTTAATGTTTCCACATCCTACGCTTGCCGGATAGTTCTTATTTTGACGAAGTAAGTCTAAAACGTTAATCTCAAAAACTTTTTTTCATCCATTAACTTCGAGTTTTTTATCGAAGTTAACTAATTTACTTCATCTAAAAAACGTTTTCTTGGCTTATTTCAGATGCCCCTAAAGATGCTATTTTAAGCGAAAGTACTTGGGCTAGATTTAATTAACTTGTGCTCGATAATAGCCTTATTTTCAAAGTTCATATATATATATATATATATATATATATATATATATATATATATATATATATATGTATATATTGTTATGATTGTTTATTTTGAGTTCAAACTTAGTTTATTGAGCCAATAAAAAAGAATTATCACTTATTTGTTATCAAAAGTAAAATAATCCTTATATTACCTGTGTTCGATGGATTCAAAAGATTTTCTAGTTGTCTTTTATCGGAATAGAGAAGAAAAGGATAAGAATACAAATATATTATATTACAAAGATTTACGTTTCTTTATTTTATATGAACGAATAAAACAATTATTAAATTCTGTCGTTATCTTATCAATCAGCATACAAGAAAATAAATCAAATTATTATGATAATAAGATTATAATGCTACTATACATTTATATTACGTGAAAAACCAATTTTACTTAAAATTTTCTTTACTTAAAAAAAGAAACCACAAAACTTTAAACTTTTGATTAGCCTAACAAAACCTCAGTTCTTAAATTTTAATGATAATGACCATGATGTCGAAACGATCCTTCACAGATATAAAATTTCAATTGTACAAACACTTACAGTTTATTTTCTTCTTGAGTTGTATGTTGGAACATACCCAGAAAAGTCCAGTCTCCTCAAATATGTGATCTCCCCTCTTTGGCACCTCGGCTCCTTCTTTACGTCTCTGCAAACCTCCTTCAGACTACACAAAAAACACCTGATTCACTTCTCCAAACTCCGCTACTTATTTATGACACCAGGACCTCCTATTGTCAACTTGCTGCCGTAAGAATACTTTCACATATACTTTATAAAGTGCCCACGGTAGATACAAGGACCTCTTTTATTCCATTTGTTATCTCTTTCTTCAAACTATTCACTTCTTTTCGTTACGCCGGTATCCAAACTCACGAACCACACCCTATCTTGAGACAAACGACTGTTTTCTTTCGATGACCAAAATATGACTAACTTCTCCTCTCTCATGATCGACTAACCAAATTCCCATTTAAAAACGACCGTCCAATCAAAAAGCTTAAATTGTGTTTACCATGATTTTGGAAAAGCCTAATTTCGGTTTCAGAGAAAACTAAATAGCTTACTTTAAAATTGGTTTTTTTTTTCAATACATCATTTATACATATTTCAAAAGATTAAAATATGGTCATTTAATACTCGACTATACAAACAATGAAAAGATTAACTTACAGGTAAAATGTCTTCTAATTCTAAACAAAGGTTTTTTGATAATTTTGTTTGAAACGGAAAAAGGTCGTTTGCCAAACAAATTTCTATTCTTATCTACACTAAATCTTATCTTAAATTACTATATATCAATTTGTTTATATTGATATCTTGAAATTTTATTTCGATGGATTTTTTTATTTATTTTTCTTTGGTTGGAAAAGAAAAAGTATGACAAATCCCCGCCTTTGCATATGATAAAAATTACTGAATTATGCAGGGATTTTTCTCTATGCAAAAACAATACCAGCATTTTATTCATAATATTTGTAAACATCGTTGATATTATAAATTCCCCTAATCTTGTCTGATTCTATGTGCTTCAACTCATAACTATTTATCCCATTCTCATTGTTTACTATGTACGGACCCTCAAAAACAGGCATTAACTTTCCGCACACGTTGCTAGGTATGTTGGACACACGCAATGCTCTTACCATAACCTTCTCACCTTTTTTGAAAGTAACTGGTCTTCTTTTTCTATTTTGGTCTTGCCTCTGGATATATTTTTCGTTTGCTCTCCGCAATCTCCTCTGCACATTTTCCATTATCTGTCTGTATTCCTTTTGTTCTATATCTTCCCATGGTCTAAGTGGCATTATACCTTTCATTATATATTCTGGGGCCTCTTTCGTTACAGTGCTCGGGATGGTATTTAGATACGTTTCTACTTCGGCGACTTTCCTATCCCATCGTCGATGTTGACCCTCTGTTGTAATCCGTAGAAACTTCGTCACTTCCTGTCGGTATTTATATGGGATCGGATAAGTTTTCGATCGAAAATTTCCTAAGTCTTTAACCTCAAATGAATGTTCATACTCTTTGGCTACTCTGTTTTCTTCATTTATTAAATCTTCATACTTTCTCAATATTACACGCAATTCCTTTTCCTTTTCTTCTCCACATATCAATTTTCTTTCTTTTTCCTCAATTTCTTTACACATATTTATTTTGTATTCTGCCTCCTCCATTTCGCATACTTCTTCAAATACCACTGTTTCAATTGTACCTTTTTCGTCTTCTTTTGTTAATCTTTCTTCTTTTTCTTCTTCTGGGCTCATCTCTTCTTTTGAGGAAACGCACTTTTCACTTTCTTTTGCCAATCTCCTCTTTCTTCTCTGTCCTTGTTTCATTGCCAAATTCATTTCCACCGTTTGTTTTTTGTCTAAATCATTTTTTTGTTTCTCATTTTCCTTTTCCTTTTTCTTACTGTCCTGTTCTTCTTCTTTTTCCTCTGTGATTTTCATCGTGTTATTTTTGAAATCTATCACCACATGTTTTTCTGCCAATTCATCCACTCCTACGATCATATCATGCAACATGTTTGGCATCACAACACATTGTAGTGCATAAAATTTCTTATCCAATCGTACTTTTATTCGTATTCCTTCATTTATCGTTGCCAAAGTCCGTTTATTTGCGCCCACTAAATTTACCTTGGGAATTTTGTAAATCAAATTCGTTAAATTAACTTCCTCTATTAGTTTTCTGTTGATCAGTGTAATTTCCGATCCAGTATCAATCATAATTTTAATCGGTGTCTCGTTGATAAAACCATCTACAAATTTCAGATTTGCTCCACTTATTTTGTCCTTATTTTCTGCCAATTTAATAAATTCCTTCGGGTGACAAAAAATTCCTGTTTGTTTCTTTGTCTTTAGTGAGCGCCTTCGTGAAAAGACGCTTGCTGTTCTTGTTCGCTTCTACTTCTGTCGCTTTGTCTCTCATCCTCATATTCCTCTATGTGTGTGTTGTTGACCGCTCTTCTATTTTCTCTTGGTCTCTCGGACCCGTATCGGTTTCCGCGATTTTCCGGTTCATTCGTTCTATTATTATTTCGGTTTTCCTGATATGTGCGATTGTTGTTTCTATTCTGGTTCTCTCGATATCTGTTTTCGTTCCATTGCCGATTTCTTTGTTCATAATTTACTCTTCCGTTGTCTCTACTTTCGTTTTCCCTCCTCGGGACAAATTCTCTTCTTGTGTACTCTCTCCTAAAGTTTTGTCCTCTATCTCTATAGTCTTGATTTTCTCGTTGTCTATAATTTTCTTGCGTTCTCCTCATTTTTCTTTCTCTTAATTTTGCTTCTCGTATTTGTAAGAATTGACATAAACTGTCAATATCTTTGTAGTTTTGTAGAGTTATGTGATCTTCTAAGGTATCTTCAAAATGTCTGGCTATTAGTTCCACTAGCTGTTCGGACGAATAGTTGTAATGTAAGTGTTTTGCATTGTTGTATAGTTGTAGGGCATATGTTTTTTCTGATATACTTATACTATCCTGGTATCTCCCATTTTGTAATTCCTTGTTTATCTCTATCTGTTGTATTTTCCCCCAGAAATAATTCAGAAATTTTTGTTCAAATGTTTGCCAATTTTGTAATTCTTCTTCTTTGCTATCAAACCATAAACTTGCCTCATCTTTAAGATGGTTCCTTATCGTTTCCTTTGCTGTTTCGAAATTACCGATATGTCGTAATTTCTTTTTTAAATTGTTGATGAAAATTACCGGGTGTAATTTTTTTACGTCTCCGCCAAATTGTGTTTTTATGTCACCCGGACTTTGGATGAGTACCTCTCTCCTGTCTCCCGTCTCTTGTTGTTTTCTGATATCCTCAATTTGTTTTTCTATTTCTTTCTTGTCTTCTAGTAACGCCATTTCAAATTTTTCTTCTAACTGTTCCAGTTCCTTTTTCTGGACAGCCTTAATATCCTTCATTTTAGTTTCTATTTCTTCTCTCTGCATCTCTAGTTTCCTCTCTGTTTCACTAACTTTTTCTAAACAGACTCTTACTTCATTTTCATATTTGTCCAAACGCTTTTCCATTTTTCTATCATTTTCTTCTAATTTCTGTTCTATTGCTTGTCTTGTTTTCCGTTGGTTTTCTTCGATTTTTAGTGATGTTTCTTTTTGGTTCTCTTGTATTTGTTGTGTCCGTATTTGCATCATTGCTAATAATTTATCTCACATCCCTGTTTCTTTTCTTTCCTCTATTATTGTAACATTTCCTTCATTATCCGATCCTTCTTCAAACATTGTTTCCTCTTCTCTGTTATCCTCCTTCCTTTCTTGCATTTTGCTTTGACTCCTTGTGGTCGACATGTTCGTTAAATTATTTATCCCCGCCAAATATGAAATTCGAGTAATGTTGCAAAGACGAAAACTTTTCCTCTTATCCCAAACGCAATAAATTCAAATAAATGCAATAAAATTTTAAAACTTTTGTCAGTTGTAAAAATCAATCAAATATCATAAATTATATCATGTAAAAATTTGTACCTAGAGAAATTTGAAATGTAATGTCATAAAAGCAAATATTATAAACTTTAACCATCGGCAAATAAATTTTCAATCAATCTGCTTTCTTTCTCTATCCGTTTAAATTTTAACTAGAAATACTTTCTACGCCTTACACGTTGGGGGCCATTTGTTATGATTGTTTATTTTGAGTTCAAACTTAGTTTATTGAGCCAATAAAAAAGAATTATAACTTATTTGTTATCAAAAGTAAAATAATCCTTATATTACCTGTGTTCGATGGATTCAAAAGATTTTCTAGTTGTCTTTTATCGGGATAGAGAAGAAAAGGATAAGAATACAAATATATTATATTACAAAGATTTACGTTTCTTTATTTTATATGAACGAATAAAACAATTATTAAATTCTGTCGTTATCTTATCAATCAGCATACAAGAAAATAAATCAAATTATTATGATAATAAGATTATAAAGCTACATACATTTATATTACGTGAAAAACCAATTTTACTTAAAATTTTCTTTACTTAAAAAAAAGAAACCACAAAACTTTAAACTTTTGATTAGCCTAACAAAACCTCAGTTCTTAAATTTTAATGATAATGACCATCATGTCGAAACGATCCTTCACAGATATAAAATTCAATTGTACAAACACTTACAGTTTATTTTCTTCTTGAGTTGTATGTTGGAACATACCCAGAAAAGTCCAGTCTTCTCAAATATGTGATCTCCCCTCTTTGGCACCTCGGCTCCTTCTTTACGTCTCTGCAAACCTCCTTCAGACTACACAAAAAACACCTGATTCACTTCTCCAAACTCCGCTACTTATTTATGACACCAGGACCTCCTTTTGTCAACTTGCTGCCGTAAGAATACTTTCACATAGACTTTATAAAATGCCCACGGTAGATACAAGGACCTCTTTTATTCCATTTGTTATCTCCTTATTCAAACTATTCACTTCTTTTCGTTACGCCGGTATCCAAACTCACGAACCACACCCTATCTTGAGACAAACGACTGTTTTCTTTCGATGACCAAAATATGACTAACTTCTCCTCTCTCATGATCGACTCACCAAATTTTAATTTAAAAACGACCGTCCAATCAAAAAGCTTAAATTGTGTTTACCATGATTTTGGAAAAGCCTAATTTTGGTTTCAGAGAAAACTAAATAGCTTACTTTAAAATTGGTTTTTTTTTCAATACATCATTTATACATATTTTAAAAGATTAAAATATGGTCATTTAATACTCGACTATGCAAACAATGAAAAGATTAACTTACAGGTAAAATGTCTTGTAATTCTAAACAAAGGTTTTTTGATAATTTTGTTTGAAACGGAAAAAGGTCGTTTGCCAAACAAATTTCTATTCTTATCTACACTAAATATTATCTTAAATTACTATATATCATTTGTTTATATTGATATCTTGAAATTTTATTTCGATGGATTTTTTTATTTATTTTTCTTTGGTTGGAAAAGAAAAAGTATGACAATATATATATATATATATATATATTATATATATATATATATATATATATATATATTTTGTTATTTCTTGACCGTGCCTTTCTTCTTATTTCTTGGGTTTATCGGTGTATTGTAAATAAAACTTCTTTATTATTGCTTAAACGTTTCGGCAAATTTGCCATTTTCAATAAGCACTTTATTTTTTTAAAAACTTTACAAAATAGAATTACATTTCATAATTATACTTTTTTTAAAAGGTTAACATGGAGTAAGAAAATGGTATTATTGATAGAATTTGTATCTATTTATATGTGAATCATCTCCAATATGCATCTCTTGTTGTAATTTTGTTCTTTTTTTAATTTGTACATCTATAAAATCAAAAGTATGGCTATTTCCAGAGAATATTTGGCTAGGGCTGTTGTGTTAAATGCGTTAGTCTGTACACTATGTTTGTGTGCAACAACTCGTCTATGTTGGTATTTGTGTTGTATTTTTTTTTTAATTAATATATTAAAATATTTTTAATTCCTTTAACCCATGTGGATGATACGCTGATGGTAGTGTTTACGATCAGAAATTTGTATTGGGAAACTACTGAAAAATGGATGAAGAATTTACCTACCTATTTATTTAAAGACGCGGGTTTGACTAAATCTTAGTTAATCCTTTCCCGGGTTCGTTTTCATAAATTCGGTAATTGTCGTTGAACGCCCGTTGTTTTGTTTTTTGGGAAAAACCTAATCTAGAAAATTTAATTATTTTTTATTACATTTGTAGCTAGAAGGGTACCGTTATGTTCGATGTTAGTTAGAACTTTTTACCTTCTCAGAAATACATACAACTGGCCTATGATTTTTGAGTGGGAGATATCCCTTCTTCTTTTTTTTTTGTAGTTGGGTAAATTTTTGCTAGAAAGATTTACTTTTGGTGGGACAGTCTTTCTGTAAGGACTAGATCTTACTGTATCTCTGTTATTGTACCGTTCTCTGTTCATATTTCTTTATAAGTGTATATACACTTGTATATTTGAGTTTTTTTGATCCTATAATATATTAGATTAAATATAGTTATAAAGTACCTTTAATGTTAATTAAATTCAGTCTTTGATACAAGTATTCAGAACAGTATATAGCTTTAGTGAAGTACCTATTGCAGCAGCCGTCAGGAATTACTGTAAGTTACCATAATCTTAGTATATCCTCTTATCTGGTCGAGTAATATGGTATGGTATCATATCATCTTTCATTATCTGGACGTATCTAAAGTTCATCCATGTCTTCAAATGTAGTTGAGAGTAACTACTAAATTTTGCATTCAATTTAAAGAACAGTCAATATTTTGTTACGAACCAAATTCCATCAGCTACTAAGAAATTTCAATAATTAATAATTATGAACATTTAAGTCTCAGTTTATGATTAAATAATAGTGCGAGATAGCTAATCGATTTAACCCAGTGCGGTTTAGTTACATTTTTATTTTTTTTTATTTCTGTAACCTTCTTAAGTTTTTGTAAATTTAGATTTTATTAATTTTTGTTATCTTTTGTGTTTGTTATAATTTTTATTCATGTTTTTTGCTGTAATATCTCGAGATATGTCAAAACTTTTTTGTGCATGATTGTATTATATATCTTTGTAAAGGTATTTTTTAATTACATTACTGCTTGTTTTTATATGTTTACCACCATTCCATAGCTGTTAGTGTATTTTTATTACTTGTGTTGCATTCAGCAGCGTCATGATTTTGTTTTTGAATATATTGTTATTGTTTAAGTATGTATTTTATTTATTGGCTCCTAACAAGTTCCCTGATAAAATAGTAACTCTGAATATTTGGTTTTAAACTTTAATTATTATTATGCCTTTGACCAGTGCAAAGATCAGGCTGATTAAGTTTCGCACGTTAGTAAGTGCAATACCTGATATATTTATTATTTAATTGATGGAGTCGACCGTTACTTGATGGAAATTCATTTTATGTAAGATTTATTTAACAATAAAACACTGAAAACTTTGTTTTCAAACTTCCACAAAAATTTATTTTAACTGTTATCACTAAAGCTGTTTCAGCTGATTGTCTTTCTCAAGTGATCTATTTTTGGCATGCGTTTACATTTTATAGTCTCTAATAAAATAGGTTAAGGAGGGGAGAACTGTTTGTGTCGAGTTGGTCATTCAGAATTATAACTGTGTTTTTAATTTTTAGTTTTTTAATTTGTTGATTTCCATAGATTCGGCCTTAAGCTATCCTTGTTAGAATCTATGGAAATCAACAAATTAAAAAACACAGATATAAATCTAAATGACCAACTCGAAAAAAACAGTTCTCCCCTCCTCAAACTATTTCATTAGAGACTACAAAATGTAAACGCATGCCAAAAACAGATCACTTGAGAAAGGCAATCAGCCGAAACAGCTGTAGTGATTAAGTGAGTTAGTGAGTTAAAATAATTTTCTGCGAAAGTTTGTAAACAAAGTTTTCAGTGTTTTATTGTTACATATTTATTATTTGCATATATACTGTTTGACCAAATTTATTTGATAATTAACTGTTAGTATCTTTTCTTGGGTTTGATCTCTGAACCTAAATATCTTTTTCTTTTTTAAGGTTTCTTAATTTTCTTTTTAACCCCAAAAAATTGAGTGACGCCCTGTTGTTATTTTATCGTATCTTTGGTAATTTTACCCATTTATCTTTTTGTTAATTTCTGCATCTTTTCTAATATATCTTATCTTCTTCTATTTCGTCCGTTGGAGCCATTCCCGGTTCCAAAAGCTAGTTTCGAACGACTCACGACTCACTCTCCACCAACCATCTGGCTGTCGTCCGCAGTGTCTCCATTGGTGACCTTTCTAGCACCATCCAAAAAAGTTTTCCGAGGTTACAGTGTGTTTGTCCAATATTATGTTGAATTACAGCTTTGCAATTTATTTTATAAAAAAAGTTCATTGATTATTTTTCTTAACCTTGTGTTTCCATTTGGAAAAATATTTAAGAGATATTTTTGATGATTTAGGCCCAACATTAATATCATATTTTGCCAACATTTTTACATTTGTTCAGAAAATCCATTAATGTGTTGTAAGCATCTATAGTAATTGTTTGAGTTTTGATGACATTTCATTGATACGGCTCACATACCCTATAAGGGAAAAATTCACTTATCCCAGATACTTACGGTATCAAAAGCATTGAGCTCTGATGGGACTCTTTCTATGTTATCGAGTCCTAGCTGACTTGATACGTCGGTGTATTTTTTAAAAATTTTCGCACGCATATGGACGTTAATGACACCCCAGACTTAGCCAAACGGCTCACTCTACTTTTAAGGGGAAAAAGGGGAAAAAACGTCCGTATTATCGAGTCCTAAGTGACTTGATATACTGGAGTATCTTCCAAAAATGTTCGTACACGTCTGGACGTTGCGAGGATACAGCTTTCTGCATGGCCTTATTCTTCTTCTTCATGTGCCGTCTTCTACCGAAGGTTGGCGACCATCATACGATAGGTTTCTCTGTTTTGTGTCGCATGAATTATGTTCGCAGCTTCTGGTATTTGAAACCATTCTCTCAAGTTTCTCAGCCAGGATTTCTTCTTTCTGCCCAAACCTCTTCTACCTTCAATCTTGCCTTCCACGATAAGCTGTAGCAGACTGTACTTATCATTACGGAACACATGGCCCAGGTATGACGCTTTCCTTCTTTTAACAGTTGTTACAATTCCATCTCTTTACCCATTCGTCTTAATACCTCTGTGTTGGTCACTCTGTCTTTCCAAGGTATTCTCAGTATGCGTCGATACAGCCACATTTCTAGAGATGTGGCCTATAAAGATGTTTATATAGACCCAGCTGTTTTATATTCGCTTGAAGGTTTTTGGGAATAACACCAGTAATAGATCACCAGTAAAATAATAGGTACTGTCTGGGTAATTTCCATTTTCCTTTGTCTCCTGATTTGTATTTTGAAATCTCTATACTGGCTGATCTTTTTGTTCTATTTAACACACAAATTATTGCTGTTAGATATCGCTGTTGTTTGCCTGGTAAGTTTATTAAGTAATATGAGATACGGTCTATTATGTATCACTGGTTGGTCTGTGAGCACAGTGCAATCCCAGTATCGATTGTATTTGCCATTTTCAAGTATTCTGTCAGGGACCCATTGATAGTAAGGCAGATGGTCGGTTTGGGGAAATCCCTCTGTGTTAGCTAGTTTTTGGCGGATAATCTTTCCTACTGAGTTATGGCGTTTTTTATACTCAGTACCGACAAATGCCTGACAGCCACCGGTAAGATGGTGGATGGTTCTTTGTGCTTGAAATCCATATCGGCACTTGTTATTTTGGACTTGAGGATCATTATTTCAGGTAATTTTTTGTTAGATTAATCTAATCCTGAGTGGCAAGTAGCAAACCCTCAGTCTCGGAAAATATCTTTCCTGATGTCAACCAATAGTTCGACGCTGTATTGTCGACATATTATTGGCTGATTTCATTGAGATGTCGCCCATGCAGAGGTTTACTTATCCAGGAGCGCACTTTTTTTTGTTTAGTAAGGTAGTTTGTGTGCATTTTTTGTTTCGTCAGTTTAAGCGGTGCGCTATCATCTACTGCGCAAATTGCTTGATGTAAAGTAAATGTTTCAGCCTGTACCTGAAAATATGTTTTTAAATTAACAATTTTTTTATCCAATTGCTCACCTATATCCATAAGTACTCTTCCACCTTGATACCGAGGCAATGTTGTTCTCTCTACTGCACTGCGTGGATGATGTTTTTGCGCTTTTGTGAGAAGTGTGCTGACTTTCTCATGAAGCCCCTTTATATCCAAATTTCGACCAATTTATAATACCAAATAAGTAGTACAACGCGGAACAGGCGTATGTATTTAACACCTTAAACAAATTTTTACTATTAAGACATAACCGGTTTAGTTGTCTTACTCTTTGCACAAACTCCAAAGTTAGCTCAGTATTTATTTGTTTATATTCAATTCTACATGCTTGTTTTACTCGGAGATATTTGTAAATATCATTTTTACCCATTGCCTCAATGTTTTGGCCATCCTACATATCGAAACCTCCGAGTTAAACTTTTCTTCTAACTGTATTAAGTATTTGGCACTAGTCTAGTCCAAAATGCATTCTGATATCATTTGAGAACTTTTCTACAGTTTTTGGCATCTGATCTAAGGAGTTTCAAGTAGAAGCCATTAATTTCACATCATCAATATACAACAAAGGATTAAGTTTCGCCACAACAGTATTGTTATTTTTATTGCTAAAACCTGAGTCAGTAGAGTTTAGTAACTGAGATATTGGGTTTATCGCTAAACAGAACCTAAGAGAACTCAAAGAGTCTCCCTCGAGGCCCCAGTTAATTGGGATATCTTTAGTTTCGATGTTCTTTTTACCGGGTATTTGAAGGTGAATTTTAGCCTTCCAGTCCGTCATTATAATATGTTCTATATTGTTCTGAAGCTATTTTCTTGTAGAACTTTTATGTAATTAATATTTTTACGGGAATAAGCCATAATTGAAGGTAAAAGTTAGTTTATTGACTTTTCAATTTCCACTTTGGAAATCGTTTTGGATTTCCGAAGTGAAATTTGAAACGGTCTCATAGTATCCTCTGTTTAAATCGCAATACCATTTTTCTCCTATGTCTCCTCAAACCTCTCTCTATATATTCTAAACCAATCAGAACGCACAAATATTCCTCTACTCCAGCTGTTTTCTACCAGTAAAATGTAAATGTTGTCACAAAAAACCCACTGCTACAAAAACCCTATTAATAAAGATTTCTTAATAAAATGTTTTAAAAATTTGTTTAATTTCTAAAAAAAAGGATAAGTTAATATTTGCCAAAACAAATTCACTAATCCTATGGCTTTATACATTTTCTAATCGTTCATGGTACGCCTTATAATACAAAGCATCTTAACATTTTATTCAAATTTTATGTTTACACAATTCTTCTCTCCTTAAAAGGTCGAACCACCGCTATTTGTTCTTTTCCCCGTGAATGTCCCCGTTGTGTATACACAATTATAATTTCACCAACTTGCAAAAACACTTAATATCTCTCACAACTGGTTTATATTTTGGAAACTTAATTTTACTGTGTACAGGGGTTGTGATTTTGTCGGTCAGTGATTTGATTTTTGTCTCAACATTTTCTTTTTATTTTTTCAGAAATTTGAAAACCTATATGCGGAGTACACTAGTTCAATCCCAAGGTCAAAAAATCTTCTTAATTACATACTAGTTCGCTCCGAAAAACATATCCTAGTTCGCTCCCTTGGTCAAGCGGATTAAGTATTTATCTATTAAGTTCTAGGAAAATTAACACAAGAAAAATAGGTACTGCGGCTTTTGCATTTTATATTATAAATTATAGCAAATATTGGTAGTTAGATAATTATATAAATACAGTGATAAGCGCGCTAATAACCTGCAAAATAACGCAAACGATGGAAAACATATGAAGTTGTACGATAAAAGAGATGAAACTAGTAGAGACGAGAAATTTAGCAATAGAAACCTATAAATTTACATTCTATTCACTGTTTTCCAACTTTAGACGTATCAGAGGAGGATGTCAACTAAAACTGTCACTGTCACAGCGATAGTTTCCAAACTCTTACGTCTAAAGTTGGGAAACAATAAATGAAATGTAGATGTATAGGTTCTATCGCTAAATTTCCCATCTCCACTAGTTTCATTTCTATTTATCTCACAACTTAATATGTTCTCCCTCTTTCGCATTATTTTGCCGGTTATTAGCGCGCCCATTACTGTTATATATTGTGAAAAATGTTAGTGATTGATTTAGAAATTATATTAGAAATTTTTTTGTTGTTTTTAAAAATTACTAAAATAATTTTTGTGCTTATTCTAAAATATAGGTATAATAAGAAAGCAATACAAGTGTAAAAACTAACATAATATGGGATATTCTCTACCATTACAACAATAAACAAATATAAATTAAAACGAGGTATTTATTTCGCTAAAAATTTAAATGAAATACATTTAACACAATCAAATCTACTAATTTTCTTTTGCTACCGCTATTTTGTGATCAACAAATTTTTGACGCTCTAAGAGTACTTTTCGGTACACTTTTTTTGGTTTCACAGAACTTCGTATTTTTATTTGTGTCAATTTGAATATCCTGTAAAACTTCTAAAAATTGAATTATATTAGGGTTCGGATTGTAAAATAACGATTTAAATTTAGAATGGAAACTTTCACACGCATGCTCATGTGATGAAGTGTTTTCCGCCCACATCTCAGGAAGGAAGTCTGCCTCTTTAGAAATATAGTTGTCCACCAAGTGGTCAGCAAATTGTTGTATGGCCTTGTGTTGTGCTGGTAATATTTCACAAAAGTCTAAAGCAAAACACTCATCTACTTCTAATGGATCTATGAAAGTTAGACCAAACATATATCAAAGGTATTATCCGACTTCATTGTCGTTTGAATACTCAGTAGCCAGGCCAACTTTTTGAATTTTTCTCCACCATGATTGTCCAAGATGAAACCTTTATCCTTTTATTTTCGCAGATGGAAACACTTCACTTACAGCTGCTTGTATCGCGTTTTTGAATTCGGCATACACAAACTTGGGACTAAAATTTAAGTTCAATTTTTGACACTCCGTATTTAAACAATTTAAGGTAGTCACATATGAGTTTGTTAACTTATTTGAAAGCAAAAAGAATGCTAACGGCACATAGTGTCCATTTTCAAGTTCGTGAACTGTAAATGGTTGAATAAAAAATTTAGTGCAGTACCTATTTAAAAGTTCCATCAACATAAATTGTTTTTAATTTACTTAAATATATTAAGTTAGATACACAAGAAAAGGCAACAAACTTTTTTACTGGATCATTTTTCAATAAAAATTGTTCTTTTTAGTTGGTTGTTACTTCCACGGAGTTTAACGAGTCATGTACTTCCTGGGCGCTTTTCTGAATTTTGGGAATAACTTGTTTTCTGTCATTATAATTATTTTTTCTAATCAAGTGTACATCTTCCACAGTAAGATTTTTAGTGCCTGTTTGTTTAATTTCAATGGTTGCTGTGTATTAACTTCAATGGTTTTTCGCACAAATCTTCCATTGCCTTCCGCTTAACACTATCACTTAATTTTTGCCGGTTTAACACTGTTTTTGATAAACTGTCATGGTTATGGTTATAACCACATTCGACTACCTGTTACAAATATTTAAACTTTTAATAAATGCTTTGCAACTTCTTTCTACACACTGCCAACGTTTGATATTATTAGCAAGCATTTTATGGAATTTATACTTGTAATTGTCTTTTTTTTAAGTGGCTTCGGAAGTTTGCCATACAGCCAGTTACATGATCTTTTAATCTCATTAGGCGCAGTAAAAAAGTTTTTAAATTATTTGCAATCGAATAGACTAAAATAGATAAACGTAAAGTTGCGAAATCAGTACAACAATTAATGAAAGGAAGTGAATATATATATATATATATATATATATATATATATATATATATATATATATATATATATATATATACATATTGTTGTACTTTTGAATGTCCATAAGCAATAAAAAACCGATCTACAAATTTTATTACTTAAATAAAAATTAAAATTATTGATATTTCATAAAGACACGGGCATATAAATTTTCAAACATCCTGTATAAGACAAAATATGTATTTTAAGTTGTTCGAAGAATTGTTCATTAGGCCTCAGAGACAAGACTTTCAAATATTATCGATAAGAAATTTAAATAAGTCGGTTATTGTGGAATGGATTTACCCGCAATAAAAGTGTATATAGAAAGTGTTTAAACAATAGAAAGGGATGTGCGGTGGTTTTTCCCCCCGAAAGATTATATCGGTAAAAGTTTATTAACAAAAGACATTGAATTGAGAAACAGGTATCGTTTGTAGCTATTAGTAAGAAATATTTGTAAAGCAGATAGATTTAGCTAGAATAATTAAAGAATGTTGTTTTCTGGAATTACCCGAATGACGTTTTATAGAGAGAGTTGGTTGATAACGATATACGTGACAGAGGTAAAAGATTTTTATTGGTCAATTTTTGAATAGAAGGAGGGAGTGGTTTTGGCTATGAGATAGGAGAGAGGAAAGGAGTTAGTCAGTTTTCGTCGCCCAAGAAGGAAGGAGCTTTGTGGTTTGTGTTTGTTTGAAGTCCCGAAGACGTAATTTACCGGGTGTGTTTATTTGCGGTGTAAAAGCTGATGAGTGTGAGGAACGGGGTACAGAGAGATAGAAAAACCAAAAGGTTATAAGAATATTAATAGCAGACGAAGCCGGAAACATTTGAAGTTATAAACAGGCGCGGAGATTGGTTCAAAAGGAGGCTGCATAGAATTACACGAGTTGTTGGGTTGCAGATACAAGGACAGAGAGGAGAAAGGTGTACGTCTTCTGGACCAAAATAGGAGCAGAAGCAGAGAAAGGTTTTTTTTTTATGGCGTGGCCATAGAATTGCAACGGCAGATAACGAAAGGTCAGTCAATTTTCATTAGAGCAGGAGTGTGGTTTTCATTTATAAATTAAATAAATTGAATAAATTATAGAGACAGTTAATTTTGCGATCATTTAAAAAAGAAAAAATTATAAAGAGAGCTTAGTTATAACACATATTAAAAATCAATGTAAAATAACATTTGGGTCCATGATAGAAAACAACTTCTCATATATTTAAAGTATTGTATTGCAAATATTACCGGATTGATTGTTATATAAAATTTCAATAAAATAAAGGACATCTCACATATACTTCAGTTGAAATTCTGTGTATTTTATTCAGGTCATATTACCTATCCCAATTAGGAAGCCAATTGGAAAATATTTTGAATCCACGATCAAAGGTAAATAGTACAAGTTAAATATCCTGAGATTGTAATTAATTAATGCTGATTTATTGTGATTAATTGGAGATTAGATCATTTAATAAATATAGACAGGATCTTTTCTAAATAAGCAATAGAATACAATTTAAATAGCATAACAAAATGGCCCCCAACGTGTAAAGCTTTGAAAAATATTTCTAGTTGGCAAATTTGAAAGGATAGGAGTAGACGAGCAGATATTTGAAAGTTTATATGCCGTGGATAAAGTGAAATATTATGTAAAATTTGAGGACATAAAGATTTATATATTTTTTTTAAGATACAATTTACCATAATTGATTTATTCGTGATATTGACAATTTATAGGTTACCATAATTGATTTATTTGTGTGATATTTACATTTGATAATTTTACCATACGTGATTTATTTGATTGAATTTGACATTTGATATTTTACCATTTGATTTATTTGTGGGATATTGAAATTTGATACTCGTACTCAAGAGTTATTACATTTGAACAAGAAAAGTCCCGTTTGTTGCAACAGACCAGTAGAATTTTATATTTGGCGGGGATAAAAACAGAATAAATGCCAAACACAAGAAACAAGAGCAAAGAGAACAAAAAACAAGAAGATAAATCAGAACAGGAAGAATATTCAGACCAGGAAGACGTATTAGACACAACAGTAATGGAGACAGAAAAACAAGAATCGGGAATAGAAAAATTAATACAAATGATGCAACTCCAATCACAGAAGATGGATGAATCACAACAAAGAACGGAACAAAAATTGGATGAATCACAACAAAGAACGGAACAAAAATTGGACAAATTGGAAGAAAACCAAAGAAAAATGGAACAAAAAATGGAAACGCGTATGGACAAATATGAAAACGAAATAAAAGTCTGTTTAGAAAGAAGTAGGGAAGAAACAGAGAGGAAACTAGAATTGCAGAGAGAAGAAATCGAAACTAAAATGAAGGATATTCAGAGTATGCAAGAAAGGGAATTAGAACAGATAGAAATAAAATTTGAAAATGCGCTACAAGAAGACCGGAAAGAAACGGAAAGGAGATTTAAACAAATTGCAGAGATGGAGATAAGAGGAATAGAAAGAAAGGAAGTTATCGTACATAGCACAGAAGACGTAAAAGTACGATTTGGCGGGGATATAAGGAAACTACACCCAGTGCCTTTTATAAATATCCTAAAGGAAAAAGTCAAATACATAGGACCGTTTGCAACAGCAAAGGAAACCATCAGAAACCATCTCAAAGAAGAGGCAAATCTTTGGTTTGTCAGCAAGGAAGACGAATTTGACAATTGGCAAGATTTTGAGAGAAGATTCTTAAATTATTTCTGGGGAAAAATCCAGCAACTACAAGTAAATAAAGAGTTACAAAATGGAAAATACCATGAGAGGATGGGCGTATCAGAAAAGATGTACGCATTACAACTCTATAATAATGCAAAACATTTGCAATATAATTATTCATCAGAACAATTGGTAGAGTTGATATCGCGACACTTTGAAGATACCTTGGAAGACCACATAAATCTCCAAAATTACAAGGACATTGATAGCTTATGTCAATTTTTGCAAATGAGAGAATCACGTAGGCATGAAAGAAGAGAAAGAAGACCGCAAGAAAATTATAGACAAAGAGAAAACCAAGAATATAGAGATAGAGGTCAAAATTTTAGAAGAGATTATCCAAGACGAGAATTCATACCTAGACGGGGATACGAAAATAGACCGAAAGGAAGAGAGAATTATGAACCCAGAACCCAGAGATGGAATGAAAACAGGGATCGGGAAAATCAGAGTAGAAATAACCGCCCATACCAAGGAAACAGATACAATAACCCACGGAATGAACAGGAATCTCGCGGTAACCGATACGGGAATGATAGACCAAAAGAGAACAGAAGAGAAATAAATAATATGCAAAGAGAAGAAAATGAATATGAGAGAGAAGATGACGGGCGAGAAAACACAGAAGAACAACAGGCGTGTTTTCAAGAAGGCGCTCACTAAAAACGAAGAAACAAACAGGAATTTTTTGTCACCCCAAGGAATTTATTAAACTGGCAGGAAACAATGAAAAGAGAAATGGAGTTAATTTAAAATTTGTGGATGGATTTATAAATGAGAAACCAATTAAAATTATGATAGACACAGGCTCTGAAATAACACTGGTCAACAGAAAATTAATCGAAGAAGTAAATTTAACAAGTCTAATTTATAAAATACCTAGGGTGAATTTAGTGGGCGCAAATAAACGGACATTGGCAACAATAAATGAAGGTATACGAGTAATGGTACGATTGAAAAAAAATATGTATGCACTTAAATGTGTAATAATGCCGAATATGTCACATGACATGATTGTAGGCGTTGACGAATTAACGGAAAAACATGTAGTGATCGACTTCAAAACCAATACGATGAAAATAACAAAGGAAAAAGAAGAAGAACAGGATAAGGAACAAGAGAAACAAATTACGGACGAATCAGAGAAAGAACAAACGGTGGAAATGAACCTGGTGACGAAGAAAGGAAAAGGAAGAAAGAGGGGAAAAGGTCAGAAAAAGATCAAAGAAAAAAAAACCTGGGATTCCTCAAAAGATGAGACGAGCTCAGGAGAAGAAGATGGAAAGATTTTGACAAGAAATGAAAGCAAAACTTGGGATTCCTCAAAAGAAGAGACGAGCCCAACAGAAGAAAAAACAAAGGAAAATGAAGAGGACACAATGGAGACAGTGGTGTTTGAAAAAGACACGGAATACACGGTGAATATGTGCGAAGAATTTAATGGGAGAGACAAAAAATTGATATGTGGAGAAGACAAAGAAAATGATTTGCGTATAATTTTAAGAGACTATGAAACGCTGATAAATGAGGAAAACCGAGTGTCCACAAAATACGTAGCATAACTACAGCTAGCATACAGGAAGTGCGTTTTAGTTTGCCTCGAGAAAATTTAGTTGCATAGATTGATAAATTTTATCGATTGCAAAGGCGGGGATTTGTTGTACTTTTGAATGTCCATAAGCAATAAAAAACCGATCTACAAATTTTATTACTTAAATAAAAATTAAAATTATTGATATTTCATAAAGACACGGGCATATAAATTTTCAAACATCCTGTATAAGACAAAATATGTATTTTAAGTTGTTCGAAGAATTGTTCATTAGGCCTCAGAGACAAGACTTTCAAATATTATCGATAAGAAATTTAAATAAGTCGGTTATTGTGGAATGGATTTACCCGTAATAAAAGTGTATATAGAAAGTGTTTAAACAATAGAAAGGGATGTGCGGTGGTTTTTCCCCCCGAAAGATTATATCGGTAAAAGTTTATTAACAAAAGACATTGAATTGAGAAACAGGTATCGTTTGTAGCTATTAGTAAGAAATATTTGTAAAGCAGATAGATTTAGCTAGAATAATTAAAGAATGTTGTTTTCTGGAATTACCCGAATGACGTTTTATAGAGAGAGTTGGTTGATAACGATATACGTGACAGAGGTAAAAGATTTTTATTGGTCAATTTTTGAATAGAAGGAGGGAGTGGTTTTGGCTATGAGATAGGAGAGAGGAAAGGAGTTAGTCAGTTTTCGTCGCCCAAGAAGGAAGAAGCTTTGTGGTTTGTGTTTGTTTGAAGTCCCGAAGACGTAATTTACCGGGTGTGTTTATTTGCGGTGTAAAAGCTGATGAGTGTGAGGAACGGGGTACAGAGAGATAGAAAAACCAAAAGGTTATAAGAATATTAATAGCAGACGAAGCCGGAAACATTTGAAGTTATAAACAGGCGCGGAGATTGGTTCAAAAGGAGGCTGCATAGAATTACACGAGTTGTTGGGTTGCAGATACAAGGACAGAGAGGAGAAAGGTGTACGTCTTCTGGACCAAAATAGGAGCAGAAGCAGAGAAAGGTTTTTTTTATGGCGTGGCCATAGAATTGCAACGGCAGATAACGAAAGGTCAGTCAATTTTCATTAGAGCAGGAGTGTGGTTTTCATTTATAAATTAAATAAATTGAATAAATTATAGAGACAGTTAATTTTGCGATCATTTAAAAAAGAAAAAATTATAAAGAGAGCTTAGTTATAACACCTATTAAAAATCAATGTAAAATAACATTTGGGTCCATGATAGAAAACAACTTCTCATATATTTAAAGTATTGTATTGCAAATATTACCGGATTGATTGTTATATAAAATTTCAATAAAATAAAGGACATCTCACATATACTTCAGTTGAAATTCTGTGTATTTTATTCAGGTCATATTACCTATCCCAATTAGGAAGCCAATTGGAAAATATTTTGAATCCACGATCAAAGGTAAATAGTACAAGTTAAATATCCTGAGATTGTAATTAATTAATGCTGATTTATTGTGATTAATTGGAGATTAGATCATTTAATAAATATAGACAGGATCTTTTCTAAATAAGCAATAGAATACAATTTAAATAGCATAACAATATATATCCATAAACACATACCATTAACATGGGTCACTCACTTCACGTCCAGGAGTCCATCAGGACATTATACTATATAACATACACAGAAAAACTAGGCCACGGTAAAGAGAATTAAACATATTAAAGGAAAGAAAATAACAGTTAAAAAAATCGATTAGACCATAGGTAATTAATCTATTTTGAGTCTTTAGGGCAGATATAACGTTAAACGGAGATTTACGGGTAATAACAACTACATTATTATATAATAAGGTTGATTCCAAATTATATTTGGTACAACCAAAAATTACATGATCTAGGTCTCTTTCTACTCCACATGCTACACAGTTTTTACTCTCAATCACATGAATTCTTGCAAGATGAGCAGGAAAACAAGCATGTCCAAATTTTAGCCTAGATTCAGTTGTTGTATAACGGTTAGGGATATTATAACATCTATGCCAATGTGAAACAGGGACAGTTGTGTGTAAAGAAGTGTATCTGTTTGGGTTGGTAATACAAAATTCAAACCATAGATCACTCTATTTATATTTTATCACTGCCTTGCGTGTAGCAACCAAATCAGAAATACTGGGTAGATGATCTGTGGTATCCACTGAATAAATACTTAATTTGGCTAGTTGGTCCACATGTTCATTATGTTTAATTTCACTGTGTGCTTTGACCCATATAAATATCACATTTTTTTATTTACTTTAAAGTGTTTCAGAAATTTTTTAATTAATATTATATAGGGATTGGAGTATGTGGTTGGAAAAAAGGTTGGTTAATGGCTGTGAGAACTGACATGGAATCTGAAACAATAACAACGGAGGATTTCATGTTAGAAACAAAAAGTAAGGCTTGACATATGTGGCGATTGCTTCTGCACTAAATATGGAAATATTTGCTTTTAATTTGAACATTTTTTCCACCTTCTCAATGGGGATATAAAAGGCACATTCTGTATCGTCTTCTGATTTGGAGGCATCCGTGTATATAGTACTGTAGTAATCCCAATTGGATCAGATGCTTGTTATAATGATGTTATTTGCTCCTCCTGTGTTTACAGTGTTTTATAAAAATAAGTTTTAAAATCATTTATATCTGTGTGTCATTTTAAATTAATAGCTTCATCAGCAGAAAATGTGTTTTTGATATCTCTACAATAGTATTAATACTTTTTAAAGATTCAACTATAAAATCTGCAATTTACTTTACAATGTTTTTATTATTTAAATTTTGATAATTTGGTGGATTATTATTTCGAAGCAGTGGTTGATTAGGACCAAATTAAAAAGGGAACATCGGTTGTGGAGGAGGAATGTCAATAGAAATTCGACGTTTTTTATTGCTATTGTCGGTAGGACTACGTGTAGGGTGGGTGAGCAAAACATAATTGCTATTATTCTTAAAATTTGAGTGTAAAAAGAGTTAGAATTTCCAGACTTAAATTCAACCGCTGGTAAAGGCGGAAAATTGGAGTTGGATAAAATAAAAAAACTATTGTTTACAGATATACCAGGATACGACATTTCATAATATTCTTTTGCCTTAATAAAGGAAATATTTTGTTCAACCATAATACTCTTAATTTTACGTTGTTTCCTATAATGAGGACATTTTCTTGAAATCGATACGTGGTCATTTGTTTTATAATATAAACAGCGAATTTCTGAATCCTGACAAATATGCTTTTCAGCTTTTACATTACTACACTTAATACATAATTCTTCGATATTCTTACATTGCTTAGAAATGTGGCCATAGTGTTTACATCGGAAGCACTGTGTAACTCTACTAAAAAACCGCTCTACCGAAAAATATACACTATTTATTGAAATATAATTGGGTAAGGTGTTCCCTTTAAAAGTTACAATAATGGTTTTTTGGGGACATACTGTATATCACCATCCTTTTCTATTCTACGATGTGTACGTTTAACATTACCTACTGTTAAAGGAGATTTTATATTATCTATATTTTGTATCGTGTTTGTGCATCGATATCTTTTATCATGAGAACATCATGGACAGCAAGGATCACGAACAAGGAAGTTCTAGGAAAAATGAAGAAGGAACCAGAGATTGTGTTTACAATCAAACGCATAAAATTGCAATATCTGGGACACGTTATGAGAAATCAGCACCGTTACTCTCTGCTACAGTCTATATTGCAAGGTAAAGTCAAAGGTAAGCAAGGACCCGGTAGAAGGAGAATATCATGGCTGCGAAATTTAAAAACATGGTTTAAGAAAACCTCAATGGAGCTGTCGCAGCGAGCAAGGTTATGATTGCCAATATGATTTCCAAAATCCGAAACGGACAGGAACCAGAAGAAGAAGAAGAAGAATCTTTTATCAAACCCTAAATTTCTAAAAACTGATTTAGTATAAATGCTGCAACATAATTTTCTGATAAAAGATGATTGTTTATTAAAGCATTGGCATCAGAATATGTTTTTAAACTAACTTTTATGGTATTTTTTCTAGCAGATCTAATTTGATTAATATTCTTAACATTTGGTTTATTGTGTAGGACATCTCCCACAAATAAGGGATAAAGATGGCCGGCATTTTCAATATTTTTTCCTTCGCTAAAAACACAAATATTATTTAAATTATACTTACCTCCTTTGGTTGAAAATTTTGGGTGTTTTGTTTTGTCTATATATATATATATATATATATATATATATATATATATATATATATATATATATATATATATATACTTTTCGTTATCACTAATGAGCTGACGACATGTTTCAGCTGTTGCTTCAGAACTGGAAATGGTATCCATGTCTTGTACGGGGACCGATAAATAATTTTCTGACTCAGCATCACGTTTAGAATTATTTGCACTCATTGTCTGGTTTATAGTTACACCTAAGGGCGTCTTTCTTTTTACAGCTTCCCCCATTTAGGGGAGCTATTTACACTTCGTACACTATATCACAAAAAAATTTAAACTGGTTTACAAAGTAGAAATTAAATAAATAATAACCGATACCGGTTATTATCACAGGTTTTGTTGATAGAAATACATCTAATAGCTAGCAAGTATATCACTGTAGTGGTTGCAATTGTCAATAACTAACATTGACTTGCCCTTTTCACTTAACATTTCACTTTCTTCGGATTTCTCCATCATGAACTAGTTATAACGACATTCAAACTGGAACTACAGTAATAATGTTAAGATTCGCACCACCCCTATTTCTTATCTTAAATTTCAGGTAGACTACTAAATACCTACCAATCTTTTGAATGAAATATATTAATTGCAACTTCTTATGCGGAAAAACCCAATCAAATATTGAACAAGGAAATATGAGCTCTAACGTCATAATAATTTAGTGATATTATCTTAATAATTTTAATATTTTTTAAGTAAAAAATAGTGTTATATAGTAGCATATTTTAAAAAAGACTTATTCTTTTTTAAACAATGATGGTAATTTTGTATTAATAGGCAAATACAAAGTTTGAGAACACATTATTCAAATATCTTTTCTAAGTAATAAACACCCGGAGCGATTTTACCTATGCTCCTTCTCTGTGGGGTAATAAAATGTGACTGCAAGAGCGAACTAGTATACACCCCATATATGTATTACCATGAATTCTCCTTGTAGTGAACTATCAAAATTTTTATTAAATATTATACAACCATTTGCTAATAAAAATGACACATTTATAAAAAATTCACAGCAATTTTTAAAAAAAGTATCAAATATTGAATACTTAGTAAGTAATACTTTGGTAAGTTTTGACTTTGGTAATTTAAAAATATAGTCAAGACCAAATTAGAGAGTAATGATACATTGGCAACTAGAACAAGAATAAACATATCAGCTATAATTAAGCTATTACCATTGTGTACTTATAATACATATTTTCAACTAAATAATGAATTCTATATTCAAACGATATACTCTCAATATGGCCTCATGGATCAGAGTTGTTGGACACATTCCTGAATAATATAAACGATAAAGAAGAGACAAAATTTACCATGAAAAACGAATATAATAAAGGTAACACACTACCTTTCGGGATGTTTTAATCTCTAAGAACGATACTGGATATTAGACTAGAGAGATATGAGAGTTATGAGAGATAGGAGAATTGTATAGAAAACCAACACACACCAACACAAACTTGTATATATTATGTTTTAATTAAAAATGATTATCTTTTATCGTTTATAAATTGGTAATTTTCAACCATCGACCGAATAGAATAGAACAACTTAGAACGAGATCCTAAAGCACACACAAGGAATAATACGAGGAAAATAACAATACCATATATAAAGAGATTATCAGAAAAACTGGAAAGTATAGGAAGTAAATTCAATTTTTTCAACAACATTCAAAACAACAAACACATTGAGATCTATTTTATCTAAAACCAAACATAACAATGAAAAAGAAAGGACAAATAATTGCATTTTTATAAAATACCTTGTGAATGCGATAAGTTATATTTAGGTGAAACATCAAGGCCATTAAATATTCGAATAATTAAACACCAATCTTATATTAAAAATAAAGAGTTGTAAATATGTAAACACGCATGGGATTACGAACATATGGTTTAATGGAATGACTCAAATATAATGCTAAAAAAACGGTTGGTAAAAAGAGAAAAATCCAAGAAGCGGCTCTAATTATGCTAAATGAGACCAATTGTCTCGCAAATTTCTCGGCAGAATGTAGTAGGATCTAGTTACCTATATTCAAAGAGGAAGTTGTTAAAAGGAATATACCAGTATTGGTAAGTCAGTAGCATAGAGAGGAAACATCATTTATGTATTTTAAATAACAAACATATAAAATCAGAATTTTGTGTTTATTGAAGGTAAACTAAATGCAAGACCAAATATCTACCATGCTGGGATAGTATATGAGGTTTTTTCCTCATAATTTACTATGTAATCATTAACAGGAGAATTTTACTGTCATGACATGTGTCTGTCTTTTAAAATAAGTATTACATGCTATGATTTTTTCTGACGGATATTCGCAAGTTAAAGTTGATTTTATGCAATCCAATTCCACAATATTGGCAATATTATTTTAAAGACGTATACTTTAAAATGTATAATGTATGTCTAATTGTCAATATAAATGAGTTAGATAAAATTAAATTATTAGAAGATATTTTCACCAAGTAACAAAAAAAAATTAATTTAATAATGTTTGTATTTTGAGAACGATTTCCAAAATAGAAATTGAAACGTCAGTAAACATACTTTAACTTTTAATTGTGGCTTATTCCCATTTAAATAGTAATTACTTTAAAATGCCACAAAAAAATAGCTTAACACATTTCGATACAAATATAATTTTTTAAGAACTATAAAATTAACATAATTAGTAAATATTTGACGAAATTATTCTGCTTTTATTTTTTCTTGCATTTTAAACTCATCACTATTATTTTCATGTTTTGTCTTTTTTTTATATATGCATTTGAGGTTAGCTAAACAAAAAAAAGCTTAAGAAACCTTTTAGTTTTACTTAAACGCTAGTATTTTACTATAAAACCCAAAATATACATATTATTACATTATTCGACGAATTAAACATATTTCAAAATTTTGGAAAAATAATTTATATTTCCAAAAATATTAGGTAGGACACATATAGCAAAATATGTATAACGTAAATAATATATAATTTGCATTGCTTAATTTTATTATGTATTGTGTATTCAGCATTATTTAGAGCATTTTTTCAATTATCTCCACGAATTTTGCCGATTTTTAATTTAGTAATTTCTGCCCTATTTTTTCTAGTGATGGAGGAGATACAAATTTTTTTTTTCATTCGTTTATTTCCTCTTTTCCGTCACTACGCCTTCTCCTTTTAAGATTTCCTTGAAATGGTCTTTATTGTTGATGATTTTTAAATGGTTATTAATTAAACAGTTCACTCTTCTCAAATGAATATTCCCAGTTTAAAATATAACGAGAATTTTTATAAACAGTTCTTTAAAAGTAGGTATAATGCTTCCAATTCAGTGAATGATAAAATTGTGGTTTTTAAATTAAAAAATGGATGGTGTTTATCTCTGCTTCAGTACACTTTTTTAATTTGTAAAAGATGTGAAAAAGCAAAAAACCATTATTCCGGGATGATATTTAAATTAAAATATAAAACTCGTAATATGTAGAAAGCTGATCCAATTAATCTTAAATTAGTAATACGAGAAATAATAACAGTACAATACAAAAAAATGGCACTATTGTATTTTACTCAGATTTGGGCAAAACAAATTATCTAAATATTTATATCATCTTCTAACCTAAGTGTTAACCCTTTTTTTGCCAGCATAGCATTACAGAACAATAATTGACGATATTTAAACTAAAGAAGTCTAATAAACGTACTCTAAAACATATTTAAGAAAATTTAAATTTTTAAAATTACATGATTACTTAAAAAATATTAAACAAACTCAAAGAAAAATCCAATGAAATTATTCCTTTGTATAGCTGTAAAGATTAACCTTTATTATATGTAATCTTTTACAAAGTTTTTCAGACCAAGTAAATGAAAATCCAATAAGAAGAGCTCAAATACTATGGTCATGTTATTTTATACCCCTTTCAGACCTGAATATAATTATTTTTTCAGAACTTGGTAAAATTTAGTGCAAATGATACTTTGAGGTTACTAATAATAGAAAAAATATTAAAAGCAATCTATGTACACAGTGTTTAAAAAAAGGTACCCACACAATTGTGTATGATAGGCTTTATTTTAGATAATACAAATATTCAATTTATCGTGTATGAAAATACAAAACACAATTTTGATCCTTTGTAAGGACCAAATAAACATTACATTTTAAACACCTGAGTCGAGTTCCAGTTTTGCAAGTGCTTCTGCAACAAAATCTAGCTGTAGTTAGCTGATCTACAGTTAGAAAATGCTCAAAGCTATCCAACCTTTTACCTGCAGCTGGCATTGTAGCCATATAATTTTTGGTTGTTAAATGCTCTCTTTCTACCTCTCCTTGATTACTATTAGTAAAACGTCGTTTCGTCGGGATTGCCAATAATGTTTCTGCAAGTTTCATTCGAAAGGATAGGAAATGATCGTTTACCTTTCGTTTTGGAATATTATTCATTTGACAGTTAGCTCTATATTGTATCCAAGAATTTACCAACGCAAGATCCAAAAAGTGGATTATTACTTTTAAGCTCCATTTTGTGGTTTTGATTAAGCTTCGGTAATATTCGAGTTACTGATCTACCATATCAACACCTCCTATATTTTAATAGTAAAATTTAACAATATCAGGACATGTTATTTCTACATATTTTTTATCATTTTTAAATTACCTTTTTACTATACTTTGAGAATCAACTCCAGCTGCATTCGACAAATAAACTACAGACTTTGAGTCCCTCCACTTAACGGCCACCATATTTTGTTGTTTGTAGCAAAATTGTTTACTTTGATTTCTTTGAAAACGATTATCTGGCACTAAGTTAACTTTGATTTGATTGTTCATTACGGTTTCAGTTCCATATATTTTTAGCTCACAAAGCTTACTTATTAAGCGAGATGTGGAAAAATACCTGTCAACATGCAAAATCTATCCTTCTGACAATTATGTTGTTAATCTCAGGACTACAGAAAGTCTATATTCCGCAATTGAAAGAGGAGTTTGTTTTCCTTGCTATATGTCAAAATCAAAAACCACACCTGTTGATAAAGCCAGTACAAATTTTTCTGATACCAGCGATCGTGGTTTGCCTTTTACATATTGATGTAAAGAGTACCGACCAGTTAAAGGAATCATGTGCTCGTCAATACTGTAATTGTATATTCATCTCTCAATTTAAAGGCATGCATTTTGTACCGCATATATGACAGGTTGCACTTTCCATAGCCTGTTATTTTGATGATTCTCAGGGAGAAAATTTGTGTCAACAAAGTGAAGGCAGGTTCTTAGTTACATAACACTATCCTTGGGTAAAGCATCATATACACTTGACATTTTTAACCCAGCTGTCCAGTACCAGGCTAAACGAACATACCGAGTACAAGAAAAGATCAAATGGCATCCAAACAGTTTTTTTTTTTATTTAGCTGCTGTCGTATTCAATGCTTTCTCTTTTAAATAGGTAAAGAAATAATAAATAAGACTTACTCACAATCAATTTAATTTAACTATCAGACGACCGGTTTCGCTTTCTACAATATGCAAAGCATCTTCAGGTCTCGATACAAAGTTAAACAAATGATGCCGGTACTCTATTCATAGATGGATGGTAGAACATGTTTGAAACTACTTTATATTGTTGAATGGAGAACTCAATACTATTATTGCAGTTGTTTGACAGTAAACGGGAAGTTCTTGAGGAGATAGATTTGATCCAATGAATTTGAGATATGTGTGAGATTGTTTGTTAAATGTAAGTGGTGTAATATACTATTGTGTTATTAAAAGTTATTTATACTTATTCCAGAGATATATTTTTGAAATGTGTGTTATTTATTGAGTAATTGTTTTATGAAGGTGACATTTTATGACAATGAATAAGTGTAGATGTAAAAATTGTGTGGGTGTGCAATTATTTTCAAACTTGTAGTTATCAAATTACTTTGATAAAGTTCTATTGGCAATGAGTTAATTATTGGAATAGTCAAGTAAATAAAATGGTAAAATACAAACACTTAAGGATAATTTAAACACACTAAAACAGAAAACACTTAGAAGGGACGAAACAAACATTGAATTTAAAAGGGGGAAGGACTTTAAAGCACTACATCATAGTCTTGGGCACAATGAGTTTTTTTATTTTTAAACAATGAACAATAAAACAACAACAATAAAAAAGCTCATTGTGCCCAAGACTATGATGTAGTGCTTTAAAGTCCTTCCCCCTTTTAAATTCAATGTTTGTTTCGTCCCTTCCAAGTGTTTTCTGTTTTAGTGTGTTTAAATTATCCTTAAGTGTTTGTATTTTACCATTTTATTTACTTGACTATTCCAATAATTAACTCATTGCCAATAGAACTTTATCAAAGTAATTTAATAACTACAAGTTTGAAAATAATTGCACACCCACACAATTTTTACATCTACACTTATTCATTGTCATAAAATGTCACCTTCATAAAACAATTACTCAATAAATAACACACATTTCAAAAATATATCTCTGGAATAAGTATAAATAACTTTTAATAACACAATAGTATATTACACCACTTACATTTAACAAACAATCTCACACATATCTCAAATTCATTGGATCAAATCTATCTCCTCAAGAACTTCCCGTTTACTGTCAAACAACTGCAATAATAGTATTGAGTTCTCCATTCAACAATATAAAGTAGTTTCAAACATGTTCTACCATCCATCTATTAATAGAGTACCGGCATCATTTGTTTAACTTTGTATCGAGACCTGAAAATGCTTTGCATATTGTAGAAAGCGAAACCGGTTGTCTGATAGTTAAATTAAATTGATTGTGAGTAAGTCTTATTTATTATTTCTTTACCTATTTGAAATGGACTCACATAAGCAACACATTCATGCTTTTTCTTTTTTTTTTAAATGAATACACATTAGAATACAAGGCTGCTTGGTCAAAAATGTCGTTTGGAAAATATTTAAAACAATATTTTAGAGAAGTTTTATTATTTCCGTGTTAGTTGGCAAACAAATTATCTTTCTTTGGTTTATTCTCGACATTGGTAAAACGAACGGCTTTTGACCAAGAAATTTTTTTTTCATTTTTTTTTATTTTCCTGGTTTTGATGTGATTCATTTTCAACAGCATATAGATTAGGTTCGTTTTTACCAAGTTTTTGTTTGGCGGCTGAATTTGCTGGTCGCTACTTGACAATTAATAACTGGTTTACATCAGTTTCACTTGTGAAAAAGTTGCTTCGGTATTTACGCATTTAAAAAAGAAAGCAGCTCTTATCAATCTTACAAGACAGCTGAAGCTGAAACTTGTAGAACTGCCTCGAAGTGATGCACCGGAAAATTAAGAGATGTCAATACCTGCAGGAAGGTGCATCTACTGCGGCTGGAGAATGAATAGAAGACCTCATTTTTTCTGCTACAAATCCAATGCATATATGTATTAAGAGTATGTCACAAGTAGATGTCAGTACTGTAGGGAACTACGGTAAAAGTATCTCGTTTTATTTTTTATAGCTATTAGTTGCATATATGTTTATTTAACATTTTTTGTTATGTTAATTATGTTACGTTACGTTTGTTTATTTTTACCTTATAAGGAAACATTAATACACATGACACTTTTTTCAATAACTATTCAAATCCTTGATCTGTTTAGTTTAATAAAGGTAATTTTTTTTTTTACTAAAATGTCTTACTATATTTAACTATTCTAAATTCCAACGAAATAAAAAAGAAAAATCCTCATTTCTATTTTTTAGACCCACCTGATCTATGACACCCGGACAAATAAACTTGTAAGAAACTATAGCGTCATTACCCAAAGGTTAAAGCAATAACTAACTTATTTATTTTTTCGTGCATATTTTTAGTAGAATAAAGGTCACATGTACTATATATCACGCTTTTTACATGCAAAAATGGGGACTCATAGTCCGCCACCATTAACGATGCATAGAAAAACGAATGCCAGTCACGGAATATTAAGAAATTTATATCTTTTGTCTTTCGTAGCGTAACTCACCACAAATGATGCAATTAACGAAGAAGCATCCAACCTCTAATGGTCGTGATTCAAACACACGCTCACAACCGCCATTGCACGCGCTATGAGCGTACCACCCACCATATTTATTTATAAGCAATGATATTGTCTTAGATAATACGATAACATTGACCATCAAGAAATGTACTTAGTATCGTTCCCACGAGGCACGATAACGTTCGAGAATATTTCAGGCGAACAGTATGCCGTGAAACTTGATCGAAGTGACAGTCCTCTTTAGGTGAGAATGTATCGATTATTTTGACTACCACATTGGATTCATTATAGAGGGCAGAAAATTGGGCACAAAAACGACTGGGCAGAGATAGGGCAAGCAAAATTGAAACATTGCGAACGGCTACTCAGGGTTTATTTAAAGAACTGGATCGTGGATAAGTGAATGAGAAGGAAACTGAAATGGGATAACTATCAAAAATAAAACAAAAAGGGGTACTTACATAGATATCCTGGAACAAAACCCAAAAGGTTCTTAAAACTATTTAAAATAAGGACGCCGCTTTGAAGAACCTTTCTGCTGGATGAAAGAAAAGGCTCTTCCTCCCTAAAAACACAAAAAGAGATTAGAGAGTTAGTTCAAAAAAATAAACAAAATGGTTTAGGCAAAAAAATTAAATATTTGTCTAACCACAAACAGTTACAAATATAAATGGTAATACAAAAAAGTACTATATAAATATTTGCAAAGTTAAATACCAAAATAACAAAGAAAACCACTTACTATATCCTATCCGTTTAGAAACTCTAAAAGTTGGAGATATTACAAAACTTACAATTATTGTTACTGGGCGATAATTATTTGTGGCAGAAATTGATTGATCAAAAATTAGAAAATATCTTTTAAGTGAAATGATATCTAGACCTAGACTATATTCTAGCATCTACAATTTTAACTATTACAAGTTCTTAATCTATCATGAAAGAAATTATTATTAGAAAATGTTTATTTTTACTTTAAAAATCAAACACAAAAATTCTATACCTATATTTCAATAAAATGTCTGGGGTGAGGAACTGGACTTGCACTCTCTGTCACACGAACAAATTCATCTCCAAACTTCAAAAAAGCCTGGGATACCAACCAGGGACAAAAAAAACGAGGATGAAAGCTACAGGGCAAAATGGAAACATGTGGTTATCTTAGGAAAATCTCTTAGATACAAATCTCTTAGGTGATAGACGACATAAACAAAAACAGTAATAACTAGTTTAAAATTGACACACTATATTGAGTATAATTCACTTTTTTTAACAAATTTGCCGGTTTTTGATACCTATACTAACAGTGTCTTAACTGTTCAACGATTATTTTAAACCTCCAAAACTACACATAAAACTTTACACTGATACACATTTTCCCATAAAAAAGGCGAAAAACGAAAATCCAATACGGATTTGAAACTAAATTCGGACTGCAACGAAAGCAAATGCTCTTGACAGTGGCTTTACGAAGAGTGATGCAATTCTCTTACCCGCAAAACTTTCTCAGCGATCTAAGTATATGTCTCAACGAAGAAGGAACGACAAATTAACAACAATAAGCACCATTAGCACCATTTACCAGACAAAAACATAACGGTAGATGAGCAATTTATTCCGTATGTTCCAAGGTAAATGTCCTTTCAAGCAGTATATTAGGTGGAATACCATATAAAGGAAAAAACGGAAATAAAGTAGCCAAAGTTCTTGCATCTTAAGTAGTAAAGTTTCTCGAGGAGCCTTATTATAATTCCAAGGAGAATCTGACCTGCGATAACTATTTCACTGATCTTGTTCTTGTACATAAATTACTGACAAATTCACGGACCCTTGTAGTCACAGTGAATAATTTTTTTTTATTTGAGAGAGATTTGTTCCTTGGAAATTTCTACCAAACAATAACCGTTTAGAGAAATCTTCAATATTCGGATTTACTCCAAAAGCATCACAATGCTTACTGTGCAGATGATGTTAATAAAAAACCAGATATGATAGTCTATTATAATAGTACAAAATGTGGTGTCGATACGCTAGACCAAATGGTTCATAAATCTATGTACAAGAGATGAACTAACCGTTGGCTTTTTGCATTTTTTATTAATATTGATGAATGAATGGAAATTTATATGAATATATAAGAGGACTACAATCCGAAAGAAAAGAGTGTATTGAAAAATGCGTATATGAAGTTGAACCATACTATAAAAAGCAAACACTAGAAAAACCTCAAGTTTTAACAAGGATAAATGTTACATGTGCTCAAGAAAAAAGGATAGAAAACAAAAACAAATTTGTGAAATATGCAGTGATATAGGATTGTAAACGCTCTTTCGGAGAGCCCTCAGGGAAGTGGGTAAAAGAATGATTATCAATAAATTAATATATTCTTCGATTGTAACTTTTGTCTTTATTAAAGGTTTTTTTTCAAAATCAATTTAAAATCAATAGTTGAACAATAAAGTGAAAAGGTTAATTAACAAGTTCTTATTATAACCACTGCAGTGGGGTTCTAATTACAGTGTCGTAATAAAAAAATTGAGAAATTTAGTGGAATGTTCGATTCTACCAAAATTAAGAATACATTTCCACTTAGCTGTTAGAAAGTCTATCTTCTTGAGTTCTGGAGACTCGATCCCAGGTGAGTACTTAATATTTATTATTATTATTTCCTTTAATAATCCGATATTTTAGGTTCTTTCTCTCTTATGGACAATTGGATATCATCCGATCCTAACTAATATGGAAAACTGATAGCCAATCCCTTAAGGAGTCACGAGATTATAAATGTAAGTTGAAAAGATGATCAGAATGGTTTGAGATTAAATCACAGAGTAAAATAAAAGGCCTAAAAAAACGTTATTATGTTTAAAACGTAAGTAGTTATTTATTTTTTCCAAAAGAAAACCTACCCTTGTTCAAATGCGGCCTTAAAGTGTTTCTCATACGAAATCAGTTTATAAAATCGAGTTTCTTTTAGTTTTAGAAAACAAATCCACACGATAGGTGATAATTGCTCAGCTTCTTACTGCTACAACTATTACATTTTCAGAAAACTATCAAGAAAACTCTAGAAAAGCCGCAAAATTGCATTGTAAGTTCTACACGAACCAATACTTTTTCATACAAAAGACCACCAAAGAAAGGAAAAGAAAAAAATTAAAGATAAGTTTTTTTAATCTGGCGCCGGCCATTGTCCAGTAAGAATTTATTTAAAATAAGTTGTTTTACTACTAATAGGATTAAGATCGGTTTGAAATTACAAGAAGAAAAATTCTATCAAGCTATTTTTAATATTAACCTTTAAAATAAGAAATGGGTTTTATGGTTTGTTCATTTTTAATTCAAAGTCTATTATTAATTTAAATTTATACTTATTTTTATTTTAGGCTGTACAAAATCAAGGCAAGAACGAATAGATCATCTCAGAGACCAAATAAGACTTGGGAATGCATTCATTTTTTTTTATGAAATCTTGTGGAGTTGTTAACAATTATTTAGCCAAAAATAAAATACTAAAACTTTATTTCAATAATTTATTCTGAATTCTTTGGACCTGTAACAGCAGACATAGACAATTTAAATTTAACTTTAATAAAAAAACCAAAAAAGAATATATGAAATGTTACGTAAGTAAAATATGTTGCCCGGATAAGGGTTAAGCACCATTTACCCAACTCATCTTTTGTTGCGACTGATAAAGGACCATTTATATCAACTTCAAAGAAGAAATGCCATTCCTTATGATGAAGTAATATATTACATAGGACGGAATCCACTGATATTAGTTCATAACGATGAGTTTAGAGAAACTACCTATATTTAAGAAAGATTTGCGTTACTGGATTACCTGGACATTAAAAAAAGGGGAATTTAAGAATGGAACCTATTTCAATAAAAACTGCGAGAAATAAAAACGACAGTTACAAGATGAAAGAATAAGTACGGCAATAAAAAAACTATGATAAACATACTAAGATTAGGACATACACGCTTAACACGTTAGTACAATATAACTAGAAGTGTTGATCTAATGTGCGGTAAGTTGTATAACAGTTTAAATGTAACACATGTCTTAATAATCGAATGCCCGGTATATTCAAATGAGAGGAATAAGGTAACCTACTGATGTAAGACCTACATGAGTTCTTAGAAGAGAACTGTGTCTATTCGTCAGTTTGAAGTTTTATTAAATCAATAGAAATAACCATATATATATATATATATATATATATATATATATATATATATATATATATATATATATATATATATATATATGTATATAATTAGTATAATGGTAAGATTGATTGGGTTAGCAGCTGAATAATGAAAGCCAAAGTGTGCTCTTTTCAACGATTTTGTTATATTTCGTTAAATTTCTTTAACATCTTCAGACGAATGCTACAATATGTTACAAAATGGTGAAATTGTGTATTTTACATAAGATGTAGTGAAACACTTACTTGTGTGAGGTTGCAGGCAAAAGTGGTATTTGAAAGTTCCATGTTGAAAAACTTTTTTGAAGAGTTTTTATAGCAAAACAAAAGGAATAAGTTGTATGCGTTATGTGGTGGCTTGAAAACTCAAACAATACAAGTGCATTTTTGTTTTTTTCCTCCAGTGTGCTAGTACAATACAACTATTAAAAAACATTGAACATTTAATAAACAATACAGTTAAAACACAGCTACATATCACATTGTCATTTTTTGGACAAGGTTTAGTCAACCTATGCACAAGGAGGTGGAAATCTAGTATGTACCTCAAGGTTAATGTGTCTTGTCAGCTATCATATTAGGAGATGTCAGCCAGAGAACTAAAGCTGTGTTCAGTTTATGTGTATACTGTAGCGTATACTTGTCTAATATATTTAATTAAAATTATTATTTTGTAGAATATTAGACTTAAAGAGGTATTTCACAAAATTTATATTATTAATAACAACAAATGCTTTTGGTTATTTAATCAATATAATTTTAAAATTTCCAATATAATGATGATTACATTTTTCTGATTATTACACTATAACTTTCATAGGCATCATGTTGACGCCTATGAAAGATCGAGCAGTTCCGTATGGGTTTCCTATTATTAGCTGTGTTAGGAAAATTTTAACTCTAAGTGAGAGCGCCCACCAAAGTGGCGTGACACGTGGCACGTAGCAAGTAGCACGCGTCTAGCATGTTACTTGAAATGTAATCAATGAAAACGAATGATTAGAATGAATGACGTCACTGTCATTTTGGTATACGCTGAATCATTCGTTTTCATTGGTTACATTTTAAGAAACATGCTAGACGCGTGCTACTTGCCACTTGCTACCTGCCACGCCACTTTGGTGGGCGCTCTCACTAAGGGCGAGCGCCCACCAAAGTGGCGTGGCAAGTAGCACGTAGCGAGTAGCTCGCGTCTAGCATGTTTCTTAAAATGTAATTATCAACGCTCTCACTAAGGGCGAGCGCCCACCAAAGTGGCGTGGCAAGTAGCACGTAGCGAGTAGCACGCGACCAGCATGTTTCTTAAAATGTAACCAATGACAACAAATGATTAGAATGAATGAGGTCACTGTCATTTTGGTGTACGCTGAATCATTCGTTTTCATTGGTTACATTTTAAGAAACATGCTAGACGCGGGCTACTTGCCACTTGCTACGTGCCACGCCACTTTGGTGGGCGCTCTCACTAATGTTTATGTTCTGAAAATTTTAAATACAAGTGATATCACTTTGTATAAATCGTGACGTGCAAGTATTTTACATTGAAAAATGGTATAAACATTAATGCGTGTAAAACTACATGTGTATAAATCAATGCTTTTAAACACCAATGTAATATGTATGTAAATGTATGTAAAAATGTATGTACCTATGTAATAATCTATGTATGTCAAAATCAATTTTAATAAATATAAATAATAAAAATGTAAATAAAAAAATTTGAATATTTGGGCATTACTAAAACAACAATTATTTAAGCACAGAAATACGTGATCGAATACAAAATGGTAATAAAGGTTTGCATTCACTAAAATTTACTTATTGATATGATTTACTGAAACGAAATATGCTTTTTACAGGATGAAAACAGAAACGGGATAGTTAAAGTGTTTTGACCGCAAACTATTAAGAATTCGAACAAATAAAAAGTTATAAGTCATAATTAATACGTCCATCAGATTTTAAAATTTCAAATGGACAGACGAGCAAAACATACGTATAAAGCAAAGGACGAACAGCTTATCAAACGTATTTGGGAGGAGAACTCCATCGACAAGAGATCCTTATGCAGACCCAGACGTAGCTGGGAAGATAGCATCTTTAAATATTTAAAAACCATGTAAATACAAAACTATAGAGAAGAAAGATAGAGGGACTTAATTAAATTGATGCAAATCCTACAGGCAGTGAAGACCAACGAAGGGTTTTAAAGCTAAAGAAAAAAGTTGAATTTAATATTTTTTTTTTCTTTTTTTTATTGCCGTATTGTCAGATTCCAGTAAGAGTCTAAGAAGGCATCCATTGAATTCTGACAGATAACGGTGGAAGAAGTCGTTTTTGGACATATACGTCACGGAACAAGACACCCTGGTAGCTTTGGCCAGAAGACCCCGGCACTCCCTGGATACTGGGCCAGAAGACCCCCAGGGTAGTGCCGGATTAACCGTGTTCTGGCTAAAACCTTAACTACCGTTCTCTTTCCTCTCATTTGCCCATCTTTGACAGTCAAAAATGTAGGCGGAGTGTCCGATACTTCACAAACTGTACAGTCTGCCGAGGTAGATTTACCTATTCTATTTGTTAAGGTGCTAAAACTACCATATCCGGTCAGAAACTGCCTCAGAAAGTAGTTTAGTTTCCTGAACTTACACTCCCACTATGGTCTCAGATCGAGAATAAGCTCCTTCGTTCACCTTTCCTTTCTACTATCATTCGTCTATTCTTTGCCACTTTACTATCGTTCTTTTTCTCTCATTTTCATCTATGTTTACATCCATCCTTTTCACAAACATTCTGGCTCGCTCTTTGCACAACAAAACGATTAGTATCAGTGCACCAATGACATATAGAGCCTCATTTGAAACTATCCTACATGCTCTAGATACCCTAAGGAGCATTTACCTTTGCGAGATCTCCATCAGCTTAGTGTATTTTTGCAGTGTTTAGTATGCTACACCATACGGAGGCAGCGTAGGCTACCACTGACTGAAAAACTCCATTTAGAATCTTATTTTTGGTTGTGCTTGGACTTCCAATGTTTGACATCAGCCATATCAACGCCTCCAGATTTCGGTTCGCCTTCTCTACTGTCTTTTGGATGTGTACTCTGAACCTTAGTCCTTCCGACAACCAGACTGTCAGATACCTAATTGATTTAACTGGTCCAACATCCGTATCTTTCACTATAAAGCGAAGAGACGATTTTTTCCGGGTCTCAGAAATTCAATTGAAATCAATCTTAGAATGACTAAAAAGCAAAGTAAAAGCTGTTCAAAAGCCACAAACAGGAATAAAGTGTATATAAAAAATACTTCTCAGTTTGAATGGCAGAAATATTTACTATTTACTAAGGTAAAACTACCTCATTTTTAAATCTACGGTTAAAAATCTTAACTGTTATAAAATTACTGTTTACTTAGTAATTTTATTTATAAAAGTCATTTCTCCAACACAAATAATGAGAACTTTTTTAAAATTTTTTCAGGAAGCAACACGATAAAATAAAAAAATTCTGTTAACTACGCACTTAATATTCGTGCCTTAAATTAAATATTCGTGTTACGTCATCTGCGATATTGCAGAAAATTGTATCTTCAAAATATATCGGTTAGTATAACAATTATGTCGAAGCAAGAAACTGGCTACAGTATAGACTAAAGACCCTCACAATAGGACCGCTAATTGGCATATTGATATTACCCGCTACATAATAATAGTAAGTTCAATATGCAAGGGATCCAATAATACATAATAGGGGGCGGAATAGGCTAAGCAGACGTCCGCATCCCCGAATCTAGTTACAGATGAAAGGTTTAAGCTAACACCAGTTGATGATGCGGTATTCAAGGCGTCCGTCTTTTGTTATCTCGACCATATTATGTCTTGAATTTGTTCCACATCCGTTTTCCGGGAGAAGCACAATAATCTGAGACGTCGGAATTCTGTGTTAGTCGGCCATTAGGATAATCTCGTTATTAGGGAAAAGGCTGTTCTCGAGAAGTGTTGACATTAGTTTGATTAAATGTGGTTATTAGAGGTGTCGTTAAATTTGCATAAAGAAAAAAATACTGGATCAGTTATTTCTTGTTTAATGGAGATTACGTTGAATATTAGATTTTTTCATTAATTTATGTAACATAATTGTAACTCTTATAAATACAGGAAAAAATCACAAATGATTTCAGAAGTATATACAGTGTGTTTAATGTGTAATGATACATGCTTATAGCCAATTTTATTTTATTTGTATTAATACTATTTGCAATAGATTTGGTGATAAGAAGACACATATAGAGAAATTAAAAATTAATACACTAGCTCTTATTTTTAGCTTGTTTGACCAGTTTATAAAGAATTGTTAAAATTGGTATAATTAGAGCTCGCAAAATATGCAAAGTGCATATTTGCATGTTTTGCATAAAATGTATAAGTGCATATGTATTTATTAAAAGTGCATATTTTCAGGTATACGTTACAGACAAATATCTGAGAATGCAAATAATGCAATTTAGCGAGGTAGGCGAAAATATCCTTCGGTATGGTATTGGTATTATACTAATACCCCTTATTGGTATTAGCATATTAAGGCAATATAAGCAGTAAAACGTGATAAGCCAGTATATATATATATATATATATATATATATATATATATATATATATATATATATATATATATTATATAATATATTACAGGATCCGACTTGTAAATACAATACATTTTTGATACAGCTATCGCTGTAATGCTGTTTTCCTCCGAAAATCCTTCCTGTCCAAAGCATGCTGCTTCTCCAAACCTCTCGATTCCTAACCTCATTTTTTTTCTTTCAGGTGGCTTCCATCTGTGTAGTTTTTGGGACCAACGTTTTTCAGGCATTCTTAATAGGTGTACAAACCATTTTAAACCACTTCTTTGTATTCTGTCAATGGCCGTTTCTATAGCATCCATGTTATTTCTTATAAATTCATTGGTCTTCCCTTTTAGCCTTGATATTCTAGCACTTCTTCTCAAATAATCCATTTCAACTGCCAACAATCTTCTTTTCAGGTCTGCAATAATTGATCATACTTTAGAGCCATAACAAAAAACTGATTCAACCATGGTTTGCCCTATTCTTCTTTTGTTCCTTTTGGAAATGTTGTGATCCCAACATGAGGAGTTCAGACATCCTACAATTTTGAGTCCCTGATTAATTTGTTGTTTAATTTCGGATTCTTTCAAGCCGTTCTTATCGATACTTGTTTAATTTCCATGTCCTCGTCTATCAACACTTCAAACCTTGCATCTTAATTGGAAACTAAATATTCTGTTTTCTTCATGCTGACTTGTAACCCCCATTTTACATAATATCTGTACAGATATATATATATATATATATATATATATATATATATATATATATATATATATATAATGGCTATACACCCCAACGTGGGGTTAAACCGCAAATGCTTTCTAGATCCTTTTTCTTAAGTGGATCAGTCTTTTTTTTGTTTATCTTATCTTCTTGACAATATCTCTCCATTTTTTCCTGTCTCTAGTTCTTCCTCTCCATTCACTGACTCCTGCCCTTTGGAGGTCTTCTTCAACTTCTTGCAGCCACTTTGATCTCGGTCTTCCCCTTCTCTTTCTTCCTCCTGGATTCCATTCTATCATTGCGTATGTCACTGCCTCATCGCCTGCTCGCCAGATGTGACCTAACCATCTAACTCTGCATTGCTTTATTTTAGTTACAATGTCTTCCTTAAGTTCTTCCTTAATTTCTGCATTTGTTCTGCTTCTATATTCATTTTGCTCTGTTCTGATTGGTCCTAGTATGGTTCTCATAATCTTTCTCTCTGCAATTCTTAAGTCTTCTTCATCTTTTTTAACCATCGTCATTGTTTCCCCTGCATATAATAATATTGGTCTAATTATGGTGTTATAAATGCTCATCTTGCTTTTTTTAGTCAGTGTTTTGCTTTTAAGTAATCTTTTGTTTACAAAATAAGCTTTATTCGCTGCTAATATTTTTTCTTTTATTTCGGATTTCCTTTCTCCGGATTTACTTATTGTAACTCCTAGGTATTTGAAGTATTCTATTTCTTCAAACTCGGAACTTCCTATTTTGATTTTTTCCTTCATTGGTTTTTTCCCTAATCTTATTATTTTTGTCTTTTCTTGATTTAATCATAGCCCCATTACCTCCCCTTTCTCTCTTATTTCTTCAAGCAATTCTTTCATTATTTTTCTGTTCTTTGCAATAATAGCAATATCATCTGTATATGCAATTATTTGACCACCTCTTGTTCTGAGATTTCCTTTATTTATATTTCGCAGTACATATTCTAATGCTAGATTAAATAGCGTCGTTGATAAGGCATCTCCTTGTTTCATCCCTTTATTTATACTGAATTCCTCTGTCTCTCCTCTTTGTGTCTTTATGCTTATTTTTGTAGTTTTCAATGTCATTTCTATTAATTTTCTGAGTTTATGTGGAATTTTTAATTTTTTAAGTGCTGTCATTAATACGTTCCTTTTAATTGAATCAAATGCCTGTTTGAAGTCTATGAATAACATTTCCAATTCTAATTTATACTCGTTTGCTTTTTCCTTTATTTGTTTTATTGTGTGTATTGCATCTATTGTAGATTTTCCTTCTGTGAATCCACATTGGTACTGTGCTACTGTCTTCTTTGTGATCTTTGATAACCTCTGTTTTATTATTGATGTCAATATTTTATATGTTGTATTTAGTAATGTTATTCCTCTATAATTTTCACAGATTTGTTGGTTTCCCTTTTTATGTACTGTTATGATCTGTCCTACCTCCCAGTCACCTGGCATTTTCTCTTCTTTCCATATATTTTTCAATAGTGCCAGTATTTTTCCTCTTAGTTCCCTTCCCCCGTATTTTATTAGTTCCATATTAATTCCATCTTTACCTGGGGCTTTTCCATTTTTGCTTCTCTGTATTACTTCATCCAATTCCTCTAATGTTGGTTCTTTTGAAATTTCGATGTCTACTTCATTTGCTTCTTCTTCGTGTACTGTTTCCTCCTCGTCATGCATTTCTTCTTCTGTTGTTTCCTCCGTCAAGAGCTCTCTGTAGTAATCTCTCCATACTTGCTTGTATTCTTGGTCCTCTATTATCACTATTCCCTCTCTATTTATCTGTACTGTGTGATTCCCTTCCCCCGTATTTTATTAGTTCAATATTAATTCCATCTTTACCTGGGGCTTTTCCATTTTTGCTTCTCTGTATTACTTCATCCAATTCCTCTAATGTTGGTTCTTTTGAAATTTCGATGTCTACTTCATTTGCTTCTTCTTCGTGTACTGTTTTCTCCTCGTCATGCATTTCTTCTTCTGTTGTTTCCTCCGTCAAGAGCTCTCTGTAGTAATCTCTCCATACTTGCTTGTATTCTTGGTCCTCTATTATCACTATTCCCTCTCTATATATCTGTACAGGTGCTTTATTATAAATTATAGATTATAAGAAGCTTGAGCTAGGACGACTTGGACATCCGCAACGTTCAGGGAGAACAGTACGTTATTTCCCATAGGGATTTATATTCACTGGCAGTAATTTTTCCAATTTTGGACGTCTGCCTCAATATATAAATTAAACAGTAAGGGAGACATGTTGCATACTTGTCTTAGTCCTTTAGTTACTTTTATTGGCTCTGATAATCTATTTCTAATTTTTAGGTAAGTAGTGTTATCTCTGCATACTTCTGTGATTATTCCTAAAATGTATTGACCAATGCCGAGTTTTTGTAAAGCTTGCCACAGTTAAAGTCTTGGAACTGTACCATACACCTTTTCTAGCTCGATGAAGGAGAGATATACTTCGGTGCCAATCGCTATTTTTTTGTTATTAATTGTTGAAGTATAAACAAGTTATCAGTGCAAGATCTACCAGGCGTAAATCCACTTTGGTCTTCGCTTACTAGAGGTCCTGCATCATATTGTATTTTTCCATTAATTATCGTTCTAAACAATCTCCCGAAAGTATGTATAATCCGACAAGCGAGAGCTGGCGGGTGAGCTGCGCGAAAATAGAAAAGGAATTATTCTAAGAGAGATAGGAGAGGTACTTAATCGCGATTATAATAATATAGTATAGGTACTTAAACGGTTATACACGATATGAACTCCTAGCCGACTGCAATAGAAATGAGCAATTCTTTCCACTTTTTAATTTGTTCTACGCGCAACCCGCCAGCTCTCGCTTGTCGGGTTATAGAACACTTAATCCTCTGTAGCACTTAGGATATTTTTGATTCCGTTTTTTAAAGATGGACAATTGGTGACAATTTTTCATTTTAAATAACGAAGTACAGACCTCGTTGTTAGTAGTACTAATGTTATTATTTGTTTTCCTCTCCATACTGTATCTCTCCCATATATTCCAATCTGAACTCCTAAAGTAAATTTTTATAGTGATTTTTCCACTTTTCATAGGGATTAAGTTGCTTAAGGAGTTATGTGTGTTTTTCTTTAGATTAGTGATAGTTCTCCATGCTTCCAATTTGGTTATAGAAAGTTTAAACGTGAGTTAGTGTAGCACTGGTTAGTTAGTTTCTGTTAACAGGTTGACTGCGTTCCCAAAATATGTCAATCAAAGAACAGTGCGTTTCCGACCGGTGGCTTGATGCGAACACCGACCGTCGAGGACCGGTAGTGACGTTATTAGTTTTGACATTTTTACAGTTTTATAATATAAAGTATACGAGTTTTAAGAACAGTTATTAACAGTAAAAACATTTTAAAACATACCATTTTCATTCATTTCCTGTTAAGAATATTTTAAAGTATCAAGACAGCAATAATTGCAAATAGTTAATTTTTTTTTTTCATTTTTTTTTAGGTACCGTTTTGGGAATACCTCTTCTGTTGGACCTCAGGGTTCCACAATAAATTATTTGTTTTTTGAATAATGATTTGGCTAAAGGTAAACTCGAGTAAACACTCTAAGAAAAAAGACCATGGATAATCTAATAGATTTAAAATCGAAAATATATGAAAGCTCTATAAATAATTTTTACCATAACAAAATCACTTAGTATATCTTGGAGGTACGATATTTTAAACGCATTAAGCCAATGAACTGTCGTCAGTAATATCTTAGATTAACTATTTGCAATTTTCTAAGCAAAGGAGAATTTAAAATCCTAGTAAATGGTGCAAACATTGACCACAAAACCCAAAGTAAATGAAACTTTCATGAGCCTGTTATCAGTGCAACACTGTTTCTGATTTCTTCTTCTTCTTCTTCTTCTTCTTCCTCTTTATAGGTAATTGTGCCTTTTTATTGGTGAATTAATATCTCTATGGAAGGTTGTCACTTCATCTTCTGCGTGGTAGTCCAATACTTCTTCTGCCTGTTGTTGACTTCATTTTGTGTGGTTATTTCATTTTTTATGTTTTGTATCCACTTATTTATACACTGTACGTTATATTTTCTTCTAATATATTCACTTATCTTTCGATTTTTCAGCGTATTTCCTGTAATTCTTCTCAGTAGTGTCATCTCTGTAAATTTTAGTAGCATTTGGGTTGTGGCTTTATTGGGTCTTGTTTTCGAGGCATACGTCATGATTGGTCTTACATTGACGTTATTAATTGTTGACTTTATCTCAGTGTTAATGTGTCGGTTTCTCCATATAGTGGTATTAAGGCATTCTGTAAGACATATGCTCTCTGCACTTGATCTCTCACTTCTTTTTCTAGGTCTCCATACCTAGGCAGTGTAATTCCCAGGCATTTTATTTCCATTACTTGTTCAATACTGATGCCATCAACTTCTATTTTACTTTTCGTTAGTTTTTTGCTGACTACAATTATTAAAGTTTTATGATAAGATTAATTTACTAAAAGAGATAAGATTGTTTTGCTATCATCATCTTAATCCTGGGCTCTAAATATTGCGTCGTCTACGTATTTTTGTTTCTTTGTTTCCTATTCTGTGTCATATTTCTTTATTAATGCTTTTAATGATTTCCACAAGAAAACTAAGCTTTTGTAGCTGGCTGTATACCATCTATCAAAAAAATTTATTTAAAAATCATTTATAAAAGGTATAGAATTAAAACACTCAATCGGGCTAGATCACAAAACGTTTCCGGAATCTATATTTCATCATCAGTGTGTCTAAGTGTACATATTTTGAGCCACTAAATGGTTGCTATAAACAAGTTGTCGTAGACACTTTGTCTCAGAACCAGCAACCCCCAGCAGAGTTTTACGTTGCCATGTTATCAATTCCAATTGTAACTTTAACATCATAGTAAATATTAAGTGGCTCAAAACATGTACACTTAGACACACTGATGATGGAATATAAATTCCGAAAACGCTTTGTGATGTAGCCCGATTGGGTGTTTTAATTATATACCTTTTATAAAAGATTTCTAAATAATTTTTTTACTATTTTATTTATGATCAAATTAAAGAGCATCTTTTTACAACAGCAAATTACAACAAAATCAATTTTAATTATTGCGAGTAAAAAAAATACTGCAGCAGTGTAAAAATACTCAGCATCTCACTGCACAACATTTACTGCAAGAATGGCTTTGTTTGTACCAACTTTTAAATTTGTTTCTGCGCAGTGAAATTTTTATTTAACCCTTATCCGGGCAAGATATTTTTCTGACGCAATCGGGCAACTCGGGCCCTTTGGACCCACTGTTCTTGAATATATTATTCATATTAATATTTGTATATTTCTAACATTCTTTTTTGATTTTTTTATTGAAGTTATATGTAAATTGGCTAGATTATTAAAAAAAAACAATAGATTATTCAACTATTTTTCTTTATTGCAGTATTCACAACCTTTTTTAATTATACAGTGATCGTTACACACATTTCTACTACATATTTCACAAATTTGTTTCTGTTTCCTGTCCTTTTTTGTTGGGCAAATATGACACCTTTTCTTTGTTGAAACTGGAGGTTTTTCTAGTCTTGGTTTTTTATTGTTTGGATAAACTTCCTCTAAGCATTTTTCAATGCACTGTTTTGTTTCTCGATGTAGTCCCCTTGATTTTCTTCTCAAAATTTGAGGCAACACTAGTTGTTCTGCTGTTGTGGTAAGAAACAACCTTCGCTTTTCATCTCTGTTTTCGTTCCATTTTGGATGTAAATTTGTCCAAGTAATAAATTAAGCTACTCCAGCCACATCTAAAATATTCATAAAAAATGCAAAAGGCCAGCGATTTGTCCGTCTTTTGAACATATACTTATGAACCATTTGGTCTAGCGTATCGACACCACATTTTGTACTATTATAATAAAGTATCATATCTGGTTTTTTGTTAACATCATCTTCACAGTTTGCATTGTGATGCATAGTAGACAGGACTAGGACACTTCTTTGTTTTTTCGGAACGTAGGAAACAAGAGATGCTTTTGGAGTGAATCCGAAAATTGAAGATTTCTCTAAACGGTTCTTGTTCGGAAGAAATTCCTGAGGAACAAACCTCTTATTTTTCTTCACTGTGCCGACTAGAGTTAGTGAGTTTGCTAGTTATTCATGTGCAAGAGCAAGATCAGTGAAATAGTTATCGCAAGTCACATTCCTGTTGGAATTATAATAATGCTCAACGAGTTCCTGTACAACTTGAAATGCGAGACCTTTTGCTACTGTATTTCCCTTTTTTCCTGTATATGGTATTCCACCTAAAGGGTAATATGTTTCCGAGTCACAGGAATGTGTCACATTTTCATGCCATATTTATCTGGCTTTGACGGCATATATTGCTTGAAAGGGCATTTTCCTCCATACGGAACAAGTTGCTCATCTACCGTTATGTTTTTTCCTGGTAAATAATATTTATTAAAGTTTTGGTTGACTTGATTCCAAACGTCGCGTATTGCTGCTAATTTATCGTCCCTTCTTCGTTCAGGCCTCGTATCTTTATCGTCAAATCGAACAAATCTTAGCAAATTTTTGAATTGTTTTATCCCCATCGTAGCCCTAAATATAGTAGGTCCATAAAACTTACTCCAAAGTACATCTACATTATTGTTGTTGGCACCCAGATGTCCTGCAGTTAGTAATAGTCCAATAAAGGCATATATCTCTGTCGAATCGCAATATTTCCAGTTCTCTATCCCCAGGACTTTTTCGGCTTCTTTATTTGTACACTTCACTATTTCGTTCACAATTTTTTCGTTTACAAACAAAGAAAAGGAATCAACAGGTTCATCTATACTTTGACCAGGGGCTAACATAACTTTGTTGAGTTTGCTTTTTATTATGTTGCAGGTTCGCATACGTCCTGTCGGTTGTGGTTGACTCTTCCAGTTAGTTCCATCCTTAGTTTCAAAAACTACACAATCTGAAACGTGAGAACTCGTAGCTACACATTCTTCTTCAAGATCATTCAATACTTGTAGGTCATTCTCTTCACTTGCTTCCGAAAGATGATCTTCAATTTCAGAATCACTTTCAGTGCCACCTACTTCGAGAGATTCTTCATCATTCGAGTCCCATATATTATTGGCAATCTATTGCAGTTCTGCATCTGACAATGGTTTTCGGAACATTTTATTCACACTTTCTACTTTCACTGAAATTCAATATAAGCTTAGAAACTTAGTTGTCGACACTAACAACGATATAAAACGACTGACAGCAGATGCATTATTTATTTTAAAATGTGTATACATAATAATAATATCAATGCATTCCAAGAATAATTATCATTAAAATCCATTTAGAATAGGTATAATACCTATCGTAAATATATCTTCCGAAATTTGTATTATTGTGTTCCCGGAATCATTATAAGGTATTAAAACTCGTTTAGAAAATCACAAAATAATTTTCTAAAATCATTATCTGAATTCATTTAGAATAGGTATAATATTTATCATAAACATCGCTTCCCAAAATTGTATTATTGTATTCCCGGAATCATTATAAGTGATTATAATCGCAAAATGATTTTCTAAAAACATTACCTGCCTGCCAGATTAAATTTTGTAACAAAGATATACATTTTCAGGTATGAACGAAAATCAGGGTCCGACGGACCCGTCTTGCCACTTTAAGTAACAAAATTCTTTTGACTCTTAAATTTGAAAAATGATAACGAATATTTTGAATAGCTTATGACTAAGTTAACGAAAACATACTTCTAAACAAATTCATTAATGCATAAAACTCAATAAATATTTTTTTATCAGTTTATGATAAAAGAAGTCGCGTCACGGGTCCGTTGGACCCACCTTGCCCGGATAAGAGTTAAAGAGACTGTATAATGTGATCTGACTCTCACTAAATATAACAAATTTAAAACCTTCAATGCAATAGTAAACCAATTGCTTCGTAACAAATTTTCATGTTTTTCCGACTGTTAACTCATTGATGTAGATGTATTCAAATTCACTGGGTGGGCATGTTTTCGATGCTGAAGTACCTGAGGTTCTTAAAAGTACCCTTATTTTGGACGCTGTCGGAAGGATTATCGCAGGTACCAGATATTAGATATAATTAGGGTTTAATGATGGTCATTGAAATTTACTTAGTTACTAGTAATTATTAGTTTGTCAGAGAATAGTGAAAAGTAAACATGAAAATTTCAACGTTAGTAAGTAATCGTGGTAAAATTTTGCTCAAAGTGAACAGTTTTACTTTTTCTCAAGATAAAGTACTAAAATCGGGAGAAACGTATTGAAGGTGCGTAAAACGGTCGTGTAAAGCGAAGATATTCACGAAAGGGCCAGAAAAGTTAGTGATCCGAAGTAATCTAAAACATAATCACGAGTGTGATATCAAGACGCTTAATAGACAGATTGTGCGTAGCATTGCCAAAAGGAAAGCTAACGATAATTTGACCGAAAGGCCGTCCAATATCATACATAGTGCGTTGAAAGAAAATGTAGATTGCTTGAGCCACATGTCTGCTAAAGACGTTAATTTAATACGAAATAAAATATACAGTGAACGGCGAATGGTTCAACCGAAACTGCCCAAAAGTAAAGAAGAAACTATTGCTGCGGTAAATATTATGAATATCAAAACACTTAAAGACGAGAATTTTATATTTGTGGTTGAACTAAGTTCTAACAATATCATCTTCTCGTGTAACACTAACATGCGTTTTCTGTGCGGCAGTGAAACGATTTATATGGACGGTACATTTAGTTACTGTGCTCAATATTTCAAGCAATTTTTTACCATACATGTATTTATCAATGGACATTATATACCATTGTGTTATTGTTTACTTCCCGACAAATCGGAACAAACGTATATAAAACTATTTAATGTTTTGAAACACAAATGTGAAGTAATTGGTCTAAAATTCAATCCAAAAATTATTTTCTCCGATTTTGAAATTGCTATCCACAATGCTACGCATTTTGAATTTCCAAACGTGCACATTAAAGGGTGCCGTTTTTATCTTATGCAAGCTTGGTATCGTAATATCGGTGGTTATGGCTTAATTGGGAAATACAATTTGGCAAACAGTGAAATATCTAAATGGCTGAAACATATTTCTGGGCTGCCATTTTTACCTCCCTCAGAAGTCGAAGAATCTTTCATATATGATTTTATGGCTATTCAACCCAAGGATTCAAAAATTGAAAAGTTTTCCGACTACTTATTGGACAACTACATTGGCGACCACGCAACATTTCCGTCGGAGATGTAGGCTGCGATGAGTGAGAGTTTACAATTAACAACTAATGCTTGTGAATCGTTCCACTCGCGTTTTAATGATAATTTTTACCATGCTCATCCAAATATTTTCCATTTTATTGATGTTTTAAAAAATTTTTAAACTGAAACTTACATTAAAATTAATAGTGTCTGTAATAGTGAAAGTAATATACTTAAAGATCCAAAGAGTAGAATTTATGTTCGTTCGAAATAGGATACAGGAGTATCAAACTAACTGTATCGATCGATTCCATTTCGTAAAATGTATGTCGTACTTATTTCAAAGTGACAAATAAACCTTATCAAGCTTAATCTCTAGAATTTTATTACCTGACTTTCCATTGACATTTCAATTACACCCAACGCCCAAATCATGTATGCAGAAACAGATAATTTTATTTTTCAGTGTCGAATTTTAAATTTAGCGTCCAAATCATGCACGCCCAATGCACTAATGGTGTAGGATCAGTTTTTACTTCAGTTACTAAATTACAACTACAATAACCACAAGTCAGTAGCATTTTGTCTGCGGACCTATACACAATTCTACAAACACTAATTTATATAACTCACCACATCCAAAGTTGTGACAATTAGTTGTGTGAATCCATTAGTCATTCCATTATATTTAATAAAACCGTAACTGCTATCTAATTCAGTAACAGTTACATTTTGTAATTATTGAAGCAAAATTGTTTAAAATAGGTAAAGAAATAATAAATAAGACTTACTCACAATCAATTTAATTTAACTATCTGACGACCGGTTTCGCTTTCTACAATATGCAAAGCATCCTCAGGTCTCGATACAAAGTTAAACAAATGACGCCGGTACTCTATTAATTGATGGATGGTAGAACATGGTTGAAACTACTATATATTGTTGAATGGAGAACTCAATTCTATTATTTCAGTTGTTTGACAGTAAACGGGAAGTTCTTGAGGAGATAGATTTGATCCAATGAAGAAGAGATATGTGTGTGATTGTTTGTTAAATGAAAGTAATGTAATATATCATTGTGTTATCAAAAGCTATTTATACTTATTCGAGAGATATATTTTTGAAATGTGTGTTATTTATTGAGTAATTGTTTTAAGAAGGTAACAGTTTTATGACAATGAATAAGCTTAGATGTAAAAATTGTGTAGGTGTGCAATTATTTTCAAACCTGTAGTTATCAAATTACTTTGATAAAGTTATATTGGCAATTAGTAAATTATTGGATAGTCAAGTGAATAAAATATTAAAATACAAACAATTAAGGACAATTTAAACACACTAAAACAGAAAACACTTAGAAGGGACGAAACAAACATTGAATTTAAAAAGGGGGAAGGGCTTTAATGAACTACATCGTAGTCTTGGGCACAATTCAATTCCTTTTTAAATTCAATGTTTGTTTCGTCCCTTCTAAGTGTTTTCTGTGTTAGTGTGTTTAATTTGTCCTTAATTGTTTGTATTTTAATATTTTATTCACTTGACTATCCAATAATTTACTAATTGCCAATAGAACTTTATCAAAGTAATTTGATGACTACAGGTTTGAAAATAATTGCACACCCACACAATTTTTACATCTAAACTTATTCATTGTCATAAAACTGTCATCTTCTTAAAACAATTACTTAATAAATAACACACATTTCAAAAATATATGTCTTGAATAAGTATAAATAGCTTTTAATAACACAATGATATATTACATTACTTTCATTTTACAAACAAACACACATATCTCTGCTTCATTGGATCAAATCTATCTCCTCATGAACTTTCCGTTTACTGTCAAACAACTGCAATAATAGAATTGAGTTCTCCATTCAACAATATATGGTAGTTTCAACCATGTTCTACCATCCATCAATTAATAGAGTACCGGCATCATTTGTTTAACTTTGTATCGAGACCTGAGGATGCTTTGCATATTGTAGAAAGCGAAACCGGTCGTTAGATAGTTAAATTAAATTGATTGTGAGTAAGTCTTATTTATTATTTCTTTACCTATTTGAAATGGACTCACACAAGCAACACATTCATGATTTCAAGATTGTTTAGTTTAGATCCCATCTTATACTAGTTTGCAACACAACGAAAAAGCTGATCATCATGCACGTGAAACAGTACAAATTGCGTCATCAGTGTTAGTGAATACAGTGTCTGTTTTCGATTTTAAGTTTTTAAGTTTTTTTCAAGAAAAAATCTAAGTAGGTAAAAAAATGAGTGACACCAGTCATAATCGTAAATCTACACACACTTAAAATAAATTTATGCTATGAAACAGATATTGACCGTCATTTATACGTTAAAGTTACTCTGCGTATAGGGCATAATCTCAGAATTACCACCTACCCCTCTAAATCATATCGGCCTTTATGAGATAATTCTAATATTATCGAGAGGTACACACTACATGACAACATATAACATACGTTTTAGGACATAATTGTAATTTTAAAAACTTATTTAACTGCCTAAACGACATTAATATCTATAACAAATTATAAATTAGTTTTATGTTCTATAGATCTAAATATTATAGAACTTTAATTTTGAGAATTCTAATTTACTTTGTATATTTATACTGTAAATATTGTATTTGTCCTCCCGCAAATAACTTTCAGTGGTTGTGGTTAATAAACCCCATAAAAATTATATGGTTTCGGTTTTTGTAGTAATTTGTTGCAATGTCGAATATACATTATAAGGTATTTTTGTTGCGTTTTATATTTTAATTTTAAAATGAAAAATTAACATACATTAATTTACATTTTTTTTACTATTTAAGTCGTTGTTATATTTAGTATAGTATTTACGTCTAAATTGGTATTGTTAATAAAACGTCTTAAATAATTTACCTATTCTAAACTCCTACAAACTAAAATATTGAAAAGGAGCTAAAAGGGCCGTTAAGCAAATAAATAAAAAAGAAATAGCAAATAAAAGTATAAAAAAAATTTCCTATGGAATATTTGTTCACCCATGTTTCAATAATTAATTATTAAACAAAAAGTTTTTACTGTGAAACGTACCCCTAATGGAACATTTTGGCTAGCTTAATATTCAAGCTAGCAGCATTCCAAATGAAAAAATAATTTATGATATACTTTAGTGCTTTGCTAGGTTTTAACAAATTTATTAGCACCCCAGTAATTTCTCACTCCTTAACCTCACTTAACCATCACCTCTTGTGAGATGTCAATAATTCTTTCAGCTTAAAATTTAAAGTAAAAAAATATTTTTTTTTAATTTCACTGTACTCTTCTTATAACTAAAACCAAGAAGTGTTCTGGTAAGTGTTTACTAAACTTTGACCACTCTGATAATTTTTCCCCCATAAACCAAACTTATTTGGAAACGTTTCCGCTAGCTTAGTATTTAAGTCAGCGGAATTAAAAAAAATTGAAATACCACAGGGTTCTACTAGATTTTTACGAATTTCTTACCATCCTGGTTGTGATGTATTGTGTAATTGTGTTCCGAACATATTGTATTCTTTAGTTTGCTACGGAACACGCTTAGAGGTCAGAAATAAAGGATTACATCCAAACATGTTTTTATTTAAAAAGTCTTAAATAAATCCACTATTCTCAAGTACGGACATATTAATTGGCGACGAGGATAAAACGGGTCCACAAGAGGTCAAAAGTATAAGTATAAGAAGTCAATGAAAGCTAATAAAAGTCGAGAAGTCTGAAAGTAGGTACGTTGCTCCAGTAGAACAGAGAAAAAAAATGGCTTTAATTGGGAATATAGAAGCCATCCAAATAGACAAAACAGAGATTGAGACATATCTAGAAAGAATGGATCACCTTTTCAAGTGTAATAAGGTGGAAGATGAAGAAAAAGTGGATCTTTTTGTAACCTTAATTGGAGGTGAGGCATATAAAATGTTGAAAAACTTAACAAAGCCAGCAACAGTGTCTTCTAAGAGTTATGCAGAATTAAAGAAACTACTAAAAGATAGAATGGCACCAAAAAAGTCTGTCATATATGAAAGTTACAAGTTTTACAAATTAAACCAAGGTACCAGTACTATTGCTCAGTATATTGCAAATCTAAAAGAACAAGCATCTTTATGCGAATTTGAAATGGTCAATGATTATCTTGACAGGGCGTTAAGAGATAAATTTGTCTGTGGAATATCTGAAAAAAGAATTCAAGATCGGCTTTTGCCAGAAAAAGATCTCACATTTGTTAAAGCTTGTAACATTGCACTTGCCCAAGAAATCATATACCTGGAAAGCAAAGAAATTCAGCACGAACCAGATAGTGTTCATAAAGTATATGAAAAAGTTAACCCACAAAAATTAAAAACAAATACTAAATCTAGTCGAAGTATTGTTAGTCACCAAAATAATAAAAATGGTCAAAGTAATGGAAGTCACCCAAATAATCCTTCAAGTCAGTCTAGAAGCAGGTATAAAAATTGTTGGAGATGTTCTAGATTTCACAATGCAGATATCTGTCCTGCTAAAGAATGGAAATGTTTTGTCTGTTAGAAGCAGGGTCACACATCTACAGTGTGTAGATATAGAAATCTAAACTTCACAAAAGAAGAAGAAGAAGAAAACCAACAAGAAAATGTATATGAATTTAATAGCATTGTACAAGAAGAAGGTAATGTCGAGTCAGAAGTGGGAGAAGCAAACCAGATAATTGAAATCAACAATATTAAGTCTATTCCAGCCTTAATAAACGTCAAAGTGGAAAATAAGGAAGTAACTATGGAAGTTGATAGTGGAGCTACTGTAAGTCTTATGTCTTTTATTGAATTTAAGGAAAAATTTTTGTATTTGACAGTAAATAAAACTAGTAGTAAGTTAAAAACTGTTTCAGGAAGTATATTGACTGTAATAGGTAAGGTTAATGTTAACGTAAAATCAAACAATAATGTTTATAAGTCATCTTTATTTATAGTAGATACTAAGGAGAAATTTACTCCCTTGTTAGGTAGGTCTTGGCTTGATGTAATAAAGCCGAACTGGAGGGAAATTTTTAAGGTAAATAATAGTCAAGGTGAGGTAAATGCGGTCAAGTTTGCAGAGTTGGAACATTTTAGGGCACTCTTCCCAAAAGTTTTTAGTCAGGACAATAGTCAAGCCATAGAAGGGTGTCAAGCCAATTCAGTTATTAAAGAAGATACTCAAATGATATTTCACGAAGCATATGATGTACCTTATGCTCTTCGAGAACAAGTAAGTAAGGAACTTAGTCAAATGGAAAAGTCAGGGTTCTTAGTACGAACCACACAAGCAGAAATAGCAAGTCCAATAGTCATAGTAAAAAAGAGCAATGGAGGAATTAGGATATGTGGAGATTTTAAAAAAACCTTGAATCCTATTTTGAAACAGGATCATTACCCCCTCCCAAACCTGCAAGATATTTTTCATAAATTAGTCGGAGGTAAAGTTTTTACAATTTTAGATTTGTCAAATGCCTATTTGCAGTTAAAAGTCAATGAAACTTCTAAAAATTTGTTAACAATAAATACGCACTGTGGGTTATATAAATTTACACGATTACCGTACGGTGTGTCTAGCGCTCCAGCAAATTTTCAGATGTTGATGGAACAAGTTTTGTCTGGTAGAGATATGACAGGTGTTTACCTGGATGATGTCATTATTGCTGGGGAAGATGTTACTGATTGTAAGAATAATATGCTAAAAGTTTTTGAAAGACTGAATAAATATAATATTAGAATTAATCAAAATAAATCATGCTTCTTTCGTGAGTCTGTCGAATACTTGGGACATGTATTAGATAAAGAAGGTGTTAAACCAATGCAAAAGAAAATAGAAGCTATTCAGAAAGCTCCTGCGCCCAAAAATTTAACTGAATTTAGAGCTTATTTGGGATTGCTAAATTATTATTCTAAATTTATACCCATGTTATCTACAGAACTATATTCCTTATATAAATTGTTACAGAAAAATCAAAAATTTGAATGGGGTGAAGAACAACAAAGGGCTTTTGAAAAAAGTAAGACACTTTTACTGAATAGCAAGGCTTTAGCTATTTATGATCCAACAAAGGAGTTGGTTGTCACATGTGATTCGTCTCAGTATGGATTGGGAGCAGTATTAAGCATAATAGTAAATGATGTAGAGAGGCCAGTTTTATTTGTTTCATGTACACTAAACAAACATCAACAAAACTATGCCCAGGTTCAAAAAGAAGCACTGGCAATCATATTTGCTTTAAAAAAATTCCATAAGTTTATTTATGGAAGAAAGTTCACATTAATTTCAGATCATGAATCTCTTAAATCAATTTTAGGTCCAAAATCAGAAATACCAACACTTGCTCATTCAAGACTTCAAAAGTATGCGTTAATTCTTTCTGCATATCAGTATACAATAAAGCACAAAAAGGGTAAGGATATTGCAAATGCTGATGGGTTATCAAGGCTTCCTTTAAGTGAAGCCAGTATGGACGAGGAAGAGGTTTATGCATTTACATTAGATCCAGAAGTACCTCTTACAGCAGAGGACATTGCAAAGGAAACTGGTAAGGATATGAGTTTAGTTAAAGTTTTGGAGCTAACTAAGTTTGGTTGGCCTACACATATGAAGGACGAACTGTTATTACCATACTTTAGAAAAAGATATGAATTAAGTATAGAGGAAGGCTGTTTAACATGGGGTAATCGAGTTGTAATTCCTAGATCTATGAGAGAAGAAGTGCTAGAAGTTCTACATGATCAGCACCCTGGAATAGTTAGAATGAAAATGCTGGCTAGGAGTACAGTTTGGTGGCCTGGTATTGACACAGATATTGAGGAAAAGGTGGGTAGGTGTGAAGCTTGTCAATTAAGTGCCAGGAGACCTCAAGAGGTTGAATTAACACCCTGGAGGCCCGCTACTAGACACTGGCAAAGAGTACATATGGACTTTTACCAGATTAATCAGATATACTTTTTTATATTAATCGATTCATCATCAAGATGGCTGGAAATCTTTCCTATGACAAATGGCACAAATGCGAGTAAAATTTTGGAAAAACTGAGACAGGTTTTTGCTACGTTTGGTCTACCGGAGTCATTGGTGGCTGATAATGGGCCCCCCTTTTCAAGCAGAGAAGTTGAATCATTTTGTGCTTCTAATGGTATCAAGCTGATTCATTCTCCACCATATCATCCCACATCAAACGGAAGTGCAGAGAGGGCAGTGGGAACTGTTAAGTCAGCGCTAAAGAAGTTGGTATTAGAGGAACGAAAATTGGGGATTAAACTAAGTTTGGAGCATCGACTGTCAAATTTTCTTTTTAGTTACCGAAATACACCCACAACGACTACTCAAAAGTGCCCAAGTGAAGAATTACTCCGCCAACCACCTAGGACTAAATTAACACTGCTAAAACCAAAGATAGCAGCAGAAAGTAAAACTAGAGAACGAGTACAAAAAGGAGTAGAGAGGGAGACAGGAAGAAGACCTTTGAGATGTTATGTGGAAGGAGAAGATGTATTAGTTTACCTAAGTCACGAGAAACAGTGGACTACTGGAAGGATTGTGAGATCTCTTAGTAGGGTAACATATTTAGTTTGGGTAAATGGAAATATAAAATTCCTACATGCCGATTCATTAAAACCATCTAAGTTGGGTGGCAAGGAAAATGAGGTAAAGTTTAGGTTAGAAGAAGACACTGAATGGAATTCGGAAGCAGAGGTAGAGAAAATGAAAAGTGAAGTATTAGCTGGGGAAGTAAAAACTAAGTTAGATGCAACAGCAGAGCCCTCAATAGAGCAGCCTACTAGTACATTTTCAAATGTGGAACCAGAACCTGCAAGCTTGACTATGCCACCAGAGCCTTGCTTGCGGAGATCTTCCAGGTCTATTAAACCTCCAGAAAGGCTAAATTTATAAGTATAAGAAAAAGAAATTAAGGGGAGAAAAGTGTGATGTATTGTGTAATTGTGTTCCGAACATATTGTATTCTTTAGTTTGCTACGGAACACGCTTAGAGGTCAGAAATAAAGAATTACATCTAAACATGTTTTTATTTAAAAAGTCTTAAATAAATCCACTATTCTCAAGTACGGACATATTACTGGTAAATTTCACTCCTTAACTAACCCTTGTGGAAAATCAATATTTCTGCTATGTTAAAATTTAGGCGAAGAAAATCTTTTGTATAATTTCACTGTATTCTATTTATAATTGAAATACGGAAGTGTTCGCCATACAATATATTTAATACGAGAAAAGTGGTTTTGCTGTATACTGTTTTTTGAATGTGTCGTATATACAATTGTTTGTAAAGAGTGAAACGGAATCGAAAATTACTAGAATATCTGACGGTGTGATATACGCTGAGAGGTTAGTGTTTAAGAAGTTTAATAAAACGTTTTACCAGCTGACTGTCATTTAGCAAACTGCTGCTACGTAAAAATCGTGTTCTTTATGATTTAGTATTCTTTAAAACCTACCAAGACCAGAAAATCATTCCTAAATTTTTGAAACTTAAAGAGCCTACTTTTTCTTTCTCTACTTAAAAAATTTCTAGAAAGACCAGTTTTCCGCTTGTTCCTAAAGCTATTAATTCCACAAGATGAAACTTAGATGTCGCAAATATTAACATTTTTAATATCTGGTCATCTATTTACTCTTTCAATGTAAATGCAATGTTATGGGACAGTTTAATCTGTATAAACACACAGGCAAACACTTTTGAATCTAAGACTGAAACTCGAAAGCCTAAATTATCGCATCTAATTGCCAAACAAATTCCAAAAACCATAATTATACCCCTACTATGATACCCCTATTTTGAATAATGTTACCTCAAGTTACTGTAATTGAGACTTTCATCTGTCAAACTGAAGAAGCCATCTCCAGTTTACCTTTCGAATATGCTGAAATAACTAGACAATACATCGCTAGAGTTCTTAGAAACTTAAAGTCTTCTACTCCAAACATTGGCCAATCCAAGGAAAAACGCTCTTCTCATATTATTGAACTTCTAAATCCCGTTATTAATCTAGACTACAGTCCAATTCCTAATAATCTAACAACCTATCCGAAGAAAACAACAAAAGCCATTACAGGAATTAATATTAAACTTAACAATCTTCTGGGTTAAACCGCGTCGATTATCATTGTGCCGATCTTTCGACATCTTCTTTGATGGCGGGGCTTTTCAGTCTACAGAGCCTCTAGATACTACTACACTGATCACTAACCACTGCATTGCTGGTACTGGAAACAGAGGACAGTTCATTTAAACCGTCGACAGTGACGTGATTTGGGTGAAGGTAGACGTGGTGTTAGCATCGTGATAGGCGCAGAGATTTGCACATGGGTTTTTTGACATTTTTGACAAAGGGATTTTAATTGCCAAGTATAGGGGACGATATTTTCTTTATAAGAGGTCTTTATATCGAAGACAACTGTATGCCGTCATCTCTTTGATTGAAACTATTTGGTCTTTTTTCAACTTCTATGGCTGCTCGGATAATTTTTGCCTTATGGAAGTGGATAGATGCTGTGGTTATAGAGTTTTCATAGTCAATTTGGTGACTGGTATGAAGATTATGTCGATCTAGAGCTAAAATTGGATCAGAATTGTGAACAGCAATGGAATTTTCATAAACCGTTAATTGGATTCTACTATTTGTTTGACCAACAGAGAAATGGGGGGCAGTGTGCAAATGAAAATTTTGTAAACTTTTTGTTGTTTATTTGGAATGTTGTGTTTAATTAGTTGGACAAGAGATGAAAGTTTTAGTTGGGGGGTAAATATTGTCTTTATTCCTTTTTATTTTAGAATTTTGTCGATTTTTTTAGTGACACCTTTAATGTAAGGAAGAAAATTTTTTATAGGATGAGAGTCTAAATCTTTGGGTTGAAATTAATAATAATTAATGTCTCTGGATGCTCGTATTGATATGATTTTTCCAGTGATCATTTTAGATGAGGGCTTGTTTTAAACTTAAGAGCTCAGCGGGTCTACGTGCATCATCGCAAAGGTACACTGATCTGTTGACAAAGGTATTAATGACTTAATTAACTAATGAAGATGGATGATGAGAGTTAGCATGCAAGTATTGATGGGTGGATGTGTTTTTGATAAAAAAAGGAATAGGGAGAGAAACTGTAGGGATAAATCAGTTTCCACTTTCAAACTGAACTGAATACCAAAATGGACACCACACCACTCAGAATAGTTTAAAAAAACACCAAAGCATTCCTGTTACGGGATGAAATGACGAAGGTATCGTCAACATATTATAGCCAACATGTGTATTTTAGCATTTATGTGAATATTGCTCGGGTCTCGAACTCTTTCATAAAGGTAACATAAATTACTCTAAATAGGGAATCCCATTGGAACACCATGTATTTGTCTGTGGAATTAATTTAGGAAGATTGAGAGAATCGTTTTCTCTCCCGACGCCAATTATAATGTAGCTTGTTCTTTTTAAAAATTTTAGATTGTTTGTCTTTGTGTAGTAAACTGTAGTGTAATGTAAAATTTTATGTTTATGACATTTTCCACAAATTGCTGGATAGGCCAAAATTGACGAAATTCCTTTGAAGATGCTCTAGAAAGGGAAAGTATTTGGGCAAGATTTAAATAATAATCTATGATCGATATGTGCCTTTTCATTTAATCAAAGTTAGTTTATTCGAGCATTTAACCTTATATCAATTTATGTTTATTATGTCTAGCTAATAAGCAGTGTTTTTGGGTTGTCTGTACTATTAAATAAATAAGTGTTTTGATTAAAAATATCTAACATTTTATTGTGGGATCCAGAATAAAACGCATGTCTCAATTATTAGAAGAACAAAAGTCGACATTTGTAAATATTGGTAAGTATGGTATAATGATGTTTCATTAACAGTGAATATTATATTTTCAAAAGCTCTATATTAATATTACAGTTAATATTTACATTGGTTTTGGGACATATTTTTTTGCAGATAATGCAAACGATGATTTTTAAAAGAAATGATCAACCAGTAATATAAATAAAAGTTTTCAAGATTTTATGTCCAGTAGTGAGTATTCTCTATGTAGTGATGAAAACGATTCTGATGACTCGGAAAATACTGGTAAATATAATAAAGAAAATATCGAGGAGGTTAAACGTAACTGTTTCTCTACAAATGAAGCAACATTGCAAGACATACAAATTACTGAAGCACAAACTGAAAATGAAATAATTTTATCACACAATTAACAAAATATACGGCCCGTTACTGCTAATGGTATAGAGTAGACTTTTTTAAAAATAAAGTTGTTTACACTAAAACCAAAAGTATCCAAAAAGCAACAACGTAATCCAGAGGAGTGGAAACCAACAAAAGCTGAAAAACTAAGGCAAATGTCAAGAATATATCTCGCAAAACATAAAAAGTAATGAGAAGAAAAGAAATCAAACTTGGGATAATTTGTATAGAGCAGTGTCGGCTGAACTGTACGAACAAGTTTAATATAGAGGATAGAGAAATGTTCTTTAGAAAGTTTTATGCTTTAGGATAGGGTAGGAATGCTAAAAATATTTTACTTTTTAAAAGTATTACAATGCAACCAGTAGCTCGTCATTGTCATCGTTATAATACAAGGTAATTACCAAATTATTCCCTTAAATATGGGATAATACACAATACAAAAGTAATAACAGTGTGTAAAAATGCTTTTTTCTCCCTATACGAATTCCTCCAAAAAAAGTTAAAAGACTAAAAAATTCATTAACTTGGCCAATTTATACCATCACCTGATCAACAAGAACATCATGAAAATTGTAAGCACAAAATAAGTAATGATATGATCAACTGCATTGAAAGATATACAAAAGGTTCCATCTAAAAATTCGCAATATTCAAGAAACAAAAATGCGTACAAGAAATACCTTTCTCCTATGCTCAATGTAAATAAACTGTACTAACTGTATATACAAGACTGTAAAGAACAGAACTTGGATAATACATATATGGTTAAAGCTTATTTCTACAGACATATTTTTGAAATTAAGTTGAATTTATCTTTTGGCTATCCGTATGTGACTCTGTGTATGTGACTCTGAGCAAAACTCGTTAGAGCGTAGACAAAACTGGGAATTTGCTTACAAGTCTTAACAATTTGATAGGCAGGTACGATCTGTTACAAAAAATATGCCATTTAACAATAGATCTCCATTAGACCATGCCATTGCCGAAGTTGTTTACATCAAAGGCTATCTACTTGAGGGCAATGTGGATATTTACCCTTTGATTTCCATTGCAGGAAACATTCAGGACACAAATCCTATTTTTTCCCATGGAAAATGAATATTGCTTAGAGAGGCAGTAATGAAGTTGGAAGTTTTCTGTTGCTGATTTGCAAATTATTAAAAACAAAGAATCCTGAAATTCACCATTTCATAATCTAGTCGGATTCAAGTGCAGGTCAAAACCAAAACTTTTTCATTACCTGCTTGTACCAATATCTAAATTTTAAATAACTGGTTTAAAATAATTGCACATAAGTATGCCGAAGTAGGACACAGTTATCTCGATTCTGATTAAGACTGGTCGAATTGAGAAAGTGCTTCTGAAGAATCAGAATATTTTTACACCAGATCAATACCGTGGAATCAGCACTTCTGCTAGTACTAAAGATGGTGCTTAAAACTAAAGCATTTCTTTTTTGATTTCAAAGCACTTCTAGCCATGCTTCATTTAATGACGAGAAAGACAAATACAATTTATAAAAAAGTTCATTAAATAATGAACGTTTAGTGGATTCCAGTAGACAAATTTGGCTATAATTTTTATAAAATCTGTTTAGATTCGTCCACTTCATATTTGAAAGTGGATCTACATAAGAAAAGTACATTTTAAGTTAAACGTAAATCTATTACATTAAGACAGCTGCCTAGATGCGGGTTTTTTTAAAAGCCCTTTTCTCTATTGGGATTGCCGAATACAGGCCTCTCCTAATTCTCGCCATTCATCCCTGTTGTTTGTAAGACGTTTCCACATTGGCCTTGCAGTTCTTTTAATATCGTCGCTCCATCGCATTTGCGGTCTTCCTCGTGGTCATTTGGCTTTATATGGCCGACAATTTCCGATTTCTTAATTCCATCGGCCATCCGTAAGCCGTTCATTATGTCCAGCCCATTTTCATTTCAGTTTACCTGCCTGTTCGACAGCATCTTATACTTTTGTTTTATTTCGAATATCTTTATCGGTTATTTGGTTTTTAGATAATATACCCAGCACCTGTCGTTCCATAGCGCCCTGAGTTTTTCTAATCTTCTCCATGTTTATTTTAGTGAATGTCCAGGTTTGAGCTCCATATGTAAGCACAGGTAGGATGCAGGAATTGAACACTTTGGTTCGCAGTCTTTGAGTTAAATTTTTTATCGGGGATCTTACAACTGAGAAAATGTCCAATTTATAAGATCAACTCAAACTTATTGATTCCTTCTATAAATGGTTATACAAAAAAGTTTTAGAGCAAAATATGAACAACCCCAAGACCAAAAACTTAAGAAAGTCGTGCTAGTTTAGTTTAGATTAGTGTTAAAAATTTTTTATAAAAAATAATATTATGTTTAATAAAGAATGACTTACTTTCGTATGTGTAAGCGCCTTTATTCACAATAAATTATATAAACTTTTTCTTTGTAGGTTAATGGATAAACAAAAAAATATTTTTTTAAGAGATTTGTATCTTGAAACATTTCTGAAGCCTATTACAGACACTACTTTAAACTGAATAAACTAATAGAGTTTTACCATTTTCAATCGAAAACATGATAGAAAAGTTCCAGATCAAAATGTATGTTATCAATTTACTCAGAATTAAAAAAATATGATATACCGTCTGTATTCATTTATATCTTCAATTGTTAAAACTAGGTAAAACAGTTGATAATTGTTAAAATAAAAAATATGAAAATAATTTATTTACAAACAGGAATCAAATTAATATTTATGTGTAATTAATATTATATTAATAAATAAAATATTAATTACTTCGTTTGAGTAACGAAATATAAAAATCCTTTGATGTGTTTATTAATATTCCCTTTTTAGATCTTTTTCAATTATTATATTCGAATGTCATCCCAAAATTGAATTACACAACATCTTTCCTTGACAAAGTTTACATCTCAAATGTTCCATACATTCCGAGCACTGAAAATTTAATCAAAAATGGCTTATTCATAAAAAGTCATCCTGGTGAGAATTTGTGAAATAACCAGCATGTGAAAATACGGAGAAAATCAAGAAACATTCATGAAATATTCAGAAATTCATTTGTTCGTGACCATAAGAGAGATTCTATTATTTACACTGGGAAATTAGTTCCAAAGCTTAAATTAAACATTCTATACATCTGAAAATGTTACAAACACTTTATTAAAATTGTGCGTACGTAGGCCAGTCCCTCAATTAAACTATATAAATATTGCATGTAAATAAAGACACGATTTTATATAATGTTGTTAATTTTAATCTATGAGATATATAAAACTATGACTGAATTTATTATCACCTAAAAGACAAATGTTCATATTTTTTTGTTTGAACAACATCAACTATTGGCAGTTTTCAGCAGAGGGCAAGATAATTTAAACAATTAAAAAATAAATGAATGAAATGAGGTTAAATGCTCGAATAAATGAACTTTGAAAATAAGGCTTTTATCGAGCAAAAGTTAATTAAATCTAGCCCAAGTACTTTCGCTTAAAATAGCATCTTCAGGGGCATTTAGTCAAAATAAGAACTATCCGGCAAGCGTAGAATGCGGAAACATTAAAAATAACATAAATTATACAAAAACACTACACTAAAACGAGGACAAACAGTTTAAAATTACTTCTACGCTACATTCTCTGTCAGTATCTGCAAATCTGCATATCTCTGTCAGTATCATTCACGCAAATGACCATCACGTTCGATGGTGGTAGAGTAGCTGGACGAGTAGAAAGAAAAACTTACCCGCCACTTAGATATTTGGGACCTACGCTACTATAAAACTAAAGCTTCCAGGAGTCTGGAAGGGTGTGTAGCCTTGAGGGAGTCCGAGAAGATCCGACCGGTTAGTAACTACACTGGTGCGCGGACTCAAGGATCCTAAGAGGATCAGCCAAAGCTCGAATATGGCGCACACTACCAGTCGGACACACCCTGCACAATCAGCAATCACTACTCGCCAATTGGAGTACGTGCTCTAAAAAGTGCTCGTATTTCCGATTAAACGAGTATGGATTCCCGGCTCTACCACGAGGAGGTCTGTGCTAGGACGATTTTTGTGGAAAGGATGAAACACGACGTTCACCCAAACGCAAATAAAACTGAAGAAGCCGCTTGGAGTAGGTTTGGAAGACTATCCGCTAACTCTTCAGCCAATTACGTCTGGCGAACGACGGGTCAAGCAAAACCACAATTGCAGAGCCAAAGCGCATTCTACGCTTGCCGGATAGTTCTTATTTTGACGAAATGCCTCTGAAGATGCTATTTTAAGCGAAAGTACTTGGGCTAGATTTAATTAACTTGTGCTCGATAATAGCCTTATTTTCAAAGTTAATTTAAAAATTGTTACAAGGTATACCTATGTAATAATTCAGTATTGTGAATATTGCAAAGTTTAATATAGTTTAATTATTTCATGTTCACGAACTACATTTTCGGTAAATATTGTTGAGATTTGCTTAATTGTTGAAGAATTTAATAGGCCTGTCACTGAGGGTGTTGTTGCAGATGTGGTTGTAGCATTTGAGATCACAACTATTATCGTTGCATTTGCGGTCATACAAAAATATGTTGATTTTATCGTTGCATGTGCGGTCATTGCCTAATAAACAAATATTATTTTTACCTTTTTCTACTACTATCACATGAATATTTATACACTTAAACAAATTTTAGATTTAAATAATAATTACTACAAACGTTGATAAGAGGAGAAAATGTTTACTAATAATTTTATTACGGTTAAAAGTATTTTGATATAAAAAAACTTGCTTCTTTTGAAAGTTTAGTGGAATTATATGCACTAATTAAAAAAATAAAGATAGTTGATTTTTAAAAAACCTTAATGACACATAAATACAATATTGTTGTGAAGCTATTTCTTTGTAGCCACAATTTATATTGAAAATTAAATTTATTGACTGATTAAAATGGTAGTTGCATCCATGCAGTCTAACATTTAGCAAAACAGTTTTGAGAGTTTAATTAACAGAGAGTCTTTAAAATCGAGCGTAACTGTTGTTGGTTTCCATCCGCCTAGTTTTTTGTCATTATTTTAAGCAGCCTTTTATACGTTTTCATTTTTTTGTTTGGTAGAAGCGCTTACAAGACAGGAACAATTCTTCGTCAGTGCTGATTATATCAATATTCTTCTTCTTCTTAACATGCCATACACCAAAGTGCGTAGGCGACTATCTCATTACTAGAATTCTGTTCTTGGCGGCGTGACACAGCTCACCTGTATTGTGTATTCCTGTCCATTCTTTGATATTCCTTAACCAGGATAATTGTTTGCGGCCGGCTCCTCTCCTACCTTCGATCTTCCCTTGTAGGATTAACTGTGGTATTTCATATTTTGCTCCTCTCAATATGTGCCCAAGGTAACCAATCTTGCGTTTTTTAATTAATTCAAAGAGTTCTCTTTCCACGCTGGCTCTATTAAGGACGTCATCGTTTCGAACTCTATCCACCCAAGGTATGCGCATCATTCTTCTCAATGACCACATTTCAAATGCTTCAAGTTTGTTGATAGATGTTTTTTCAAAGTCCACGTTTCCATACCATAAAGCAAGATGGACCATATGTAGCACTTGACCATTCTGTAGCGTATTTCGAAGTTTAGGTGTTGATTACATAGGAGCGGTTTGAATTTCACAAAAGCTTGTCTTGCCATTTGTATTCGGGTTTTTATCTCGTGTTGTGGATCCGATTGGTCATTGATTGTGGTGCCAAGGTATTTAAAAGTTTTCACGCGATTTATACGATTGTCACCTATGCATATTATCGGGTTTTCTGGAGGGTTTCTGCTAATGACCATATATTTCGTTTTAAAAATGTTGATTTTGAGGCCATATTTTTTACCTATGCTATTCACCCTATCAAGTAATAACTGCTGATCTTCCAAATTATCAGTTATAATCACTGTGTCGTCCGCATAGCGTAGGTTGCTAATTGGTATGCCGTTCACCTTAATGCCTAATTCCGTATCTTTTAATGCTTCCGCAAATATATTTTCAACATATAAATTAAAAAGCATCGGAGAGAGTATGCAGCCTTGGCGGACACCTTTCCGGATTTCAAATTCATCCGTATATTGGTCTCGATCAATCCTCACCTTTGCCATTTGGTTCCAGTATAGATTCTGAATAATTCTGATCTCCTTCTGGTCAATGTTGGCCCTATGTAGTAGTTTCATCATGATATCATGTTTAACATTGTCAAATGCCTTCTCGTAGTCGATGAAGGTGAGGTAGACATCTTTTCGTTGATCTAAGCAGTTTTGTATTAAGGTGTTCAAACATAAAATTGCCTCTCTTGTTCCTAGTCCTCCCTTAAAACCGAATTGTGTTGACCCGCTAATTTCTTCTAGTATCTTGTACATTCTTGAGTGTAATATCCTAAGGAAGAGTTTCAACAAGTGACTCATTAAACTGATTAAGCAGTGTTCATTGCATTTTGTGGCATTAGCTGTTTTTGGGATCATCACAAAGGATGACTGCAATATATTTGTGTAAACTGTTTGGAAAAGCCCTTAAATAAACCGTCGATAAAAAAAAAACTGTATTTGTTGCTAAAGTTTCCTTTGTTTTTGAAGTCGAAAAACATCAAATTCTTTTTCATTCTTTAGTGTCATCAAAACTCAAAAAACTTTGACCATCTTCTAATATCAATATTTTCAGTGAGACATCTATTTCAGTAGATGACGGTAGTTCTGGTCCAACACCAGTTTGTAAATGTCTTGAACGACAAAGTGTAGACTTACGTGAGGCATACAAAGGAATTTTACCCGCAAAATCAAGTCCTTTTGTAAATAGTTTTTTGAACTCTTTCCTGTTAATGTCTAGGGTTGGAGTGTTTTCTATTCGAGCTCTCTTTTTTGAAATGTACGTAGCCTTTTTTACTTCTAAGAGAGCTACATCGGGGACACAGGTGTGTTGGTTGACTTTGAGTAATTCCGTCAGTTTTGTCTTCATCCTCCCTTTACAGTTGTGGTGACGTTCTTTTACACATACTTAAGTTACATCTTCCTTATTCTTCCTATATTTTCGATACTGATATCCAGCGTAAAGAGTAGGTTTTCCCTTGCTGGTTTTAATCACTTCAAAAGTTTTATTAAAACTTGTTATGTATTGCACAATTACGAATTATAATATATAATTACAAATATTATGCATTTGTTTTTATATTTAGATTTTGGTAATTCTCCCCCCACTCTTTATAATTAGGCAAATACAAACTTTCCAAAAATCTGTAATGAGGGGATTATTGTGGTTTAGTCATTACTGTTTTTATTACCTATTGGTCGAAATATAGATAGGCAGATTAAAATATTTCAATAGAGTCGACCGAGCCTTCTAATAACTCAGGTGGTTACTAAATTAACTACCTTCTTAGATTTCTAGTTTTTAAGTAAAATTTCTGTTCGCAAGTGCAACGTTCCTGCCAAAATACTTTGGATTGACCGTTTTTGCAACGAAAATTACCTTGACCGCATATGCAACGACCGCCTCTGAACCTATTTCGTCACTGAGCTATATACTGTGATCTGAACTGGTATTTACTTTTATTTATTTATTTACTCTTTTCTTAATGTACCTTTTTTTAGTAACAAGGATATCACAATATGTTAAACCGAACTTCGCTCTAACCTAACACACAAATTTGCATCTCATTAAGTTCCGAGAAGCAATTGAATATAAAAAATACAAATACCATTTATTTTCTTCTCCCAGATCTTATGCAGCTGCTAGCTTTATAAAATTACCTTACACAAAAATGTACATTTCGGATCTAGAATCTCTTATGCTCGTATGTGTATTTACTTTTTTTCTTTATCGCAAGTTGACAATCTTTTATTTTCTTATCAAGACATTACTGTTAAATCAGATTATATTCCATTACGCAGAATCATTTTACTTACCAAAAAAATAATGATTTCTAATGTAAGAACATCTATTCCTCATCCCAGAACTAAAAAATTTCTTTGGGATTGGAGATTAATGCTTAGCTCTCCTGTTTCTTAAGTTAATTTTGGATCACTTAATGATTTTATATTTTTCCCTGCAAACACCGACTACTGTTTTTTAAAAACTGACCAACTAAAATGCTCTCTTCTCAAATAGATTAGACATACTGCAGAATTAAGTCCCAATATACCAAGTAGTGTCTTATCTTACACGGTTCCTCTAATTTTACTTAATATGCCAGATATAGATCAACATTGTAGCGTCATTTTAGAAATCAGCAACAGCATTTCAAATATTTCTAACACATCCTCTGTAAAAACATCTACACCATTCTTCTATTCCTAGCTTACTGATAAGAAAATTGACGAGAAAAGACCACGTTTTACTGATTGAATCCTCCACTGACCCCAGCTCCTATCAGCCACTAATACCACTCCTCCAATTCCCAACCTAATGCATCAAATTGAGTTGTCACCAATTATCATACAAAAGCTTGCCTATAAGGAATTAAGAATGGCCAAAATACCTAATTATGACTGTTCCAATATTCATCCAAAATCTTTGTTCATTATTAATAAGCTCTACGAAGATATCCCAGATGTTTTTACTCAATGTTACCTAACCTGCTGAATTCATCGAAAAGTTCTTTGGCCCGAATGACACTCAAACTGAAGCCAGTAAATTTACCGCTGACGTGCCCTTCTTAATTAAATAACTTGTCCTAATCCTTTTTATCATAAAAGAAAGGACTTTATACTCTAGTTAATTATAAAAGCCATTCATATTAATTTACTGAAACAACTGCTTCCTGACAATGGAAACACAAGTCACTCCTCCGTTCTTTCCCAATAGCTTTTCTTTTTTTTCCTTATATTTTTTTTGAAAAGAATTATATTTAGTCTGTAATAATGCAATCACGATGTATTTTATCTTCGCCAAAAGAAAACATCCAAAAGACTATTTTCTTTTTCCAATCCCGACACTTTTTGTCTGTCGAGCAACTCGGATCCGTTGGACCCCCCACTTTTCTTGAATGTACTATTCATATTTACCCATATATTTCTAATATATATTTTTTATTAAAGTTAAATTTAAATTGTCTATCAGGTCATTTTATTTAAAAAGAGGGGTTAATGTTTACGCATAGCCTGGAAAAAGATTACGGTAATTAGAAGCTTATGTATAAATTACCGATAAAAAAATCTTTAAAAAATAAATAAAAAGCATAAGTCAGAAGAATATTAATATTTTCGAAAGTAATATTCTTATTGCAATACGGCAATATTGTTAAAACTCGCTTTGTTAAAAAATAATGGAAATAAATATTAAAATCAGATAGTCAGAAGTATTACATGTGCGCATTATCTGGTAACATTACATCAATATACATAACATATGTGCAGTACATATGTTAATAAACCGTATAAAAGGAGGTGGTTATCTGTGAAAGAACAACAAATGATTAAATCGGTTTATGGGGGATTACGCAGAGGAAGATATGTTTATAGAGGACGTCGCGGCATTGTAGTATGATTTAACGAAAATATCGGCTCGTATGGTTTTTCGAATAATTCCAGGTAATAAACCAATTCAAAAACCTAGTCATAAAAGACATACAGAAATTGTATTGAACGATATTACGAAAAGTTTAATCCGACGAACAATTTCTGGATTTTATTTTAGGAACGAAATATCCACGTTAAAGGCTATTTAACGAGAAATTAATGTAGACGCAGATGATACTTTAAATAAAATATCTATGCAGGTATTACAAAGACGATTCCGTGAAATGGATTTTCGGTATGTAAGGCGAAAAGTTTGTTAATCGATTGAGGCGACTTAGTGATATGGCGGAGATAATATTCACAAACAATTTGTGATTTTAGACCTTTTTGCAAAAAAATTTAATATATAGACGAGACGTGATTGAATTAGGGTCACACGAAATCCAAAATATGGCACGACTTAAATATTAAGAGTTCACGACAGGCGTTTAATGAGGGACTATCAACCAGCTTAAAATCACCTTCGAGCAAACGAACACGCGTCACTATTACCCACATAGGAAGTGATTCAGGTTTCTTAAAAGTTGGTTGAAAAGCCTTTACCTTTATCAAAACGGGCGATTATCGTAAGGATATGAATTCGGATGTATTTGAAGAATTGTTTTTCTTTATACTGTCTCTTGTAGTACCCAAATCGGTAATTATATGGCAATACCCGTATCATAGCCGCCGTATGAAAAAAATACCGACTTCTGCATATCGAGAGGCAGATATACTAGATTGGCTAGGAAGCAAAAATATAGAGTTTGATGAATTCATGATAAAAGTTCGATTACTTGATGTAGTACGTAAACATAACACTTCCTACATCAGATTTGCAGTAGACAAAATGACACGTGAGCATAATATCAAGCATGTTAATGTTCTTATCGAGCCCATTATTAATACTCCAAGAGAAGACAGTAGCGATCGTGAATTAACATCTGGAAGTGAATCAGGATAAACAGATTTATTTTAAATAATAACTAATATAGTTCCAGTAAAATTGTTTTTTGTTGCTGTTATTGTTTTACTATTCGGAAAGTACCTGTTCGATACTTCGTCCTACGAGGTTACAATATTGTAAGTACTTACCTAATAACTTTATTATTATTATGGCAAGTTTGTTTCTCAAAATTAAGGTTAACAGTAGGCTGCCGGGTCTATTAATATTTTCTTTAAAGCAATTGGTATTTATATTTGAATATGAATTTTTTTTAAATAGGTACATAAGATTATTCCAATATCAGTAAGTTTAAAGAAGTCTAATGTGAAGGGTTCCTTCGAATTAGTCCGCACAATCATTTCCCTTATTTTAAAAATGTACATGTCACCAATGAATTACACTCGTCTCTCGTTTCGTGCCTCTCCAATGTCTATCATTTTAAAGCGATACCCTGACAAACCTATTGAATTTGGACTATACATCAAACACGATTCCTTAGTCGCAGCACCTAGAGCGAGAATGATGGCATCTGTGAAATCTTAAATAACAGCTTCCAAAATAAATAACTTATATAAAAAACATTGTTTTTAATTGTTGATAGATTATAATCGGAAAAAATCATTTATCGTGCTACCATAGGAAAATAATTGAAACGGTTTAATATCTCGAGAAATACAAGTGATATACAATTAAAGTACGTTTATTGACGTTTCAATTTCCACTTCGGAAATCGTTCTAAACGATAATCCATTTAGATCTAAACATTCTAAATGGCTTATTCCCATTTAAATAGTAATTAATTTAAAATGCGACAAGAAAATAGCTTCAGAACCATATCGAGAAATACACTTCCAAATAAAAAACCAAAAAATGATTGTTTATATATGAGAATATTTCTAAAATCTATAAAATGACCCCACAACCCTACCTCCTGGGGGCGGGGTGTGGTGCGACTTTAAAATATTAAATGAAAACTTCCATTTTTTACTGTAAATCTTTTTTAAACTAAATATTAGTTTACAGACTTTTAATGTGTTTATATTCTGTGACTACAGTGTCATCTATCGCGAATCGAAAAAAGAAAATCAGATAAAACTTGTTTACTTTTTCACTTAGAATCCTAATCTGCAATAAAGATTTTGTTCTCCTTTTAACATTTCAAAGTTACCCCGCACTACCACCTCCTGAAGTGCGCGATGTGCTTAGTGCCATTCGATGTATTTTTAAAAAATATTAACTCCTATCAGGATAGAGTGAGTCTATAGCACTCGAGACGCCACTTCTTTTATCATAAACTGATTAAAAATATTAATTGAATTTTATGCATTAAATAATTTGTTTGCAAGTATGTTTTCCATTGAACATGGTCATGAGCTACTAAAAAGCTTTATTTTTACAAAAAAAAAACATAATTTTTTGAAATTAAAGTGTTGAAAGAATTTTCTTACTTAAAGTAAAAGGTCTTAATCTTTATTTCACAATTTAATCTGACAGGCAGGTAATGCATTTTAGAAAGTCTTTTTGTGATTTAACTAAACGAGTTTTATGTTTCCAGTAATCCAATATAATATCGTGAAAAGAGATGTTTATTTTAAGTATTTCTTCTATTCTAAATGAATTTTAGAAACTGATAATGATTCTTGGAATGCAAGAATATAGTAAGGTATGTACATTTTAAAACAAATATTGCATCTGCTATCAGTCGTCTAATATCGATGTTAGTATCGATAATTTATCTCCTAAGCTTATATTGAATTTTACAGAAAGTAAAAAGTTTGAATAAAATATTCTAAAAACCATTGTTAGTTGAAGAACTGGAAGAGATTGCCAATAATTTATAAGATTCCAATGATGAAGGATGTCTTGAAGATCATCTTTTGGAAGCAAGTGAACAGGATGAGCATCAAGTATATTCCGTTCACAAATTCTTGATAGCACGAAATGTACCCCAAAGTCATAAAACAGTCGTAAAATTTATATCATTCATAGGTGTTCCTGAGGTGTTTCTTTATTATCAATATTAATAATGTTTTAATAGTAATATATTTAGCAAAAAACAATTAAAACTTTCACGGCTAATGATGGTTAATTATTTTATATAATAAAATAAGAATTTAATCATTAACAATTTTGTAAATAAGAATATCTTATCTCTTTGGATATTTCAATACTAATCTTTGCGTTTAATCACTTTACTAGAAAACCTGGAATTCATAACCGAAGGTACTATTCGTTACAAGATAATTTACTTATCTTGCCACCTTCTGGTAAAGGCAGTAGATTAAAAATTTCTCTTATTAACAGTAAAAAAGGATTTATTAAGCATGGTTTGATGAAATTTCAGTCCAAAAGCACAAAAGACTATCACGAGGAGATGACAGCTGATGTTTTCGAAGAGTATTTTGAGGAGATGATTGGACACATACCACCAAATTCAATTATAGTATTAGATAATGCATCTTATTATTCACGACTAGTAGAAAGACTTCCAACGACTGCATAGCAGAATCAGGATATTGTTGAATGGCTGCGAAATAAGTATCTGCCTTACGAAGATAGAATAGTAAAAGCAGAACTTTTAAAAATTGCCCAACAAAACAAATCTATGTTTAAGAAATACGTAGTTGACAAAATGGCGGAAATGCGAAACATCACAGTCCTTAGACTTCTACCCTACCACTGCGAAATAAATCCAATTGAGCTCATTTGAGCACAAATTAGAGGTTATATGGCTAGAAAAAATACGTCATATAAAATACAAGCTGTACGTAAATTGTTATACTAGTCTTTTCAACATATTAAAGAACAAAACCCCACCCAGAATGAAACTGAACCCTAGAACACAGATACAAAACCCCAACACACTAAAACACAACAGGAAAGCATGGCGCCTGTCAAAATGTTCAATGTGTTCATGTTATGTTTTAAATGTATACATTTTTTTCAAATCCTGAGAAAACTAAATAGCATTTTTAGAAAATTTAAAGGCAGAATGAAATATTTATTAGAATATATAAAAAGTTTCTTTTTCATGCAATATTTGTAATTAAAAATTATACTATATTTTCTCTTTTATTTCCACCCCTGTTACATAACATATTAAAATAAACATTGTAGAAGTTTTCAGGGACGTTTTATATTTGAATAAAATAAAGAAGTTTCATTAAAACAAAAATACAGCGGTAAATGCATAAGAATGGTATACTTTTTACTGATTGTAAATAGGAACTAAGATCAGAACTGTTTCTATAATAGTATGTTTTCTTTAATAGTTTTTATATGTTTCTTTATGCGACTAATTTAATACAACTTCAACTAATGTAAGTACAATTTAAAAGATATATTTATGTAGTTCAAATAAATGTTTTAGTCATATACTCTACGACACTAGTCGATCATCTGTAACCAAAATACCTTCGTAATCGGATTTTAAGGTTAACTGCTGTATTGTATTCCTTCAGATGCAAGGTAGGTTAGTCGAAAACATCTTAAATCGTCCGTTTCAGGTTGGTTTTTACTATTATATCGTATTACCTATCCTCTCCGTATTTCAGTTCTCCTGATTAGGGTCAGATCTAGATCTAGATAGGTTCTAGATCAACTTGTAGTGAGCTATCGACAAATTGTGAACAGATGTACTGAATGATCTTGAACAAGAATGTGTAGCTACAAGTTCTCAGATTTCATATTGCGTAGTTTTTTAAAATAAGGATGAATTTAACTGGAAGGGATAAGCACCCCCATAGGACGCATGCAAATGTACAACATATTAAAAAGCAAAATCCACAAAGTTATGTTGGCTACTGGTCAAAGAATAGATGAACCTATCAATTCCTTTGGTTTTTTTGGACGAAAAATTGTGTAGACTAGTAAAGTGTACAACTAAAAAAGCCAGAAAAGTTTTGAAGATAGAGAACTGAAAGTATTGAGATTCGATAAAGATATATGCTTTTATTGGACTGCTACTAACTGTAGAGCACCTTCTTGCCAAAAACCATAATGTAGATATACTTTGGAATAACTTTTATAAACCTTCTATATTTATAGCTTCCACGGAGATTAAACGTTTTAAAAAGATTTGTTTGATTTGGCGATACAGATAAGAGGCCTGAACAAATCAGGAACGATTAATTAGTAGCAATATGCGATGTATGGAATCAAGTCAACCAAAACTTAAAAAAAAAAGACTATTTACCAGCAAAAAACATAACGGTACATGAGCAACTTGTTATATACCTTTAAAGAATAATAAGTATGAGATTAACATATGGTGGACCTGTGACTCTTAAAAACATTTTATCCTTTAGGTATAATATTATATACAGGAAAAATAAAAATACCGTACCAAAGGCCTTGCATCTTAAGTTGTAAAGCAACTTGTTGAGCCTTATTATAATTCCAAACATGAATGTGACTTGCGATAATCATTTTAATTATCTTGCTCTTGCTTATGAACTAACAGCAAACTCACTAATTTTGGTTGACACAGTAAAACAAAATAAGAGATTTTTTTTTTCGGGTAGTTATTCCAAACAAGAAACTTGTAAAGAAATCTTTAATTTTCTGATTCATTTCAAAAGCATCTATTATTCTCTACGTTAAAAAAAAAACAAAGTAAAGTACCAATGCTATCAATGCATTACAATGCTAACTGTGAAGACTATTTTATGAAAAAGCCAGATCTGATATTCTATTATAATAGTACAAAATGTGGTCTCGACATCCTAGACCAAATTTAATGATTTATAAGTATATGCGCAAAAGACAGACTAGCAGCTGGTATTTTGCATTTTTTTATGTACATTTTAGACGTCGTTAGGATTACCTAATGTATTACTAGGGCAAATTAACATTCACAATAAAGCGAAAATAAAAATATTAAGCGAATATTGTTTGTTACAACGACGGCAGAACAAATAGTGTTGTATCATCAGCGTACTTAATGTTTTCTACGCTGGTTCTTTTAATCTTAATTCCACTTTGTACCTCGTTTAATACTTATTTGAATATAAATTCCAAATACAGATTAAACAATGTTAGTGCTTTATTTCAGTTGATACCAATATAGCCCTAATATAATTTAAAAGTCTGGTTTGTCAATTCCTGTTGTTCTCAGAATTTCGATAATCTTTTAATGGTTAACGCAGTCAAATGCTTCTCATATTTTATTAACAAAATATGCACATACATTTACATTTGTATCTCTGCTATGTTGTGTTATCATATTTGATTAAAAAAGAGCTTCTCGTGTTCCCAATCAGTTTGAAATCCTAATTGAGTATCGCTCATCTGGAACTTCCACTTCTTGGTAATTCGTGTATGCCTGATTCTAAGAAAAGTTTTAAGAACATGAGAAATTAAGAATAATATATCGATAGTCATCGCATAGTGAGGTATTAAATATTTTTGGTAATGTCACTAATGTTGATTTTAGCTAGCCTGATGGTATTTTGCCTGTCTTATTCAATATTATCTTACGTTATCTCATGGAATAGTGCTGCTGTTAAGTCTAAGAATTAACTTTAGTTGTCTGCAAATAATTTAAGCAGTTCGACATTGATTTTGTTTGGAGACGTTTTCATTGTTATGAACTTTTACTGTTTAAACAATTTGTTTTGGTGGAGTACATAGTGTATCGTCGTCAAAATGTATCTGAATGTATTATTTGCATCTATTTAGTTAGTTTTCTGTAACTATAATTATTTTGGTATTCTAATTTTTAAGTCTTGATTCTTGTCTCTTATTTGTTGCTAGTTTAATTTCTAGGCATTTAGTTCAAATTCCATTTTCTTTAGTTTCTCTGAACTTTATTCTAAATATTTTATTAATTTGTTCGTATTCTGTTTTATGTTTTCGTTATCCATTTTTTGTTCTTTTTCGTGAACCTGATATCTTTTTCTTGTATCTTAGTTATTTTCGTTTTTGTAGTACTCCATGTTACTTTACCGTCTGTACGTACTCCAATATGAAGTTCTCCATAGTTTTTCATTCTTCTTTTCTAAGCTAAGAAGAGCGAAAGTAAACAAGGAGTAAGGCAGGCTGAAATCACAAATGAAGTCAAATTACGTCTTAGACTGGAAATATACCGAGAATTTAAAAAAAGCAAAAAACAAAATAAAAAACAAAACAAAAACAGAGAAAAACCCGCCTGGGACATGGATATTACATAAAAGGGAAGACGAAATGTTAGACATTTTTAAACGAAAAATTCTGATATACAGCTTCATATCATCACAAAAATTACTGCCATTTTATGTAAACGGATTTTTGTAAATGAACTAAAAAGGCTGATGGTATTAAGCTAGAAGGTATAAAATTACGATATATCTACAAATACTGTCATTTATTCGTTTCTCGATAAAGTGTAACAGGAGCAATTAATTGCCAATGGCGTCATTTCTCTACTGGTATAATAGGTAACGATGGAAAGGTGTTCATTAGAGTTACTTGTTAGACACTACCAAAGACAAGGTTATTAATTTTCATGGGAAGTATGTGGCCATATAATAATTAACAAAGTTACGGTTAGCTGTTTATATTTTCATATAGATTGTGCATTTTATTTGTTGATATTTTATCATGAAAATGAATTTAAAAACATATATATATAATATATATATTATATATATATACGGATATCTTGGGTTTAGTAGACAATATTGGCTAAAAAAAAAAAGAAAATGTTATATATATATATATATATATATATATATATATATATATATATGTACTTATATTTATATATATATAATATATATATATATATATATATATATATATATATATATATATATATATATATATATATATATATATATATATCGGGAAAAGGAGTACGACCGTCAATCCAATATATATATATATATATATATATATATATATATATATATATTATATAATATATATATATATATATAATATATATATATATATATATAAGGATCACTCAGACGAGTGGTGGGTTCTTATATCGGTCTCTAGGTGGAGAAATAAAAGACAAAGTTGATACGCTACTTTATCTATTTTGAGGACGTTTCGCTTTCGAGTTTTGAAAGCATCATCAGTTCATCTTAAAAAGACATGTAGCAGTCAATGTTATTAACAATAATGTGAATGAAACTAAGTAAATGGACATAATACGCTGATTTTGTATAAACAGTTAAGTAACTAACAACATATATGAACTTATAAAAATTAGCACAGTAAATGACCATGTGGTCTAAAGTAAATTCAATGTTATTTAATGTTAATTAGTGAGCAAGAACCAAGAAAATCATAGATAACTTCCAACTATTTAATGAATATTAAGCTTTGATTTTAACTTTAGGTAGCATTATAAGTGATATTAATAAAATTTTAAAAAGTAGTATAAATGAAGTTACCGATCAAAGCCCTATGAATGTCGCGGGGAAAAAAATCATTTTAATCTCATTTTTGCTATATGCATCAATGCTCATAACATTGACTGCTACATGTATTTTTAAGATGAACTGATGATGCTTTCAAAACTCGAAAGCGAAACGTCTTCAAAATAGATAAAGTAGCCTATCAACTTTGTCTTTTATTTCTCCACCTAGAGACCGATATAAGAACCCACCACTCGTCTGAGTGATCCTTGTATATATATATTGGATTGACGGTCGTACTCCTTTTCCCGATATATATATATATATATATTATATATATATATATATATATTATATATATATATATATATATATATATATATATATATATATAATATATATATATATATATATATATATTAGTAGACAATATTAGACAATATATATATATATATATATATATATATATATATATATATATATATATATATATATATATATATATATATAATGTTTGGAAAGATTTCCGCGGTTAGTACAATGAAACCTAGAGCTAAGATTAATACTATTACTAAAATTCATATTTAACTCACCACTCTTCCGGGTTGAACCACGTCGATATCCATTTTGCTAAGCTTTCGGTATCTTCCCTGATGCCTTCCTCAGAGCTTCCGAGGTTTCAGTCTCCCGAACCCCCAGACACTACTACACTTTTCATTAATCACTGCAGTAGTGATAAGAATATAAAATGTTAATATATAATGTTTTTTTTTTATTATATTCTTATATCATTCAACCAGACTATATTGTCAAGTTTTAAATTTTAAATTTGAACATATCTGTAAATGTCCAAGCCTTCTTTGGGCATATTGTGTTTATACCACTAACATAAATAAATGTAAAAAACAACAACGAAATATTTGTGATATACACTAACATCTTCTTCTTCTTCTCCTTACGGTGCCTATCCGTTCCGGATGTTGGCGATCAACATGGCTATCCTAACTTTGCTTGCTGCTATTCTGAATAGTCCGATGTATTAAACCACTTTCTCAGGTTTTGAAGCCAAGATATTCTTCTTCTCCCTGGTCCTCTCTTTCCAAATATCTTGCCCTGAAGAATGAGTTGCAACAAGCCGTATCTCTGTTCATTCCTCATAACATGGCCAAGATATTTTAGTTTGCGCTCTTTGATGGTGTTAATAATCTCGCATTCCTTGCAAAATTCTACGTAGAACCTCAACATTAGTCACACGATCCACCCATGAAATTCTTAAAATACGTCTGTAACACCACATCTCGAATGCCTCGAGTTTTCTTAAGGAATCTTCGGAAAGTGTCCAGACCTCTACTTTGCATAATAAGGTAGAAAATACATAGCATCTAATGAGAGAGATTTTGGTAGCAAGTGGTAAATCATGACTTCTGAAAACAGACTATCATTATGAACGCTACACTGAACACTAACATCTACACGGATGTATTACTTCCCTTTTGAGAACACGTTTCAACTTTTATTGTTATATCCATCAACATTATTGATACGCTGGGTTCTTCAACAGAAGGTATGTAATACATACATCTTACTGGAGTGTTGACTACTATACACAACACTGAATACAAACCGAATAATTTATTAACCATGATATATTCATATAGAACGGGACCTATATACACAAATATGTAAATATTTAAAAAATATCACAATCCTTCAGTGTAACTTACTAGTCGTTGAGATTATTTATATAAGCATTGACACTCAACATTTATAACACACATTAAAATATACAATAATGGACAAAATTAATTACAAAATTTTAAAAATTTATTGTAAAAATAGTAAAACTTAGTTGATGGCATGTTTTACTGGTGTGTTTTAAACATCAGTAGTTGTTTCATCAACAATCAAAAATTAATAGCTTTTAAGTAGTTTAACATATTTGTGAATGAACAATTTGCACCAAGTGCTTTCTCTAAGTTTATTGAGATACCATAATTGATTCTTACTGTGGAGAAAACTGGACAGTCTACAACAACATGTTTCACCGAGAGTTTAACGTTACACTGCTCACATTTTGGACGGATTCTTTAGTAAATAAGAACTTGCGCTTGGCACTGGTAGGACCTAATCTAAGACGAGTTATTGTCACTTGATCCCTTCTTTTAGTGGGGAAACATCTCCATGGTTTAATGTCCGGTTTAATATTCCGAAGATTGGACACTGAAAATTCCCACCGGTTTTGCCACAAAAACATTTAGCTTTAACCTCAACCTTCAGTGTCCAGGTGCTTTCAGTAAAGTACTATAAAAAACCAAACAAGAAACGTTTAACAAAGACTTGTGTCGTGCATCAGTATCTTATAATATACCGCTTTTAAAATTATCTAATTATCTAATGAAAATTTTAGTGAACGAACTCTGAAGAGAAGTAATGTCAATTTGTTATACTCCTTAGTTATCCACAACATAAAAGCCGAAATAAGTAATAATTACTTTTACATATGTCCGGGCGAGACTACTGATTCATCAGAAAATACATTGTGCACCTATTGATTGGTGTACTAAGCGATGAAACCTTTGCAAAATAGTATTTAATTTCCTGTAAGCAAGTGGAAAAAACAGAGTTGCGGAGAAATTAAGAAAACAATTTCTACTAGTAAATAGTTTACTAATACTGGGCGTCAAAAAAGTATTCCTGAAATCACCTGTAAGAATACAATGTTACAGAGATATGCTTCCTGCTGTTTCACTGCCACTGCAATTCATTTTAACACGTTGTAAAACATAGTTGGAAGCAGCTAATTTCTATGCTGATCATTTTGTTGATTTTAAAAAAATAATTAACCTTTTAACGGATGATAGTTGCCAATCTTTATTGGATACTAAGAAAGCCTTTCAAAATAACATCCTCAAACAGCAACATAAAATCAATTTTTTTTGTCCAGAAAACTATAACTCAATTAGAATCCTTCAAATTATCATTATTAGAGAGTACAGTTTTATTAAAAGAATTTGAATCATTGTGTCAAAACGTTAAAGGTTTTGTTGGAAAGGAAATTTTTTAAAAATTTAAAGTAACTATAGAAAAAATACTGGTTACCATGCTCTTTCTGAAGTGGTTCAGGTACTAGCTGGGACATTTTCCGAACAACTTAATTTAGAACCATCTATTATAGTAAATTTGAAAAATGCACCAGTTACGTCAGTTGATATCGAAAGAAGTTTTTCTATTTACAAATATATGTATTCAGATAAAAGCCGTAAGTTTTCATTAGAAAATTTTGAACATCATTTGATAATCTATTGTTATAGACGTTTTCATCTTTCTTGGCGTGTGCATGTAAAAACACTTGCAATAAGTTGTTTCATCTGTCTTTCCTTGTATCAATTCTTACTGAATACAGCTATCTGTATTCGTAAAGAGGCCCAACTTATCACCGACACCGTATCGGCCAAACGCATTGGTGTTATTGCTACAATACTGGGAGACGTGAGTGGTCCCTTCATTCCCTTCTCATCGCACTTTACCATGACAAACGTGACTCGCACAATTGAATTACGCATCTGTGTATCAGAGAGAGACGAATATTAAAAATTCCGTAGTAGCTTGTTTCAGGCACACGCCAATAACGATGAAACCGAGTTTACCACAATTCAAAATAATATTTATATGTTAAAATAATTGTATATTTTATGTATTTATAATATTGTAAGTATTTTTGTTAATAAAAAAATATTGTAAATATTTATTATTACATGCATATTTTATAGATAAATTGCATACTTATTGCATATAGATATGAATATTTTGCATATATGCAATTGTAATTTTGTGCTGCTCCAGCATGCGTTTTACAATTTTTTAACTTATATACCAATTATTTACGGTTATATTTTTAGTCGATCCAAACACAGGCTCACATATTCTTTTCAATAAATCGGTGGTTTTAGTACTAACGCAATATGGCACTGGAAGTTAAGGTACAAGGTGTACTTCCATATTTATTATTTAAAAACATTTGGCGTCCACTAAGGAAAATACTTTTGTCATATTTGGTTGGCGAATTCGGGACCTAAATGCGGAATTCGCAACGTCCACGGAATGCAAACAGTATCTCGTCTAATGTTAGTAATATGTTTGTGTTCTTTACAATGGTTTCGAGAATATTATCATCAATAAAACATTTCTAACGCTCTAAAGGATCAACTGCTTGACGACCATTTCCTTTTGAACTTGGTAAGTATGAAATTAAATTAGAACTTTTTGTTCGAACATTTTTTAAGGCGCATGTTTTCTCCACAAGATCCCATCTTTGTATAATTAAAGAGACGACGGTTTTCCGTATTTGTTTCAAAATAGTTTAAAGTTGCAGGTTTCTCACCAAATCCTACTTCCAATTCTGTTTCAAATTCTTTCTCTCATTCTTAATCTGTGTCTGTATTGAGATCACTTTCTTTTCACATGTCAATAAAAAGATACTGATGAACGCAGTACACTCCGACATAAAATCAGCAATCAGGCATTAGAAATAAATTGTCGCTGATCTCACTGGCCCCACCCGACTACTCAAATGAAATTTTGCGACCAAGTGAAATCCATCAAATACATATGAAAATATGTAACAAAAGGAAGCAGTACGGTGTTTTTGGCGTTCAAAATCCTAATATAAACGATTAGATCCCACAAGAATTCACATGTTCATATAATTCAATACATATTCTTATGTCAGAAACTAAAAATTAAATTTTTATTAGAATTCATCCTCTTTACCCATCTCACACTTTCTCTCTCCCTCTCTCTTTCTCTTTCTCTCTCAGTGTCTAACTACAGAACCATTGGTGGGGATTTACTACCTGCACGACTTGTCTCCACCTGCTTCGTTTAATCACATCTTATGAGTCAAATTAGAATTAATCCCGTATAATAAAAATATTTATTGAACAATATTCGTAAGAAAATAGTTTATATTCATGTATGTTTTAATGCTTCTCTGTTGTAACATTTTTGATACATAGTATATTATAAGCACTTAAAGTGCACTATTAAAGTGAAAAATTATTTCTTAACTGATCCGTGAAACTTAATTAAAACGATATCAAAAACTACAATTTCCGTAAAATGGGCATTTCTTTTAATCAAACTCAAACGTTTTTATTTGCTAAAACAAACTTTGAAATCGAACTCTATTATCGGAATAACGTGTTAATGGTCTTTTTAAGATTTTATGTCTATTTGTGATTTTATGGATGTTTTCTTCAGCATATTTTTACGACATGGTATCGATAAAAGAGTTGAAGATTGGAAATTGTCAATGAAAAACGAAAAAATAAAATACGCATTTTTGTATTTTTACATGACAAGAATATTTGTTATAGCGATAAAAAAGTCGTGGCGTTTTTTAACATAAATATTTATTACTATTTATAACTGGGAATAAGCCACAATTAAAGATAAAAATACGTTTATTGACGTTTCAATTTCCAATTCGGAAATCGTTCTCAAAATACAAATAGTAAATTAAACAAATTTTGTTTTTTTGTTACATAGTGAAAAAATTCTTCTAATAATTTAATTTTATCTGACTCATTTATATTGACAATTCAGACATACATTATGCATTTTAAAGTAGACGACTTTAAAATGATATTGCCAATATTGTTGAGTTGCGCTCCTGGGACGACTTTACTTATAAGATAGTTCATTCGATTACATGAAATCAACTTTAACTTGAGAATATCCGTCAGAAAAAATCATAGCATGTAATTCGTCTTTAAAAAGACAAACACATGACATGATGACAGTAATATTCTCCTGTTAGTGATTCCATAGTAAATTATGAGGGAAAAACCAGGAAAAAAACCTCATAATACTATCCCGACATTGTAAGTATTTGTTCGTGAATTTAGTTTACCTTCAACAAACATCAAAATTCTGATTTTATGTTACGTTATTTAAAAAACATAAATGATGTATCCTCTATATGTTACTGACTTACTAATACTGGTATTTTCTTATTAATAACTTCCTCTTTCAATATTGGTAACCAGATCCTACTACATTCTGCCGAGGAATTTGCGACACAATTGGCCTCATTTAGCATAATTAGAGCCGCTTCTTTGATTTTTCTTTTTTTACCATCCGTTTCTTTTAGGACTATATTTGAATTATTCCATTGAACTCTATGTTCATTATCCCATGCGTGTTTACATATTTGAGATCTATCAAATTCTCTATTTTTAATATAAGATTGATGTTCACTTATTCTAACATTTAATGGCCTTGATTATTCACCTAAATAAAACTGATCGCATTCACAAGGTATTTTATAAATGCAATTCTTTGTCCTTTCTTGTTCATTGTTAGGTTTGGTTTTGGACAAACTAGATCTCAACGTGTTTGTTGTTTTGAATGTTGTTGAAATGTTGAATTTATTTCCTATCCTTTTAAGTTTTTCTGATAATCCTTTTATGTACGGTATTGTTATTTTCCTCATATTATTCCTTGTGGATGCTGTAGGATCTCGTTCTAAGTTGTTCTGTTCTATTCGATCGATTGTTGAAAATTCCTTATTTATAAACGATAAAGGATAATCATTTTTTAATAAAACAGATGTTAACAAATGTTTCTCTTCCAAGAACGAATTTTCGTTAGAACAAGTAATTTTGGCTCTATCGTATAAGGATTTAATTATTCCCTTTTTTACATTAATATTGTGATTTGATTTGAAATTTAAATATCTATTGGTGTGTGTTGGTTTTCTATACACCTGAGTCTCATATCCAGTATCGTTCTTAGAGATCAAAACATCCAGGAAAGGTAGCGTGTTATTATATTCCTTTTCCATGGTAAATGTTATTGTCTCTTCTTTATCGTTTATATCGTTTAGGAATGTGTCCAACAACTCTGATCCATGAGGCCATATTGAGAATACATCATCTACATACCTCCACCATACTGTGGGTTTGAAATTTTATGATAATGAACATAGAGTTCAATGGAATAATTCAAATATAGTCCTAAAAGAAACGGATGGTAAAAAAAGAAAAATCAAAGAAGCGGCTCTAATTATGCTAAATGAGGCCAATTGTGTCGCAAATTCCTCGGCAGAATGTAGTAGGATCTGGTTACCAATATTAAAAGAGGAAGTTATTAATAAGAAAATACCAGTATTAGTAAGTCAGTAACATATAGAGGATACATCATTTATGTTTTTTAAATAACGTAACATAAAATCAGAATTTTGATGTTTGTTGAAGGTAAACTAAATTCACGAACAAATACTTACAATGTCGGGATAGTATTATGAGGTTTTTTTCCTGGTTTTTCCCTCATAATTTACTATGGAATCACTAACAGGAGAATATTACTGTCATCATGTCATGTGTTTGTCTTTTTAAAGACGAATTACATGCTATGATTTTTTCTGACGGATATTCTCAAGTTAAAGTTGATTTCATGTAATCGAATGAACTATCTTATAAGTAAAGTCGTCCCAGGAGCGCAACTCAACAATATTGGCAATATCATTTTAAAGTCGTCTACTTTAAAATGCATAATGTATGTCTGAATTGTCAATATAAATGAGTCAGATAAAATTAAATTATTAGAAGAATTTTTTCACTATGTAACAAAAAAACAAAATTTGTTTAATTTACTATTTGTATTTTGAGAACGATTTCCGAATTGGAAATTGAAACGTCAATAAACGTATTTTTATCTTTAATTGTGGCTTATTCCCAGTTATAAATAGTAATGAATTTACAATGCCACAAGAAAATAGCTTCAGAACAATATAAATATTTATTTGAGACTAGAACGAAAACAGAATCTCATAATTAACAAGACTCGGGTATAGAAACCAGCCTTTAAGTGATTATGGAAAAATTGAGTGACTAGGAAAAATATTTTAAAATAATTAAGAAAATATTGACTGCTGTAGAAGATAGCAATAAAGAAGATATCTTAAAAACAAAATATAAATGGCCAGCGGTTTTAAAATCATAAGTTAGAATATTAACGAATTAATGCAAAGACAAAAAGAACTAAAACTAAATATGAATATGAACAAATTGACGTATGTTGCTGCTTCTGCGTACTTAGTGCCTCAATGCCTCAAACTAGTTTAGAACGATATATTAGAAACATGAAAGAAGAATATAAAATGGAAGCATACTGAAATATGCAGAGCGTCTTTTTGAACCAACAACTATCAAACTGAGACGTTTAACATATCAATTGGCAGTTAAAAATGGAAATGCACACAATTTCAATACTGATATGGAAATTGCTAGTGTTGATTAGCTCAAATGTTTTTTGAAACGTCATTAAAATTTATAATTTTGTAAACCTGAAGCCACATCAGCAGCTAGAGTAATGGTATTCAACAAAGTGGCAGTAAGTAAATTCTATCAGTTACTTGTATATATATATATATATATTATATATATATATATATATATTTTATAATTTAAATTGACCCCTGATAAATACATACCTAACTGCAAGTAAACTTTATTTTCCGTTTTTTCTAAAATCAAGAGAACATTATTAACTCTGTCAGGACGAGACCAAGTGGGTTCATTATCATCTGCTGATTGAGGACAGACTATTACAGTCGAAATATGTTTTAACGTTGCTGGAACCTACATACCCTAACTGATAATATTTCTTAATATTGTTCTGAAGCTATTTCTTGTGGCATTTTAAATTATTACTATTTAACTGGGAATAAGCTACAATTCAAGATAAAAATACGTTTATTGAAGTTTCAATTTCCACTTCGAAAATCGTTCTCAAAATACAAAACAGTAAATAAATACAATTTACTGTTTTGTATTTTAAGTAATTTTGAGTAATTATGATCGCCAAACCAGGTAAATCTCCTAATGAAGTGACATCCTCTCGACCTATATCACTCCTTCCGGTGATGTCAAAACTATTTGAAAAACTTCTATTGAACAGATTAAAACCAATAATAGAAAGAAAAAATCTTATACCGAATCATTAATTTGGTTTCAGAAATCAACATTCCACTATAGATCAGTTCACAGAATAACGAATATAATAGAAAAAACATTAGAAGAAAATAAAGTCTGCCCTACAATCTTCTTGGATGTAGCACAGGCGTTTGATAAAGTCTGGCATGACGGTTTAAACTATAAACTAAGAACGTTCATGCCTAAACAGTATTCAGAAATCTTGAAATCATACATTGCGAATAGATATTTCAGAGTAAAACAAGAAGTGTACACCGACTTATGGGAGATCAAAGCTAGCGTGCCACAAGGAAGTGTCTTAGGTCCGGTCCTGTACCTATTGTATACGTGTGACATTCCAGAGCTAGAACAAAATACTATTGCCACCTTCGCGGATGATACAGCCATACTAGCGATAGGAGACACTAGTGAAGAAGCGACTGATAAGTTGCAACTATCAGTAAATAAAATACATAACTGGACCAGAAAATGGCGAATAAAATTAAATGAGACTAAATCTGCGCACATTAACTTTACCAATAAAAAAATAGATAATTTCCCAGTTAGAATAAATAATACCTGAATTCCTTATGCAACATCAGCAAAATACTTGGGCATCCCCCTAGACGCGAAGCTGCGCTGGAAAGTCCATGTCAAAAAAAAAGAGGGGAGCTTGATATTAGATATAAGAAATTGTATTGGCTGATTGGAAAAAATTCAACATTATCATATCATAATAAATTATCCATCTATAAGCAAGTACTAAGGCCAGTATGGGTATATGGGTGCCAACTCTGGGGCTGTACCAAAGCTAGTTATCTACATATTATCCAGAGATTTCAAAACAAAGTACTGGGAAACATTGTTGGTGCTCCTTGGTATATCTTTAACAGCAACGCCACCAGGACCTGGGTATGGAAACTGTGATCAAAGTAATTAAGAGAACAGCAGCAAGTCACGAGCAGAGGCTGCATAGTCATGTGAATGTCGAGGCAATCCAGCTTCTTGATAACACTGAACCAACGAGAAGACTCATAAGGACAAAACCATTTGAGCTAGTGTAAATGTGTAACAGTTTAGTGTAAAATGCAGAGTATAGTGCTGTGAAGTTATTGCATGTTAGTTGTAGTGCATTAGTTATTAGATAAAATAAGAGTAAGCCATAGGGTAAGCCCTTAGATTTAAGTATTTGCTGTTATTATGTTAGGTCAGAAAATAACTGATAATTGGTCATTTGTGAGCAGATAGCAAAGAAAAAGAGAATGCTCCAGCAGGCATTAGGGCAATTTGCAATCGTGTATGGTCAATGGACCTCCAATGGTCATGTTAGTCACACTAAAAATGTAATTGATCTAATTATTAAAAATATAGTGATTACACTGTGATTTACAACCCACTGCACACACAAAATGCAGCCTACAGATGTCGCTTTTATTAGTCACTTAGCACTTATTCGAATTATGCTGATCCCGGTTGATTGAGATCTCATCATAGACTTGTGGTAACTGTCGTTCAGGTAAGTGAAATATATGGTAAAGCATACGTTTAGTTAGCTATAATGTCTACTGCTATTAACGCATTAAGAAAATGTGGTATTTGGTCATATAATTTAAATAATTTTACTGATATCGATTTCATTTCTGTTAAGACTACAGGCAAACCAAATACTACAAAATCATTGAATGTAGAACTACAGAGGGTAACAGAAGTCAAAGCTCTTTAACTTGGGGTAGTATTTGTATTTAACAAAAACAGTTACAAATGTATCCTTAATTGCTACAATATCTTTTTAAACTGAAACTCTTGCAACAAAATCTGAAGATACAACATCTTCGACTCTACCGAGAACAGAGTTATTCACCGAATATTACGAACCAGTCACGCCAATAGCTAATAAAACGCATACTGATCCTGAACTTGGATTTTCTTATTCATCTAAACCTCCTATTCGTGCAACGTGCCGCGACCTGACGTCTGCGTTTGAAAATGTCCTAGTGATATTTTGCCAATTTCTTCTATTGAATGAACTTAAAAAATGAAACAATATCGGCAAGAAAAAACAGCCATTATTACCTCAACTGCTTAAAAAAACCTGAAAGCTTTGAAAAACCGGGAAAAACATCGAATCATACTAATCTTTGCCTCAAAAGAAATATTAAATACAAACAAAAAATTAAAACGCAAAAGCGTCATAATAAAGACGTCGTTTGTCTATATTGTAATGATGTGAACCACAATTTTTTGACATCGTTAGAACACTGGGTAGGCTTCCAGATCTATGGACGTTGGGCTCACAATGCAGCAGTGGCAAATGAAAGGTCAACAGGTTCTTAGATAAGATTTCTATATTGTGAATAATATAAAGTGGCCTCTACAGAAACCTAAATAGTTTTATGATGAATGTATGAAGAAACATCTTGTACATGCCGGAATCTCTCTTTTAACCAGGTAATATCCAAACTCTTACTTTTCTTTAACCAGAATAGAGACAAAACTGTGAATCTGTGAATAAAACAGAAATCTATTATTGTAAGTGGAGGGATGCCGGTTTTCAACATTCCTTCCAGGCAGAGTCTTATAAGCTAACAGTGTCGTACTTGCTGTAAGTCCAATTGGTCCGCTAGCCTTCGACAGCTCAGAATAGATTGATATAGTAAAATAAAACAATTGCTTGTTTAGCTAGAACTGTAATTAAAAAAGGACAAGAAATAGAAAAAATTTTTTTTTTTAAAATCCTTTATAAAAGGTATATAAAAATGCCTCAAACGGGCTATCACAAACACATTGCAAAACGTTTTCGGATTAAGCAATCCATCATCAGTGCAAACCTGAAAGTATATAACCACTTTAATTAAAAAGAACGTTAAATGAAATGTTGACAAAGGTTAGAGCAAAATGTGGTTAATACTTACGGTTGTACATGCTAGTAGCCACCAAAATATATGGGTAAAAACAATTTAAATGTTATAAATTTGAAGTTGTTTTACATTATTAGTATTTCTAATTTGTGATGGTTAAGTTACCGTTGGATAGGTAACATGGCGGCGTATGACTCTACACGAGTAAAATAGTCCTGAGACGAAGTGTCTACGAGGACCTGTTGATAACAACTGATCAAAATGACATTGTTGACAAGTTAGGACGGATGTTGTGTCAGAGCAGTCAGTGTAACTTACGGTAGTTGTCTAAAATTGACAGATGTCAGCCTTATTTAAAATTGAAAAAGTTAAAATTATAATAATGTAACAGTATCAACCATCAATATTGTAATCTGTATTGTAAATTATTCAGATAGGTATATTTGTAACATTGAAATTGGTTTTTTAAAAATTAATGTAGGTCAACTAGAATTTATGAAATTTTGTAGGATTGATTTATAATCATTTATCATTTATAACTTCTTTTCACTCATCCAATTTCCCTCAGGGTTTAATTTTCGGGTCTCTGTGGTCTTCAACCTTTTGTAGTTTTCCCATTCTTCTTCACAATAACATTTAAACATCATACATCTTTAGTAAACTTAACAGATCCACCTTAAACACAACTACTCTTACATTTCCACATATTGTCACAATACACTCCATAAGCCTATTAACTTTTCACCTACCTACACTCTAACTTATAACTCATCCTTTTTACTTTTATATTTCTTAGGCACCAAATGTTCCTTTTAACATATAGGGCCTTTTGTTTTCTTGAGTTATAACTCGAGCAATGTAGGAACAATATCACACCTAACCATCTTTCAGCCATCAATTTTCTTTCAGTCTGGCATACTTGCCGAAACACATAAACAACCTACCATCTATACTTTACACACATAACCAGTAATTCATGTTCACTTACTTATAACTTAAAAATCTTTTTTTATTTATCTTTACTAGGTACCAAATGTAGTTTTTTGACAAAGAGGGCCTTCCATACTTAAGTTTTAAGTTGAGTACTACATGAACACCACATTATGATCACATTCTTGTCATATTTACATTTCAGCTCAATAACATATCCAAACACACCTCCACCCATTACATCAATACTCAATAATATATCTTATAGGACCAATCTTCCCACATGTGCCTTTTTACCATTTTCTAGGTACCAAATGTCTCACAACATACAGGGCCTTTTGACAAAATCTCTAGCTTAAAATAAATATATCCTTACACATGTATAGTTGGTTGCCTATCAATCCTACAAAATTTCATAAATTCTAGTTGACCTACATTAATTTTTAAAAAACCAATTTCAATGTTACAAATATACCTATCTGATTAATTTACAATACAGATTACAATATTGATGGTTGATACTGTTACATTATTATAATTTTAACTTTTTCAATTTTAAATAAGGCTGACATCTGTCAATTTTAGACAACTACCGTAAGTTACACTGACTGCTCTGACACAACATCCGTCCTAACTTGTCAACAATGTCATTTTGATCAGTTGTTATCAACAGGTCCTCGTAGACACTTCGTCTCAGGACCATTTTACTCATGTAGAGTCATACGCCGCCATGTTACCTATCCAACGGTAACTTAACCATCACAAATTAGAAATACTAATAATGTAAAACAACTTCAAATTTATATCATTTAAATTGTTTTTACCCATATATTTTGGTGGCTACTAGCATGTACAACCGTAAGTATTAACCACATTTTGCTCTAACCTTTGTCAACATTTCATTTAACGTTCTTTTTAATTAAAGTGGTTATATACTTTCAGGTTTGCACTGATGATGGATTGTTTAATCGGAAAACGTTTTGCAATGTGTTTGTGATAGCCCGTTTGAGGCATTTTTATATACCTTTTATAAAGGATTTTAAACAAAATTTTTTTGTGATATATGGTATACAGCCAGCTACAGGAACTTAGTTTCCTCGTGGAAGAAATAGAAAGTTATAAATTGTGAGTGAATAACTAAACGTAAGGAACCTAATTAGAAATTTACAGTTTATGCAAGAAAACACCATATCACTTCTAATAGGGTTCCGATATATTACGTAACTTACGAACATGAAGAAAATCTCTCCGAAACTTGAAAGGTAGGTCTAAGCCGTACGCCTGTCGCTAATTCACTGTCTACTCGCAGCCCCTCTGAAAATACTTGTTTATGCATTTTGAATTTCGGCCGGTCTAAGGTCAAGTAGGCAGAGATTAACATTTCCAGAAACAAGTCAATGCAGACTCGATTAATTTTTGTAACCGGCGCGAAAATATTTATTTGTTACGAAATAGAATTATCTGTTTTGATATATAATTATTTGGTTGGAGATTATAGTTCTCCAACATTTCCCCCGGCGTTAGAGCCTTGTGGTCTAACCTACTCTTCTTTATCTTGCCTAGGAAGAACCGAAATTTCAGAGATTGCCCTTGTAAATTGACCATTAATGGTCTTTAACTTGACCACTCTGACTTTTCCATCTTGACCAGGCATGGTATCAACTACCCGGGCTAGATGCCATTTTAGAGGAGGTACATCATCCTCTTGCAGAAGAACTAAGTCATTGACTTTTATGTTATTCCTTGGTCGGGACCATTTTGAGGAGTTTTGTAAGCGGTTTAAGTAGTCAACAGACCACTTTTTCCAGAAATTTTGTTGTTATTTTGCAATTTTCTGAAGCATGGATAGTTTATTTTCCTGGATTTTTTCCAAGTTTTGCTCAACTGAGAAAAGTGTAATCAGAAGGGTCGCTGGTTATGGCACAGATAGGCCTTAAATTCATCACAGCTTCAATTTGTACCATGACAGTGTAAAACTGTCATGGATCTACCAATGAGGAGATCTAGAGGGAATAAACTTCCATTATATTTTATTTTCAGACATATGTATTCCTCAATGGTTTGAGAATTTGACTTATTTTGGAAGAATTTGTATAAGTTATAAAGTTGGTTTCTTGCATCAGAAAAACATGTGGCATTGTCACTGTAAATGACGATTGGGTTACCACGTCGAGAAATGAATCTTTTAAAAGATAATGGAACGGAAGAAGTTGTTAGATCAGAAACAACCTCAATGTGCACAACTTTGGTCAACATGCACATGAAAATGGCTATGTAAGCCTTGTTTTTTGGAGCTTTTCGGAGTGCAGAAGATTTTAACAGAAACGGTCCACCATAATCTACACCTATTTTTTGAAAGGATCTTGTTGTAGTGGACAAATTATCTTTAGGTAAGTTACCCATTAGCTGTTATGCAGGAGTGCATAAAAATCGGAAACATGTGGTGCAGTTGCGAATAATTCGTTTTGCTTCCTTTAGACCATTGAGAGGCCAGAATGTCAACCGAAGGTTTGAGAGAACTCTTTGAGCACCAGCATGTCCCAGTCTGAGATGTTCATTTTGACGAAGATTGACGGTATGATTTTTGGATGCAAGCAGTATCGGATGTTTTTGCAAATCGTCTATGTCGGGACAGTTTGTAAGTCTACCTCCAACTCTGAGAAAATTAGAAGAATCTACAAATGGTTTCAGTGAAACGATGTTTTTATTTGAAAAACATTTGTTATTAAATAATAACAAATATATAAAACTATATAAGAAATAAAACAAAATACGTACGCTACTGTGCGTTTGAAGCGTGAAATATTGAAAAACGTGAAAAAATTTTCATCCAGAAGTTTTCTCCATTAGAATTTACCACGAGGCTTATTTTTCGTTCCTCGGGCGCAGGTCTTCGAGAACTTTGTCATTTGCTAGATTGGAAACATTAAAATTTTCATCTTGTAAGCATTTAGGGCCTTGCCACCAGAAATCGCTATTGAGAATTTCAGAACCAGACATTCCTCGAGAAAGAAGGTCTGCGGCATTTTGTGCATACTTTATGTGAAGCCACGTAAAGTTTTGAGTCAACTCTTGGACAAGTGCTACTCGGTGAGCAACGAAAACCGACCACCGACTTGGGTGACTTTTACACCACGACAGAGCTACCTGGGAGTCTGACCAGAGGTTGACTGAATGAAATTGTACAGGTTGATTTTCAAAGATAGAAATTATTTTTGTAACAAGTTTTGAAAGGAGAACCATTGCTGCGCACAGCTCAAGCCTAGGAAGTGTTACCGTCTTTAGCGGTGTTATCCTTGATTTGGAAGAAACTAATGCACAGGATATAGTCTCATCAGCATAGAAAGTTCTTAGGTATATGCATGCGCCATAAGCTGCCAAGCTACTGTCTGAAAATCCATGAAGCTCAACTTTAAGAATTACTTTTTCAGAAAAGTAGAAACGAGGAATCTTTAAATTTTTTAATTGTGACAAGTTATATAGAAACTTGTTCCAAACGTTTAGAATATTTTTGTCCAAAATTTCTGTGTCCCAGTGAATTTTTTTCAGATAGAATTTCTGCATAAACATTTTGCCTTTAACAATGAACGGATTGATGAGTCACAGAGGATCGAAACATTGTGCTAATGCAGACAGGATTTTTCTTTTTGTTACTTGTGGGCAGAAATTGTTTTCGGGGACGAAAATTGTTATTTGATCATCCGCAGGGTCCCATTTTAGGCCTAGAACCTTGCTGAAAGTATAATTGAAATTTAGGTCATATTCCTGAGTAGTATTTTTTAAATGTCTGAATTGGTTTGTTGTAGGAATATAGATGAATTTAAATGAAAATTATGTAATGTAAAACCATGGCGGTTTAGAACAGAATTTAATTGCCCGAAAGTATTTCGGGCAATTCTTCAATATTATTTAACCCACATAAACCATCATCTACGTAGAATGGGATTTAAAGAAATTGTGAGGCCAATGTGAATTGAATTTTATTTTTATTTGAAATATCTTGCAAGACTCTCGTCGCAAGAAATGGGGCACTGTTCGTCCCATATGTAACAGTATTAGGTTGAATACATTTTATAGAATCGTGGGTATTGTCCTTCCACAAAATATTTTGTAGAAAGCGTTGATTTTTGTTGATCCACGTCTGTCAAAACATTTTTTGAATATCACAGAAAAATATGAATTTTTCTTGCCTGAAACGAACTAGAATATCGAATAGATCAGGTTGCACCTGATAACCCTTTTATGAAATATCATTCAGACTTTTTTCTGTAGAGCTTTTACAACTAGCATCCATGACGACACGCAAATTTTTACTTTTATTTTGTTTGTTGATGACACACAAATGTGGAATAAAATATTTTTTGTCAGAATTTTCATTCACGAACGAAAGAGGCACATATTCAGCATGCTTTAAATATATATATATATATATATATATATATATATATATATATATATATATATATATATATATATATATATATCGTACATTTAGTTCAATACTGCCACAACTCCAAAAATTTCAATTTTGAGTTAAGGCTTTAAAAAGATTGCATATATGATACCCCATCTAATGCAATACAACCTTAACTGAAATATTGTCTTGGATAAGTATAAAGTAAGATATTTAGGTATTACACTGTATGGTTTTGAAATGCAATATGGCCATAACTAGGAGATGTGGCGATAATACACTCCGCGACAATACAACCGATGTAATTCAATACGGCCACAACTGCAAAAATTGTTAGATTAGTGGTACGATTTTATCAGTTCTCAATTATTTATGCACGAGGTATCCACGTTTTTAGTGTACAACTATTTGATTTAAAGTCTGAAATCAGTGTATAGTGATATTATTATTAACTTTATTATCAAACACGATGTCAAGGGCAAGAAAAATGCTTGGACTAGCTTTGCAAAGTTATCTTAAAGATGATGAGAATCTGAGAGACAATTCAGAAGTTTCTGAGGTTATGAATGACATCTTCTTTGTGTTGACGGAGGTTTGTATTTCAACAAAAATCACAGTGAGGTTTTACTTAATGTATGTAATTTTTTAGCTTACTACGGTTGCTTTACCCGTGCAATCATATCATACCGCAAATACATTTAAAGATCAAGAAAATATACATACAGACCCTCGCCAAGATGATTACATAGAGCAGGTATATTTTTATGAAACGAGAAACGGTTACCGGACCGGTGAAATATAAAATAAGAGAACACATAAATTGTTTCCAAAGGGTAGAATCACATTATCTTAGAGCACAAACTACAAAGGAATACATAGATGGTTCACTTACTTTAGCTCAAATGTATCGCTACTACAAACTACAGGAAGAGAGTGAAGGAAGGCCTGTGGCTAAAAAATGCACTTACGAGCATATTTTCAAAACTGAGTTTAACATAACTTTCTTTCAGCCAAAAAAAGCTCAGTGCGCAATTTGTGAATCATATAAAAATTCTTTTGCTGAACAGCAAGCTACTCTTGATCAAACTTATAATAAACATATCCATAATAAAATTAGAAGCAGAGAAGAAAAAGCACAAGATCTAGCAAGAGCAAAAGATGATTCTCAAGTATTGGTAGCTTGTTTTGATTTGCAGGCGATCCTTCCTACACCTTGTGAAGATGTTTTAAGCTTCTACTATAAATGCCGCCTGAACTGCTTCAACTTTACAATTTTTCAGATATTGCAAAAGACTGGTTACTGTTACTTTTGGCACGAGGCTATTGCTAACCGCGGCTCAAACGAAATAGCTACGTGTCTGTTTGATTATCTTTCAAATCATTCTAATGATAAAGACGTTATATTTTATAGCGACAATTGTGTTGGGCAAAATAAAAATAAATTTATAGTTACCATGTATTTCTATGCATTGTTCTGAAGCTATTTTCTTGTGGCATTGTAAATTAATTATTGTTTATAACTGGGAATAAGCCACATTAAAGATAAAAATACATTTATTGACGTTTCAATTTCCAATTCGGAAATCGTTCTCAAAATACAAATCTAATTGGAAAAATTAATGTTAAATCAATCACACATAAATTTTTAACAGTGGGATATACCCAAAATGAAGGGGACGCCATGCACGCAACTATTGAGAGGCAAAAGAAGAAAATACTTAAAACAGGTCCCATTTATGTTCCTGCAGAATGGCTGTCATCATAAGATCTGCAAAAAAAGAGGGAAATCCTTAAAATGTAAAAGAAATGTCAACAGAAGACTTTTATGACTTTAAAGATCTCAATTCAAAAATTGGAGGAAATTTTACAAAGAATACAAAAGTTGAAAAGGTAGTCTGGAATGATATCCAAGTTATTAAAGTTGTCAAAAGCAATCCTGGATCTTTCTTTTATTAAACAGATTATAATGCCGATGAGTTCGAAGAGGTCCATTTTAAAGCATCGAAAAGGGGGCGTTCAGCAACTGTGGAAGCAGTAATCGATTTAAAAAAGGCGTACGTAAAGCCTCCATCGATATCCGCAAAAACCAAGCAACACCTTTTGGAACTGTGCAATAAAAACTTAATATTACCTGTTCATCACAATTTTTATAAGGACTTGGTTAATAGTAATTAAAAAAAACGTTCATACGTACTTGTAATAATAATAATTTTTTTTTTACATCCTTTATTTATTGAAATCTGTTTCTACAAATAAAAAAAAACAATAATCAATATGTTTATCAAGTAATTAACATAGGGGAGATCAGTCCAGTGACAGAAATCCTTAAGATAAATTTCTAATATATATAAATATTTGAAATATAAATAACAATTTACAAAGACATTTTACTAACATATTAAAAAAAAAATAGCAATATTTAAAATTAAGACAACACACACAATTATAAGTTGTAGGTATTTGTAGTATAAGTTGTAGCTATAAAATGATATATTATACGTTTATGTATGTAAAGGTATAGAGAGGTCTAGAGGATCACGTCGTTTTAGTCTTCCTCTCCTTGGTCGCTTAAGTAGGTCTTGGGCAAGTGTATTTGGATGGTTTAGTAGTCTATTTTTGTAAGTGCCACTGTGTGAGACAACGGTGTCTTTAATATTTTGGATCTGAAGATCTCGGTGTATAACATAATTGGGCACGTACCACGGTGCATTGGTAATATGTCTCAAAACTTTAGATTGGAAACGTTGAAGTTTCAGTAAGTGAGAATTAGATGCTGTACCCCATATCTGTATACCGTAGGTCCAAACTGGCTTTAGAACACATTTATACAGTAATAGTTTATTATGTAGACTTAGTTTGGATTTTTTATTCATGAACCAATACATTTTCCTGTATATTAATCCTAGTTGCAGTCGCTTTATCCAGATGTGCTTTCCCCAATTTAGTCGGCTGTCAAAATGTATTCCCAAGTATTTAACATCACTTTTTTTGGGTATTATGGCATTGTTTATGCACACAGATGGTACACTCTCTTTGCGTAAAGTAAATGTTATGTGTGCTGATTTGCTGCCATTTACTTTAATTCGCCACAGTTTTAGCCATTTCTCTAGTTTATTTAAATGAATTTGTAAATTTTGACAGGCTGTAACAGGAACCGAGCTAGAAGCCATTATCACAGTATCATCTGCATAGGTAGCGATAGTGCTTTTTACTGTTGTGGGAATATCTGCCGTATAGAGTAAGTATAAAGTTGGTCCCAATATACTACCCTGAGGTACTCCCGATAGAATTGGAGATATGTTTGATACTGCTTCATTGCATCTGACCTGGAAATATCGATTGGTAAGATAGGATCTCAAAAGAGCATACAGAGGATGAGGAAAGTGAGTTTTTATTTTAGATAGTAGCCCCTCATGCCATACTTTATCAAATGCTTGTGAGACATCCAAAAAGGCTGCAGTGCAGTATTCTTTCTTTTCAATCGCATCTCTTGCTACTTTGGCAACTCTATGTACCTGCTCAATTATTCCATGTTGTTGCCTGAATCCAAACTGATAATCGGGTATTAACTTTTGTCTGTCGATTATAGAATTCATTTTCTGAAGTAGTATCCTCTCAAATATCTTAGAGATAATGGGAAGCAAACTGATTGGACGATAGGATGATAGTTCTTGTGGATCTTTATTTGGTTTCGGTATTAGAATAATTTGTGCCATTTTCCATTGAAACGGAAAATAGCCTAACTTTAGTATAGCGTTAAATATATACATAACCAACCGAAATCCTTCTTCGGGTAAATTTTTGCAGATTTTTCCCGATATTAAATCATACCCTGGAGCTTTTTTAGTATTGAGATGTTTAACTAACTCTTTTATTTCGTTAATTTTGATATTTTCTATAGGAGGTGACATCTGGTAGGGTGCATCTAAGTTCTTGTAAATGAATTCTTCTTCTTCTTCTGAGATAGTTCTGGAGTGTGGTTGAAAAACTTGGCTGAGATGATTAGCGAATGCTTGTACTTTATCTTCATCGGCCTTGGCCCAATCACCGTCTTTATTTCTAATGGGACCGTCATGCTTAATCTGATGTTTAAGTTTCTTAGAGAGTTTCCAAATAGAGTGGTTTGTGTCATCCGTCGCAGTAAGACTTTCAAGAAATTCATTTATGCCCTGATCTTTGTATTTGTGTAATTCTCTTTTAAGCAAACGAGTGGCCCTATTCAGTTCAGTTTTGTTCTCAGGAGATCTGGAAGTTTGCCACTGTTTTCTAAGTTTTCTCTTTTCGTTGATTAAGATTTTTATATGATGTGGATATGGTTCACTGTTATTACTCCGATTTAGATCTGGAGTTGCTCTCCAAGCTGCCTGTTGAATGATTGATGTAAGGTGATGAACTGCTTCGTCAATATTTTCACTTGTTTTAAGAGGAAGATTTAAGTTAATTGTATTTTGAATATTAAGTCTGAACAGACTCCAATTTGTTTTATGATTTGAAAACGTGGGGTATTTATTTGTATTATATACATGTTCCATCACATCAATAAATATGGGAGAATGGTCCGACGAAAGGTCAAAAGAAGGTTTAATGTCTAAAAAGTTGTTACTTATTCCTTTTATGATACCAAAATCAATGAGATCGGGTATTTTATTTCTATCTGTAGGCCAGTAGGTTGGCTGCCCAGTAGAAATTGGAGTCAAGTTATTTTCGTTTAAACTTTTAATAAGTTCTCTTCCGCGAGTTGTTATCAGTCTTGAACCCCATCTTGTATGTTTTGCATTAAAATCACCTACTGCAATAAAGCGATGACCAAGCCCTTTGAAATAACTAGAGAAATGGTCCTCTTTAATTATTTTGCCAGGGGGACAGTACGCAACTGACATCGTTATGTGCCCTTTACTGAGTTCTACAGATATAGAGGTTGCCTGAATGTTGATTTCACACACTTTATTTATTTCGTGATGTTTTATATTACTTCTAATGATTAAAGCAGTTCCACCATGACCTTTTCCCATTGGGTGTGGTGTGACATAGGTGCAAAAATCTGGCATACTAAAATGGCTCTTGTTTGTCATATGAGCTTCAGAGACCATCATGATATCAAGATTATGTAACTTTATAAATGCCTTAATCTCCTCACTATGGTTTGTGAGGCCGTTTGCGTTCCAATATCCAATTTTAATTTTGGGGTTGAACATTAAGTTTTGATATCATCGTTATGAGGAGGTCGAACATTTTATCCATTCTATCCATAAGTTTTTGGACCATCAATTCTAAACTGTTACTTGTTTCTGTTGTATTCAGTTTTTCCTGTGTAGTTTTTGAGACAGATGCGGTAGTATGATTTGGTCCCTCCACAGCATTTGCATATGTTACAGGTTACCGGTTAAAGGTTGCTTTACCCGTGCAATCATATCATACCGCAAATACATTTGAAGATCAAGAAAATCTACATACAGACCCTCGCCAAGATGATTACATAGAGCAGGTATATTTTTATGAAACGATAAACGGTTACCGGACCGGTGAAATATAAAATAAGAGAACACATAAATTGTTTCCAAAGGGTAGAATCACATTATCTTAGAGCACAAACTACAAAGGAATACATAGATGGTTCACTTACTTTAGCTCAAATGTATCGCTACTACAAACTACAGGAAGAGAGTGAAGGAAGGCCTGTGGCTAAAAAATGCACTTACGAGCATATTTTCAAAACTGAGTTTAACATAACTTTCTTTCAGCCAAAAAAAGCTCAGTGCGCAATTTGTAAATCATATAAAAATTCTTTTGCTAAACAGCAAGCTACTCTTGATCAAACTTATAATAAACATATCCATAATAAAATTAGAAGCAGAGAAGAAAAAGCACAAGATCTAGCAAGAGCAAAAAATGATTCTCAAGTATTGGTAGCTTGTTTTGATTTGCAGGCGATCCTTCCTACACCTTGTGAAGATGTTTTAAGCTTCTACTATAAATGCCGCCTGAACTGCTTCAACTTTACAATTTTTCAGATATTGCAAAAGACTGGTTACTGTTACTTTTGGCACAAGGCTATTGCTAACCGCGGCTCAAACGAAATAGCTACGTGTCTGTTTGATTATCTTTCAAATCATTGTAATGATAAAGACGTTATATTTTATAGCGACAATTGTGTTGGGCAAAATAAAAATAAATTAATAGTTACCATGTATCTCTATGCAATTGGAAAAATTAATGTTAAATCAATCACACATAAATTTTTAACAGTGGGATATACCCAAAATGAAGGGGACGCCATGCACGCAACTATTGAGAGGCAAAAGAAGAAAATACTTAAAACAGGTCCCATTTATGTTCCTGCAGAATGGCTGTCATCATAAGATCTGCAAAAAAAGAGGGAAATCCTTACAATGTAAAAGAAATGTCAACAGAAGACTTTTATGACTTTAAAGATCTCAATTCAAAAATTGGAGGAAATTTTACAAAGAATACAAAAGATGAAAAGGTAGTCTGGAATGATATCCAAGTTATTAAAGTTGTCAAAAGCAATCCTGGATCTTTCTTTTATTAAACAGATTATAATGCCGATGAGTTTGAAGAGGTCCATTTTAAAGCATCGAAAAGGGGGCGTTCAGCAACTGTGGAAGCAGTAATCGATTTAAAAAAGGCGTACGTAAAGCCTCCATCGATATCCGCAAAAACCAAGCAACACCTTTTGGAACTGTGCAATAAAAACTTAATATTACCTGTTCATCACAATTTTTATAAGGACTTGGTTAATAGTAATTAAAAAAAATGTTCATACGTACTTGTAATAATAATAATAAAAATATTTTTTGTAAGAACTAGTTGATTTTTTTTATTATGTTGCCGCCGTATCTCCTATTTATCGTTTTATAAATGACTTTCTTCACTATGCAATATCGCCATAACCATCAAAATATAAGTAACGTTTTATTTTTAATAAATTGTAATAAGATCCAGCGAATAACTGTATAATTTGCTAACTAAATTGTAATTTTGAAGCCAGTCATTCTAAAAATAAATTATTTACAAGGCATAACTCGTTTGCTACAGAACGTTTTGCTCATTTCTCGAAATTATTGTATTTTGGACTTGTGGCACTATTGAACTAGGTGTGCGATATGTGTCAATAAAGTTTTTGTACTGGACAAATAATTTTTTATCTTTTTGGAATTTATTTTCGAGCGAGATAAAACGCCGTTTGGCTATGGAAAATTAATCACCCAGTAACTGGTGTTCTTGTGCACTTTTTAATGGAATATCTACTTCAAAGCGTCCATTTTTAAGGAGCTTTGTTGTAGTTTGGAATATTTGTTCGGCCAGCCCTTCAGCTTCCGACAGAATAGGTTTTTGAGAAAGTTCTTTCATGTTCCAAAACTTTGTGAGCAGCAGCTCGTCTGTGCTACACGTAGAAAGTAAAGCAACCTCTCCGGAAAAATTGTTTGCTACTGTTGAAGCCGTCAAGTGCCGGCAATTAGGTACCCCAGATGAAAAGCCTACAAAATTGGAAGCCTGGGGCCAAGAGGAATTAATTCGGAAGAATTAGGTCGTAGTACAAATCTGCCCTAACCAAAATGTCTATTTTACTGAGTTTGTGATAAGAATCATCGACGAGAAAAACGTCCCCTGGAATTGGTAACTTTTTTGTAAGAATGCGCACTTGTGGAAGATTGCAAGTAATATTTTCTAAGATAGCACATGAAATTTTGAAAGACTTTTTTATTAAAGTTTATGAACTCACTTTTTCTCAGTATTCCAGCTCATATGCTTATAACTCAGCCTATCAGCGAGACACTGGGTACAAAAGCTATTCTGACTTCCTGTATCGAGTAACAATCGAGCCGTTAAAGGGCTTCTGTTTTTGTCGAAAATGGTGACCTTGGACGTAGCGCGAAGTATGTTTTAATTTTTTACGGACAAATCAGAAAAAGAATTTGTAAGAGGTTCTTGCCCTTGAACCGAAGGACCTTGAAAATTTGAATTAGACGAATGTTCGCGTTTGTAATTGTTTGAATTTGTAGAATTTGACGGACTTTTATTGTTATGGGTTCTAGAAAAAGTATAATCTTTACCCAAAATGTGAAGAACAGTGTTATGGCGCTTTTTACATATGGTGTATCCATGTTTTGAGGAGCAGTTTTTAGAATTATGTGTACCTAGGCAGTTTACGCAAAGACCTTTTGAATTTACGAATTTTATGTTTTCATCATGCTGAATGCTTTTGAAAAAGTGACATTTATAAATTTTATGTCGTAATTTTTTACAGTAAATACAATAAAAGTCAGAAACTAAATTATTTGAAATATTATTTTTATTTGAATCCTCTGATATGTTATTACTGTATGCATGATGTGAAACTTTTACGTTTTTGGTTTGCCTAGGATATGTATTTTCCAGACTTTTCAGAACAATGCACTTTTTTTCTAGAAATTTAAGAGAAGCATCTCAATTTGGTACATCTGTATGATTTCGCTCAGTTTCAAAAAGTCTCCTTGTTGAAAAGTCTAATTTGCTTTATAGTAGAAAAACTAAAATTATATCAATAAGCTCTGAACTTGAAAATTGCAAAATTTTTTGGAAGTTGCATATTTTTTGTTACGTTTAGATTCTGAGATCTCGTGAAATGTATGATTTTAATAAGCATTTATATTACTATTTGAAAACTTAGCAATTAAAGCAATGAAATTTCATTTGTTGCTTTAAAAAAATCCACCAACTTTGGAGAATCATCCTGTAGATAACTTTTCAAGTAAAGAAATCTTTGGATGTCAGGTAGGGACTGATTTTTTATTAACAGTTTGTAGAATAGTTCGTAGAAGCTTTCTAAATCACTTCCGTTTTCAGAATATTTGTTTATACTGATTTCTGGGAGTTTTACGGCCATTTGTTTATTAGCGCTCCCTGTATTGGTAATGTCCAATGATTTAATTGTGTTTTGGAGTTTTGAAAGAGTCGCCAAATAATTTTCTTCAAATAAGGCACGATCACACGCTTGAAGATCGTCCAGGAATTCAATTTCATGCTGTACGCTGTTAAAGTCAGAGAAAACGGTCGTTTAACCTTTCTTCTCGTGTTTTGAATGAGAAAATATCTTTTTCTGAGTCGTGGTTTATTTCTAGCTACGCTTGAATTCTAGCAACAGAATCTAGAATGGAATGCTTCTTTTTTGTTAATTTATTTAAACCTTTATTTCTCATTTTAATAACTTTAGTTTGTTTATTTTCATATGAAATAATAATTTCTTTTTGGATTAATTATGAATGATAAATTTTGAATTTTAACAAGCACGCAATAAGCTAAACCAAAATTTCAAAACTGAATAGTTCTTAACAGTGTTACTATGAGAACATGAATTGAGAACACTATTTTGCACTAGATTTTTGAAAACTAACTTTTTGAATTTATATAGAAAAGTTTGTTTTAGTACGTCACCCCTGGGTTCTTGGTACTTGGATGTGGGCTGCTTCTCCCTCTCTGGAATCAGCTACTCCTGAAACTGCATTGCTTTGAAGTTATCCTGGTTTTTTGAACTAACACTGTTTTGTTCATCAAATGTTTATTTGTCCGTATAATAAATAATGCACTCGCTGTCTCTAGGAATTATTATGTATCGACGTGAATATCCGAAATACGCGAAACTCTTAATGTCTTTTTGAATGCACAGAATGATAGAAACTTGGATTGAGTGTTTTTAGGCCAAAAAGTCGACTAGTAGGATCAAAATACGGTTTGAAGTGATCAAAATGGAGGAAAGCCAGTTTTCAACATCTCTTCCAGGGAGAGTCTTGTATGTTAACAGTGTCTCTTTCAGCGGTTTTGTACTTGCTGTAAGTCCAATTGGTCCGCTAGCCTTCGACAGCTCAGTAAAGAAACTTAAATGGACTTTTAAAGGTGCTTTAATCTGGCCTGTTGTATAGATTGATATAGTGAAATAAAACAATTGATTGTTTACCTAGAATTGTAATTGAAAAAGGACAAGAAATAGAAAGTTATAAATTGTGAGTTAATAACTAAACGTAAGGAACCTAATTAGAAATTTACAGTTTACGCACGAAAACACCATAATACCATAACCATATATTACGTAACTTACGAACGCGAAGAGAATATCTCCGAAACTTGAAAGGTAGGTCTAAGCCCTACGTCTGTCGCTAATTCACTGTCTTCCCACAGTCCCTCCGAAAATACTTGTTTATGCATTTTGAATTTCGGCCGGTCTAAGGTCAAGTAGGCGCGGATTAACATTCCCAGAAACAAGTCAATGCAGACTAGATTTATTCATGTAACCGGCGCGAAAATATTTATTTTTTATGAATTAGAATTATCTGTTTTGATATATAATTATTTGGTTGAAGATCATAGTTCTCCAACAGTAAGCTCCACTGAACATGTTCTTGTGCCCACCTTAATCAGAGTCCACGATTTCCATGACGTAACATGAGAACCCTCATGGATGTATGTCTTAAATTTTTGTTTAATGACGTTTAATGTTGATGATGCTCTATGACTATCGTTAGGCTTAATAATCTTGTTTTAGTAAAATTTTAATGTTACAAAATTAAGGTCATTTTTGCTTTAATAAAACAGTGAAATTGACAGACTAATTTACTTTACATATCTTGATTTGTAGCAAACAAGTTTTTCAAATAAAATGTTATGTATTAACAAAAAAGTTATTAAGTTTTTATTTAAAAAATTAAATATTAATGGTGTTCCTTAATAATTTTTGATATGTAAATTTTTCACAAAACAAAATACATCTTGTTTTTACCTAACTTTGAATCTGTCTCTAATATATTTAACGTGATTCCTCAAAATTCCTGTGCCTATCAAAATTGCTCTACTATATTTTTGCTATATTAAACCTTAATTTATAGTGCTAACCACAGATTACCACACATATACCGTTTGGTTAGACCGAATGGGTTATAACATCATAAAGGACGAATACGTCCAGAACTTAAACTAACATTATACTAGTATGTACCCCTTTGTAACTCATTTCATAACAAACCAAATACAATGTCCACCTCCAAAACGTATTACCCGTATTATCTGTAGTCAATAGATACATTCAGGTACGTTTATTCCAATCCGTTTTCTGGTTTAACCGAAATCCTCTTGCATTATCGATGATCTCCATTGGCTTCAAGCCGAGATATGAGCATTAATATCAATTTAAGTAGAACGGCAATCCAATAACAATCGAATGCAGGTAAACCATAAATATATAATAGTAGCTCACGGTGCTAGGGCCGGCACTCGGAGCTTACATATCTGCAAGAAAATTGATCTCATTTTGTGTGTTGCCAAGTTTGTATTGGGGGAGATAGGAGTAAAGAAGTAAGTTTAGTTAGAAAATATTACTTAGGATAACTCTTAAATTTATTAATTACTTGAAACTTTGATTTGCTTTGAATATATTATGATAAACCCAAACAGAATTCTATAAAAATGATTGTGTACATGACGCGAAATAAAGTAACCAAATGTATATTGTAAACAAATGTAATGTATATATATATATTTATATATATATATATATATATATATATATATATATATATATATATATACATTACATTTACATTGGAATATACATATATTTTTGGTATACATATATTTTTTTCGACGTGACGTTTCGGCAGGAAATCCATGCCTTTTTCAAGAAGTAATGTTAACTAAAATCATTTTATCACCGACATAATACGGTTTAAACTGTTGAACCAAGCATTTAAAAATTCGGTGCTAATAAGTATATATAGACGTCACAATTAAAATAATATTAAAAACATAGGACATACCCACTAAGTCACTACATGTAAAATGTATTTTAAATCTAATATGTTGTTTATCGATGTTAGTTTATCGTTTAAACAATCAGTTATTTTAACATCATAGGCGTTCTGAGATTGTCTTTTCATGTGTTTTTAAATTAAATTAAAATATATTTTTTTAAATTTTTGACATCTTTTTAACTATTTATTGCGTTATTATTTTTTTTTATTTGTATAGACTCTAGAAGCTCTCTCTTCTTCCTGTTGTGTTCACGTTTTAGGATCTTGGTTTTTTCAAAATTAGATTTATGTTTTTTTTTTCGTTTTCATGTTTTGTGAGGGCGGTTGAATTTTTTTTGTCATATTTGTGGGAACGTATCATTGAGTTAAGTAGCTGACTGGTTTGTCCAATATAAACTCCATCACAATTCTAGCAGGGAATTTCATGTACAACATGCGATTAATAGAGGGGTTTTTGTTTTTAATCTTGTAAAATTATTTTCAAAAGTTTGTGTCCCTTACGAGCAACCGTAATGTTATGTTTAGAAAGAAGATTTGGAATTTGTTCTGATAATCCTTTAATATAGGGGAGAGATATATAGTCTTCTTTACCGTGTTGGTTTCATTTTTGTTATTGTTATTGTAAAATTTATGCAATCGAGATTTGAAAGTGTTGTCGATAAGGTGATGTGAGTATGAATTAAGTGTTAGTGCTGTTTTTGCATTTTTAATGGCCTGAGGTCTATTAATAGGATCGATTAATCTAATAGCTCTATCGGCGTGTCCGATAACTACTGATTTCTTTTGAGACAAGAGATGGTGAGAGTTTCAATTCAGATATCTCGACGACCAAGTTTTTTTCGTGTACCGTGCAGTAGTTATGGTGCTGTTTTCTCTATGTAAGGTCAGGTTCAGAAAATTAATTTGACAATTTTTTTCAATTTCTAATGTAAATTTAAGTTTTTGGTCAAAGTTATTGAATTCACTTAGTAAAATATCCATTTTATGTTCTAGTACTGCACTCAAGCAGTCATCTATATAGCGATAGAAAAAAAGGTATTAATTTCCTAGTAATAATTAATTAATATTAATAAAGTAGGAAGGAAAAGTTTTCTGTATAATTTGTAGGTTTTTGTATGAAAAGATGGATCTGATAGTTTTATTACTTTCTTTTTCATCTGTTTGATTAAGTTGACTTTTATAGAATTACGAACAAATGTACTACACCTTCCTTCGCGAATAACAATGCTGATTCTGATGTCTTAAGTGACAATCCAGTCTCGGATACTCCTATCAACAAATATTTTTTATTACCATACCTCAAAGATATGACTCCGGGGTTTACAAGGATTCTGAAAAGTGTTGAAAATAGCTTTGGTAATAATAATAACAACATTAAACTTAATCTGGCTGGTAGATCTGTCCTAGCAATTAATAGTCTTTATTCGAAGATCAAAAATCAGACTCTTATAGATATGCTTAGTAACATTGTCTACAACATTACATGCCTCTCTTGCAACAATTCCTACATCGACCAATCATCTCAGATATTGAAATCACGTATCACACTATACAAAAATGATTCTCGACTTCTTTCTGATCGCTATGCCTTAGCTAAACAATTAGTCAATAGTCAATTCTACTGGTCATCTCATGAACTATACAAACATTACAATTCTCCACCGTGAGAACAATAGATCTAAAAGAGAGTTCATGGAAATGTCATATGTTTTCCTTAAAGATTTCTCCATCAATGTTAAGAGCGTAATTAAGAATCTAAGCGATATTTACCACTTCTTACTTAAATCAGATACCAAGAACAATACAATATCACAGATAAATAACTTGACCAATATATCCATTAACAACTTACCTACTTAAATAATAATTTTCATTAATTTAAAAAGATAATATTCCCTTGCTTTTCTTAGATACAGCTCAATAAGATGCTATAATAATAATACCTGAACAATATGATATAATAAAAATTTTCAGTTAACAAAAAACCAAAATAATAATATTACCCTAAAATGGAATTTAATTTCATTCTGTTATACTAATGAATCTTAACGACATAAAGAATTATAAGTAACTAATTTAACTTGTCAGCGCATGCATTCTGGTAAAACAGAACCTCACATTTAATCTTTCCAATAAACAAAAATTGTGTTACTGCCGACAAATCAAAAAATTTATTTCTTTTAAATGTAGTTACATTGGGTTTTTCGACTAACCTTGGGTACACCTTTACGTTTCTAGTTCAAAGTTACCATACATTTCCAACGGCATTTTTTTCACAAAGTAACAAAAAAAAGATCACTCTGGTGTTACTAGCTAAGTTATTTTTTAACATCCTAACTCTACAATTCTTCTACAATTCTACAAAGTTACGGTAAGATCTTCAGTGTTTTTAAAATAGATAATATATGGTAGCTCTCGGGGGACCTGTAACCTCTAGAGAGCATGCCCCAGTTGGCAGATAGGGAAATGCCCAACCCGGTTTACCGGTGGGTAGGAGGGGAATAAAATACCTCCCGTGAACCAACAGGTAATTTACCGAACAAGTTCTCAAACAACTACGAAAACAATGCGGGGTTTAAATTCCATATAAATCAGAAAATTGGAATACTTGAGGCACATTATGGGAAGTAAAAAATACGAACTGCTAAGGAATGTAATGCAGGGTAAAATCAAAGGCAGAAAAAGCGCAAAAAGACGTGAAATCTCGTGGCTACACAATCTCCGTGAATGGTTTGGATGCAGTATAATTGAACTATTCAGGCGCGTAACCAACAAAACTATAATTGCAAGAATGATTTCCAATCTCCGGTCAGATGTGGGATATTGGAACGTCGTTGAAGATGGGATATTAAAAGTTGCTTGCCAATCTCTACAGTGTAGCTTTTTCGAGATGTTACAATATTAGTTTTATCTTTGTAAATTATTTGGCTCGATATAGCTGAAATATTTACTGCAACAAACAGTAAACGGCGAACTATTGCTAAATAGAGCCACCGAGTATTCTGCCTTCATTTTATCAACAACATCCACTCCGTATTACATTTCGACCAGTTCCACTTATGAGTAGTGTTAGTCTTTTTACTGCACTAGATGCATCGTCGGGTAGTTGATATGATTTTTGTGTGAGATTTCGTGTGAAAAATGTTCTAGGGTCCACCAAGGCATAAATCTGGATTCCATATTTCTCTGGGTTATTGGCTATAGTCTGCCTAAATTTGCATCGACTATACAATGCTTCCAACATTTCATCTATGGTCACATAGAACCCAGAAGTGTGTGCAGATAAACAGCTGGTGACAAACATTTCATATATTTTTCGAATGGGTGCAAGATTACTAACTGCCGAATTTTTTTGCCTTTTAGTGGCATCGTCAAATCTGACAGTTTGAATTATTTGGTGTAATCTTTTCTTGGACATAGTAGGTGCAAAAATATCTGGAGCTGTGCAAAAATATCTGGAGCTATCTTGTTTCCAGAGTTCATCAGTATTTAAAAGTTGCGCTCCCTTAATCCCAGCAAGGAATAAATGCTTATATTTCCTCGTAGTCAATAGCAGGACAATTTCTCGGTCGAGTATAAAACACTTTTATTATATACAGTTTTTGGTTTGTATATTTTACAATAATATTGATCATAGTATCCGAGAAAAACAATTTCCAGGATTCTAATATGGTTTTGGTGCCTTTTTCTTTCGCTTTTACTTCAGGTAAGTTCGTAACAATATTACAATCTTTGGTCCTACTTTTGAAAGTGTCTTTCTTATGTGTCAACCATGGTGTTTTATCTTTGCCATAAAATCTTGGATAACCATGGCATATATGGCATGGATAAACATCGGGTAGATCTTTTGTGGAATGCTCAGAATCTGTATTGTGGATACTATGTTCAAAACGAACATCACTTATATCCTTTTCAGAATCTAGGAGTTTCTCATCGCTGCTGTGTATCTTTTCATACCATTTTAGTAACTGGTTTTCCATTTTCTTATCCATATTTACCTGAAATAAACCAAAATAGCGCTTATAATAACGGTTGTTCAACAATCTATTCGCTGTGAGCCGATGAGTAGAGGGGATTTGACAGTTTTCACCAACGCTGTTAGTGGCAGTTTTGTGCATTTAACTTGTAAACATTCAAATAATGGCGAATATGCATTTTTCAAAAAGAAAAATATATGATACATGTAAAAATACTGGGTACAACAGTCATTGTAAATTTTATTCATTTCCTGTTGCCAAGCATAAAATAGTTCAAAGAGAAACATGGATTATTGCTATCAACGAGAAAAATAAGTAAATAACCTATAATGCAAACATGATATTTGTATGGTGTAAAATTAAAAAGCTATTATATTCCGAAACATTGCGTACATGCCCTGCATCAACTAAACCTTTTCCCTTTTTTGGTGTAGCTGGTTGAAATGGGATATCATGTGATATAGACTTAAAACCAGTATAATGTTTAATATCCATTTTGATAAAATTAAAACAAATTTAAGAGGTGGAGGCCATAAAAAGAAAAGAAGAAGAAGAAGAATTAAAACAAATTGATATCTAAGCACTAAGGCCTACGCACACAAAAAATAACTGAGCAAAAACAGAATAAAAATGTAAAATAAAAACAAGAATTACAACGTTACAGAGGTATAGGTAACCAGAATATAGACGTTTTAAGCGTCTATAACCTTAAATATTTGCTTTAACCATTAAATATTTTCATATAAACTTCTTCTTTTTCTCAATGACCTCTTGCGTAAGTAGTCATCCAGTCGCAAGAACTTATATCTTAAATATTATAATTATAATGAATAAAATAACAAGGCGTAATTACTTTTACTATTAATTCCGTGTATTCGTTCATTAATCAGTTTACCATAATATTTCAGTTCATTATTTTGTATTTTTAAATAAATATCTATTTTTCTCGTTTTGTCGTATTTCATTTACACTGATTTTACAAGAAAAGTACAAGTTTCAAACCGCGAGAGAGCGCTACCGGCGAAACTCACAGCGAATAGGTATTTCACTAAAAATCTTGCTGTCTATTATAATATTACAACTTTTTTTCAGTTATCTCTCTAAAAATCAACATATGCCAACACTCGCGTAGTTAGATTTTTTTTAACGCTCCGACGAACGCTATCGCTCGCGTATAAGATTTGAACTAACAACAACTAATGCTATCGGCTATAAGCTAATAGGTACTTCCACCATTATTTTAACATAGTCTTATACGAGTCTTCATGGGAGTATTCCCGGTTACAGAACCCAAAAGAAACAATATTTCGAAAACTATGGCGATATATTTAAAAATGTTAGCTTTTTTCTAAAGTTCGAGTGATGTAGGGTTAAGGGGCTTTTCTTGCTACTGGCTTAAAACCATTCTCGTTTCATTGTTCCTCAGTCTGGCGATGTTATATTTTTCATACAATATTTGGTTGAGTGTCGACTTTCTTGTGAGAATGTAAGTACCCATAGTTCTTGAGTTGTTCCTTTGCGCAAAGCCTACTAACAACTTCCCATTCTCGTTGCTTTCGTCATATTTGATTTTATTTCCTGTAGTGTTTTGGTACATCTTTTTATTTCCCACTTTGGCGTTTAAATCACCTTTCTCAATCTTACTAAAAAAATTTATGATTTACATTCTGGACGGGATTCGCTGAAAAAGTATGTACATTTTATTAAACTTAATTTTTTAGTTTGATCTCTTAGTCTCATCCTACATATCTATTCAGATATAAGCTACTGATAACACCTTCATAATATCCTCTTTCACTGTCACAGTTCCATTATTCCTTGATAGATCCCTGATGATCGGTTCAAGTTTGCTGGTGGATCTAGCTCCCCTTTTATTCGGTTTTATTTTTATACTCTGTCATCTACTGTATTCTTTCAAAACCTTATTTTTGTTGTTTTACTTTCTCGCTGGGCGTCTTTTGCTTTTTTATTTTCATTTTTTATCTTGCATAACACCAACCTTTTGTTGTTATTGTTAAATTAACGTGTATATGTTTTTTTTTTCTTTAAAATCTTGTAATTTTCTTTTATTTTTCATCAGACTCTGCTTTTCATCTTGGTTTTCTAGCTGCGGTAGACATGTTCTTTCTCCTATTGATATAGGGCTGCCTACTACTTGATTTTCATTTCCTTTATAGAATAGTTAGTAGCTATTTTTTCTTAAGGCCGATCCTCGCGATTCTGGGCATAGGTAAATTCCAATGTAAAAGTTTATATCAAATAACGCAAAAACTGTGGCCGATATTGAGATGATTCTATTTTATATGGAAGGTCTAAAAAAGTTCTAGTGCACTATTTGGTTGTAAATTAATAAATTGTTTAAACCATTAATTTTTTCAAATATTTTTGGTTAAAATAAACGTAAAATTTTTTTTTTGAAATAGGGCACTACAGAATTTGACCCACTTTCCGAATCTGTTTTTATTTTTAACATGAAGTGTAACACAAAGCAGCTATTTGATATAAACTTTTAAAAAATTTCAAATTTCTGCTAAATGCAATTTTCTCTCCGTCAGCACAGGCTGTCCTTGTCGGTAGCTTCTGGATTCTCGCCAGGTAGGTAAGATCCTCGGAGGAGGATAAATAAAGTTGAATAACGTTATTAGGGCTTATTCCGACTTTTGACAAACCAGTGTGTTTATTGTATTTAAAATAAGAAATTTTATATAAATAAGCAGTAAGTACCTATAATTTTATTAAATTATTATATTAATAGAAATATTTTCTGTTGATTAGTAATATTTTCCTTCTAAATATTTACACTGTTTTTATAATAATACTATTGTTTCAGTATTTGCTTATATAATAATAATTTATTATATAGAAACAGCGTAGAGTTTTAGTCAATCATCCAGTACATTTTTTTTGTATTTCAATCAGAATTATTATTTTCTTTTCTTCTTTACATGAGCTCAGAGTAATAACTAAATATTTTGCAGTATTTGAATATGAAATTTAATTAGTTATATTTATTGGTTAGCAACCTACCAATCGTAAAATCAAATACTGCTCAAAGAAACAATGTACAGTCTCGGAACCGGATTGATACTATGAAGACGACTACGGCAAAAAATAAGGACAAGCGAAGAACATCCAAAACCCAGATGAGAATTACTTGGAATATCAGATCACTCAACTCAAGAGACCAAGAAATAACCTAAGTGTTGAAAGAGAAAGAAATAGACATTTGTGCTCTACAGCAAACAAAAAATAAAGGAAAAGGTCAATCAAAATCAGGTGAATACATACTAATCTACAGTGGAGTAGCAAAAGAAAACAGGGCCAAAGGAGGTGTAGCCTTACTAATACACCAAAGGTATTAAAATTACATCAAAAAGTGTCAATACATATCAGAAAGAATAGTAACATCAAAGATAAGAATGGAGAAGGAAAACCTAAACATTATCGGAGTATGCGGCCCAGAAAATAATAAGCCTCAAACAACAAGGAAAGTGTTTTACGACCAATTACAACAAGTAGTAGATCAAGTCAAAGAAAAGATGATAATTCACAGCTAATTTGATTATAATAATTAAGGAACCTCATTGACGCCATGTTAAGAAATGGGATTTGAATTTTTTGTTAAAAAAATTGCACAAACATTGTACCTTTACAGGACCCTCTACGAATTTTTAAAAATGTAGTTCAAATGGTGACTAGGAAGAACCTACAAATCCATACCGAATAAGCAATTTCAAACTAATAAAATTTTCTATATCTCCGTATTTACTCAATGGATTTTGATTATTCTTTTTTTAATATGTATGTAATTTCTACGTACATTAGAAATTAGTAATTTTTTATATATTAATTAATTAATAAATAGTCTAGTTTGTTTAAACAATTCGTGCAAAAACAATTTTCTTCCAAAAATCTATTTTTTTTTAAACTAGTATCAATAATCAAAGAAACAATCGCGTTTTTTGTATTAAATTGTCAATAATTAAAAAACAACTCCAAATTTAAGACAAAAAACAAGTAGGTTTTCTTTCTATAGGTCTACAATAACTAAAAAAGTTGTCAGCGACCTGGATTATTGAGTGTCACGAACATGGTCTATTTTTTGCTTATTTCCCTGGAGTATATATTTGATTAACATCTGTGTAATTTCTTTGTCGCTTCCTCGCTGATTTTGCATATTGCTATGATAGCAATATATATATATATATATATATATATATATATATATATATATATATATCCGGTTTTTTAGGCGTTACGCCCGTCCGGTAGGGATCTATGGAGGAGTATCACCGAGCCGCAAGCCCTTATCACTTGCCGTACTGCTCCACCATAGGCCGATCAGAACCCAGCATATCCTAGTCTAAGCCGCAGATTCATTTAGAATTTTAAACTGCTGCGTTAGACTTTTTGTTTTCTGTACACCGAGCTTGGGCTCAACCCACATCCACTAAACCATTCGACAGTGAAGCGAATGAGAGGCAGCCGCACAGCCCGCTGAGCTATCTGATCGACTATGATAGCAATATCTTCGGTAAATATTGCAATTGTATATTTTCTAGGACAATAATATAACACGTATACAAAAGGTAAAGACACTTATTTGTTTCATCCTTGCTGTAATATCTTTTAATTCCGTGTATGTTTCTTCCTGTTTAATTCTGAAATATCTTTCCAAGATGCAGGAGTCAATTATTTGAGAGTATCGTTTTGGTAAATGCAGTCTTAGTTTATAGTTATGGCTTCTTTGCCATACTTTATCATATACCTGAGTCACATCCTAAATTATTGATATAAGGTTGAATGCTCGAATAAATGAACTTTAAAAAATGAAGGCAAATTTCGAGTACAAATTTAATAATCAAATCTTGCCCAAGTACTTTCACTTTCTACAACATCATCAGGGGCATCTGCGCTTGCTGGATAGCCCAAAGTATAAACATTTAGAAGAAAAATGTCACAAATCAACAAAAAATATTTCTATTCATATAAAAATTTAATCAAATTTTAGGTACTTACTGCTTATTTATATAAAATGTCCTCAATCGTTGTCGCCTTTTTTGTGCGGAACATAAACGTCTTCGTGAACTACCTATTTTGAAAACAATAAACATACTGGTTTGTCAAAAGTCAGACTAAGGCTTAATAATGTTATTCAACAATATTTATCCTCCTCCGAGGGCCTTACCTACCTGTTGGCGAGAACAAAGAAGCCACTGACAGGGACAGCCTGAGCTGACGGAGAGAGGATTACATTTAGCAGAACTTTGAGATTTTTTAAAAAGTTTATACAGAATAGCTGCTTTGTGTTACACTTTATGTTAAAAATAAAATCAGATTCGAAAAGTGGGTCAAATTCTGTGGTGCCCTAAAAAAATTACATTTATTTTAACCAAAAATATTCGAAAAAAAATATTGTTTAAACAATTTATTAATGTACATATAGTGCACTAGAACTTTTTAAGACCTTTCATATAAAAAAATAATTATCTTAATATCTGCCATATTTTTTGCGTTATTTGCAATAAACTTTTACATTGGAATTTAGCTATGCCCAGAATCGCGAGGATAGGCCTTAAGGTGACAATTCGGTATGAAACAAAACATGTAATTACATTCCGCTTCAAGAGGGTTACATCTATAAATGTAACTTTCTTAAATATACTTATTGCAAGCATTTTTTTTGGATTTTAATTATATTTTGAGATGTAACCTTATTGACCAATATATAGTTATGAAAAATGGTAGTTTATTTAGATAAGCAAGTTACTTATACAAATAAAATTGTATTCTTAAAAATTGCGGCATCAAGCTTAATTACTTTATTTATTGCAACTTAGTATTCGTTGGTAAAAAAGTGGAACTATCAATTTTTACACATTAAGAGAAACATTGTTAAAGTCGATTTATTTTTAGGGTGCAAAAATGAATCATATTCAGCTAATTATGAGTCTGGTAATGGATAAGTCGTTAGATCAGTGGCACCAAGTAGCTGACCAAAATAATCTATGTAAAAATGTGAATTTTTCAAATAATTTATATTGATTCTTACTTGTATTTTTTACTAGTAACCACCGCTGAGTCAGAAAGTAGTACCACCAATTTATTACCAAATCAAATCGAAAGTTCAATTCCAGAAAGCGAAACCTCTTCTTTGTACTCGATGGAAAATCATGGTAAGTTAATCAGAGCTTTTCTCTAAGGTTAATTAATATTCAAAGAGAACATCTTCTGTCAGTTACTATTCCTATATAGCTATATTACTATATTAGCTCAAGAAATATCCTACTGGATACTAACTACTCTTAACCGTAAGTCACGGTAGATTTTAAAAATTTCGTCTACTTTATATTTAGAAAATATTTACACCATTGCTAAGACTAAACAAATAGAGGTTACTGTAGACTGTTAGTTTAAGCTACATATCATGTTTATAGGTATCTCCAGATTTTATATTTTTCTTTTTAAATTTGCAAGATAAAAATACCCTATCATCATTAAAATTATCATCAGATTCGTCATCGGATTCATCGTCAGATTCTTAGTCATCTTCATGCCTTGATTCCAGATCCCGTTCGTCCGAAGTTTTATGAAATTATTCTTTTTCTGAAGATGATAGCGTTAAGGATCCTAATTTTGATTTGTCAATTGATAGAAGCTCTTCGGAACATGAAGAAGACAAGCTACAGTTACCTAAATCTAAAAAAAAGAAAAGTAGAAAATAGCCAATCTGAAAACAATAAACAAACTAGAAAGAGAATTACAAACCCGGATACGTAAAAAAAGTAGAAAACAAAAAGCTGCGAAATAGTGGCCAAGAGTATGCTTATACGCGTGTGATTAAATCGAAAGATGGCAAAACCGTAAAAAGCAAAGTAACTAAGGAAAATAGATCCATCTTGCCATCTGGTGTTGTCGTGTCAAATCGGAGACACTTCGTGTTTTTATTACGTGTCCAAACTTAACGTTTTAAACTTTATACGATATAAAATGCCACGAAGTCTCATGTTTTATGTGACATAAAGAAGAAGCTAATAGAGGAGCCAATGAAATTGGTACATGCATTTTAAATTATCTTCAAGATTTAGCCGAACACGATAAGGATGGACTTGACATTATATTTTATTTCGATACAGTTGTGTTGGGCAAAATAAAAGCAGGTTCATAATTGCTGTTTAACTACGCAATCTCTCACTTGAACATTAACTCTATAACCCACAATTTTTTTATACCTGGCCACTCACAAAATCAAGGGGATAGTATGCATGCTCTAATAGAGGAGATTAAAAAGTTTAGAAAATCAGGTTCTATATTTTCCCCAGATCAATATCCGTGCATAATTAGGAATTCAAAAAAGAAAGGTATAGCGTATAAGCTATAGGAATTATGTCACATTGTCATTTACGATTTTAAAGCTTTAGCTTTAAAGTAGCAGCAGAAGTATTTGTCAACCTACCTAATAATGTAAAACTGAATAATATCAAAATGTATGTTGGAAAAAAATCACCCTGAGATTTTTTTTAAAACCTCCTTTGAACAATCCGATTACAATGTGGTACAAATTATAAATTCAAGAAAACAAATTAATGTTAATAAAATCGAGCTCGCAAAAGCATTTTCTGTAAAACCAGTTATGAAAATATAACCGATTCAAAAAAGGATTATTATCGTTAATTAAAAAAAAAACATTGCATATCCTTTTATTATACTAATTTTTACAAAAACCTCTGATCTATTTTGATGTTAATTAAAAATTCCTTTTGTTTCAAGCCTTATTCGTATTATAACGTAACGTTATAACTAGACTTCGGCAAATATGCAAATAAAAATGTAGAAAATATGCGCATAAATATGCACGTGTTTACCCGAAAATATGCAAATATTTTACAAAATATGCATACAAATAAATAAAAAAATCGTAAAATAGTAACAATTTTATTATTTCCAGCTAGAACACTGACTACTTCAGAAAGAATATGGTAACCTTTATTTTTTTTCCATAGTAGCTTCAAATTTTTTTAAAATATCTTTTCCAATATTACCTCCAACGTTCCGACAACATGACGCAAATTCTTTTATTAATGCTGTACTTTCGAACAATGACAGTTTTAGTGATTCTAACTGAGTAATTGTTTTTTGAACAAAACTAAAATTTGATTTTATTAATGAAAGTTCTTGTTAAAGCAAGTTACTCTGAAAAGTTTGTTTAGAATCCAAAAGAGATTGGGAACTTTTATCTGTTAACGTATCAATTATGTTCTTTATTTTAACAAAATGATCTGCATAAAAATTAGCTGCTTCTAACCATGTTCTCCATCGCGTTAAAATAGGTTGTGGTGGAAGAGGAATGTTAGGTAGCATTTCTTTATAAAGTTGAATTCTTATAGGAGATCTAAGAAATACTTTTTTGACACTGGATATCATGGTATTTACAAGAGGAAACTTTTTTCGTATTTCCTCTGCAACTCTGTTTAATCCATGCGCTACACAAGTAACATGTATTAAATCTGGGAAAAATATTTTTAAATTTTGTCCTGCTTTCACCATATAAGGAGCAGCATCCGATAAAATAAGCAGTAATTTATTAGAAGGAATAGTTGTCGGAAGAAAAAAAGTTGCTAATGTTTCTTGTATAAAACGCGAAATTGTTAAAGCATTTGTTTTCTCAAGTTGCTGGCATGAAATAAGATGAGATTTTGGTAAGGTATCTTCTTTAAGAACACCAATCAATAAATGAGCAATATACTTTTCTGAGGAATCAGTGGTTTCGTCTACACATATGTAAAAATAATTATCTGCAATTTCTTCCTTAATATTAATTAACACCGACGAGTATAGCCCGTTCACATTATTTCTTATTAGAGACCGATCACTTGGAACATTAAGTTTGCATTATTTTTTTAGAAACGAAATAAAATTTACATTTGCTAATTTTGAAAGCGGTATGTTTGCAGCGGTAATTTTTTTGAAGTAGATTGGAAACATTTAGCCATTGAAGTTTGATGTTTTCCTCATATTTTTCCTTTTTTTGCAATGTGTGAAGCAGTTCTCACATGTTGGTCTATCTGAAATTTCTTCTCACATGCTATCTATAAATAAAAATAAAAACCTTTATTTTAACCCAACCTTTAAAATATAAAAATATACAAGGTGTTTTTGGTTAATCAAATAACTGGTTTGTCAAATAACTTTTGGGTCACTCACAAATGACACGCTCCAAACCCGGAAGACGAATAAACTATAAAATAACTGGTTTGGAAAAAAAAACACTCGCTAAGTGTTTTAAATGCAGTATTAATCCACAAATTAGTTTTTGTTACTAACCATTAGTACATCATATAACTTATTTTAAAATTCAACAAAAGTTTTTTTTTGTTAATTCAATTACAATAAAAATAATTGTGTTTTAGAATAGCTGACTTCATAAAAAAAAGTAAAGGTGAAAAATTTTTCTAAAAACACACCATTGTATTGTACCATGGACAATTTTTTCTCACTAAAGGAAGCTATTTTTCATTTAAAAACAACCTACGAGTACTAAATTTCAAGTAAATACGTTTATTGGTTTTAAAGTTATTGTTGTTATTAACTAAAAGAATTTATTTTTTTTTAATTTTAACACTCTGTATCTCGAAAAGTAAATAAGTTTGACCCCTCATTAACTATATCGTTTTGTTCAATTTTTCGAGAAGTATCTACAGTCAAACGTTGTAAGTGTCATTTGGAAACACCCTGTATGTATGAAATATTAGATATTTAATAGAAATATTAGATACTTACAATTTTGCCACAGACTGAACAGTAGATTTTTCCCATATCCATAGACAGCTCTTTATAAGGTTTAATCCAAGTTGAAGCACTGGTTGTTTTAGGCATTATAGAATCACAATCTTCCTTTTTGTTACGCACAAGGAGTGTTTACGCTTTAAATATCAAAACAAAAATGATTTACAAATCTGAGCATCAAATTAGAAATGTTTAGGTACCTAATTCAATAAACTGGGAGATTTTGGAAAATTCCTAAATTAGGAACAAAACTATTAGTCGTTTACCTGCTGTTAAGATACAATAAATTGTAGATAGATTTGGGGATTAGATCATGAAATGCAAATGAGCGAACCCTTAGCGATTATCCAATAACTGAATGCCTCAGTGACCGAGACTTTCTAAGAATGTTGAGGGCTACTTAAATTGATCTTCTTTGAAATTGTAAATGTTTTGTACCTGTAGAGATTACGTACTTAGATCATTTCTTGATTAGAATGACTACAAAATTATATACAAGAATTGAAATAAATTGGTATGTTTAAAAATTTCAAATACAGTATAAAAATCTGAACTTTTATGCATTTTATGCAAACTTTTATACAAATATGCCAAAATATGAAATATTTGCATAAAATATGCACAATATGCAAAATATGCAATATGCATATTTGCCGAAGTCTAGTTATAACGTATTCGTATTCGTTATTACGTATGTCTTCTATTTCATAACATGTATTGATCTTACGCTTTAAAATATTATTTATATTATTAATTTTTTCAGGTACAACTTGTTATTTGATTGTACTATTTATTCTTTATATATTATGGTTTTTGTTTTATTTTCTTTCCGTTTCACTATTTTCTCAAAAATAGGGTGTTGGTCTAAAGTTTCTTATCTTACTTATATTTATCTTCTCAATACAGCTCTATCGGACTGAAGCCCATACTGTAGTATCCTTATTTGTGAAACCGTGTTGCCAATGATCAGAGTATATTACATCTTCCATTAAGCACATTTCTCCACATACTAACAGTGTGATTTATTACGCTACACTTGTAATCAACGTAGACCTTATATTCCTACGTCTTAATCAATGTCTTTCCTACATGTTTTATACTCGCCCAATTAATGAATTTAGTGTAGGTATAAAAATATATTGCACTTTTTTAGATTATATTTAAATCTTTTGCATAACTAGTAATAATTGTATAGCAGTCTCAATATTATTGAGTTCCGCCCCGTTCCCACCTCCATATGGGTATGATCGTTTTATATCGTTCCCACCTCCATATGGGTATGATCGTTCACACCTCCATATGGGTATGATCGTTCCCACCTCCATATGGGTATAACCACACCTTCTGATGCCGTTTTTAATATACACGTTAATATACACGTTAATATACTGATAGCTTCTCCATAGATTCTTACTCGATATATGTCTATTACTTTTACTTCTAAGACGCTATTTGGTTGGTTATTTAATTTTATGCTGTCAGATAATTGTCAAAATTTTACGGTATTATTTTTTTATAGTCATTTATGACTTACATATTTTCATATTTATTGAAAAATTTTATGGTGCATAAATAGAAGTTCAGATGTGCACAATAATTTTAACTTTTATTTCTGACATATTTCTGATTTTACATCGCAATATGTCTTAACACTGTTCTCAATATTTTTGTGGTTTCTACTCTAACTATGTCTCTTGTTAGTTTATGTAGCATGATATTTTTTTTTGTGTGTGTTTTGGCTTGGACAATTGTCATTCAGCCAGTCTCAATCAAGATAAGTTTATTAATGTAGTGTGTGTGTGTGTGTGTGTGTGTGTGTGTGTGTGTGTGTGTGTGTGTGTGTGTGTTTGTGTGTAGAGTAATTGTCTTGATACTTAGCAAAGTCGACGTCATTGTCTTTGCTAAGAGACGCTAATTGTATCCGAACGTCTGCGGTCCCTCCGGTGAGTACCGATCACACAAAGGTAGAAATTATTTTCATTTATTAATTTTTTTTAATAAACGAAAATTTCCACCCAGGTGAGATTCGAACTCACGACCTTTAGGTTTAATGGCAGGCGCTCTTACCACTGAGCCACAGAGGGAGTTATGTAGCATGATATACATTTTTTCGGGCTTTATCGTCGGCCTTTTTTAGCAAATGTGCTACGCTTACTTTAGTTTGATACTTGTTCTTCTCACTATTTTCAAATAGCAATCTTCTGGATATATTTGGAAGCCTTAATGGAGACAACCGAAGGTATTATTGTGAATGGAGTAACCGTCAACAATATTAGATATGCCGACGATACCTTAGTCCTTGCCAATTGCGGAGAAGACCTTCAAAATCTAATGCACAAAATAAAACAGACTTGTGATCAGTATGGACTAAAACTGAACGTTAAGAAAACTAAATATATGATAGTTAGCAAACAAAATTATATACATGATGACGGTATAAAAGTCGGAGATGCCACACTGGACAGAGTAGAGAAACTCGTGTATCTCGGCAGTAATATCAATGAGAGCTGGGATCCAACCGCAGAAATTAAAAGCCGAATAGAACAAGCCCGAGCTGCCTTTGTAAAAATGAGAAACGTACTTTGCAGTTATGATCTTAGCATTGACCTTAGAGTTCGTATGATATCTTGCTACATCTTTCCTGTCCTGCTGTATGGAGTAGAAGCGTGGACCCTAACTGAGGCTATGCTTAAACGCTTGACAGCCTGATGATAATAGAGTACCGGCATCATTTGTTTAACTTTGTATCGAGTCCTGAGGATGCTTGGCATATTGTAGAAAGCGAAACCGGTCGTCTGATAGTTAAATTAAATTGATTGTGATTAAGTCTTATTTATTATTTCTTTACCTATTTATTATAAAGAACTTTACATGAGATGGACTTTTGGTATGTGAAGAGAAATCGGAATAGTTTGTTGATCGAGAGAGACAAATTAGTGATATGGCGGAGAAAATATTTACAAAAAATTCGTGATTTTAGACGATTTGGTAAAAAAAATTATTAAATGAACGAAACGTAGTCAGATAAAGGTCATACGAAATTCAAAGTATGGCAAGACTTGAATATTAAAAGTGCGCGACAGGCTTTCATTGAGGGACTTTCAACCGGCTTTAAATTACCTTCGGGCAAAGAAAGGCGTCTCATTATAACGCACATTGGAAGTGAATCAGGTTTTTTACAATATGGTTTAAATGTCTTTACCTCAATGAAAACGGGCAAGTATTATGAGGATATGAATTCGGATGCGTTTGAAAAGTGTTTTTCGTCTATACTAACTCTTGTAGATCCTAATTCGGTAATTATAAGGGACAATGCACCTTATCACAGCCGTCGTATGGAAAAAATACCGACTTCTGCATCTCGAAACGCATATATAATAGATTGGTTAAAAAGTAAAAATATAGATTTTGATGAATTCAAGATAAAGGTTCAATTATTTGATAGTGCGCGAACATAAGAGTTTATAACTCAGATTTGCAATAGACGAAATAGTACGTGAGCATGGCATCACCGTATTAGGAACTCCACGTTTCATTATGAATTGAATCTCATCAAGCTCATATGGGCACAAATAAAAAATGAGGTAGACCAAAAGAATACAACATTTAAATTAAAAGATGTCAACTTATTATTAGACCAAGCTATACAAAATATAACCGCTTCCAACTGACAGTCATGCATTAAACATACACAGAAAGAAGAAGATAAAATGTGAGACGTGGACACGCGTGTTGATGTTCTTATCGAGCCCATTAACATTACTCCAGGAGAAGTCAGTAGTGATAGTGAATTAACAACAGAAAGTGATTCAGAATAAAAATATTTCTTTAAAATAATAACTAATACTTATATTTCTGTTGATTTTTTGCTGCTACATTCGGAGACTACCTGTGAGATCCTTCGTCCTACCTGGTTATAATTTTCTAAGTAGGTATGTACCCAATAACTTTATTATTATTATGGCAAGTTCGTTTTTCACAATTGCAGTTTACATTAGGTTGCTGGGTCTAGAATTATTATTTCCTGTAAAGCAGTTATTTATATTTGAATATGAATTTTATTAAAAAAAATGTACATTCTATCTGCCAGAAGTTGATAACAAAGCTTATTTCGAAGTTATTTTGAAACTATTACCCATTTACAAATTCATCCACATTTACTTAAAACTCTCATGTAGAAATTGATTGTAAATAAAAGTTCGAAAGAAAAAACAAGGTTTTTTCGGGAATTCTATTATTTTCATTTTAATCGTATTTAATTGGAAATATTCAGGTATTATATTTGTGTTCTTGTAAATTGCTCAATTTGAATGTTACGTCGTGTTTAGTTTAAAACGCATATTATGACTAACGAGGGTTTTTCAAAAGGTTATTCTGACAATTCATCTGCAGTTTGATGTCTTAATGGTGTAAAATTTTATAAAAAGCAGTGGAAGATATTCTATTGGGGAAATGCAAGGAAATACAATAGGTATTTCGTTTTTATTCCGTTTATATTTTTAAGTTATCATCTTTCTTGTTTGTTATGAAGTTAAGATATTAATAAATGATAGGTTTTGTTTATTACAAATTATTACGAATCAGAAGTATATTCGTAACATTTCATTATTATAAGGAAAGAAAGTTTTTGATTTAAAATATAATAGATTTTAGCATCTACATAATTTACATATTTCTTAAACCAAAATAATATAATGAGTAAAATATTGTGTGTACATCTGGTTTACACAATCAATTCTTAAGAAGTAATATTTTAAATATAATATTTTTACATTTGAACAAAATATATTTAACATTTTATTTGAAAGTTCATTATTATTTCCCCTATTTTAAAAATACACACGCCAATAATTACACCCCTTTTTTCGCTTATTTTTCACTGTTTTTTTAACTTTTGCCTTTAAAATTAAAACAAGGCCGCACGGCACACCGGAGAGTCCCCATACACGCTACTGCAGTTTCGTTAACCTGTACAGGCATACCTGCACAGGTAGACCTCTCCGGTAGACCGTAGTGTGTATGGCGTGCATAAGGAAAATCTCATCTGCAAATCTCAAATGACTGAGCTTCTCGCCATATGTTAATACCATCCTCGTTCAGACGATTGTTCAGATTATTGTAAGTATTTTTTCTATATTTTTAAAATACTTTTTGGTTTATTATATTTTTCTTCTTGCAGATTTTTGTAATTTCTGTGGTTACACAGTTTTAATAGTTGAGTTCAAATTAACGCTTTATGCTACTTATTATTGTAAAAGTAAACAACAGTGTATCGAAATTTAAAAATTTTAAGTTTTTCCAGTATTTTAAATTTTCTAATTCATCTGTCAAATAAACGTCAAAGTTTTAAATACACATTTTAAATTTCCTCACGGATTTTAAAGATTTAAACAGTATTAAACAGATAAATTAATCCACCGACGAGTTAAAAATACGAAGAAATTCCCACTCAGGTAGCCTACGAGTAAACATTACCGTGCCTTATCGGTAATAATCGATTTCTACCAGTTTACGAACCAGTAACAATTATGTGAAAATTCGAATTATTTTGTGTGTTATGGAAACAGCAATTATCATTGAACTATAATATTATTATATTCAACTGACCGAAAACTGCAGATACAGGTAACTGTTATATCACTATTTTTTACCCACAGTGTCCTACTAGGACGTCTGTTCCAATATTAAAAATTAAGTGAAGTGTTTTTGGTATCCAGGAACACTCACAATAATGAACCCAAATCCAAAACTCATAACTCCACAAGTCCACCCCACAAAATCATATGTCGCTGCTACTTTATCCAAACCTCCACCTCCTACTTTCCCACGGAAGGAGCAAGCCATTTTAATACACGCTATTCCAAATACTGTTTTATTTGACTATGTTAAAGCTATAGGAGACATTGTAATCCCAAAAAATATTACCTTTGCATCACGTATCCCAAATAACCGCATCTGTATTTATCTTTCCTCGCCTACAGTTGTTGATAACCTTCTAAAAACACATCAAAATATCTCTATCAACTCTACAGTAGTTCCCATCAGAAGACTTATCACCCCAGCTAAACGCCTTCTTATATCTAACGTATCTCCTTCAATTCCACATTCCATAATTGAGAAAGCCCTTAAAGATATTGGATTACAGCTGGTCTCTCCTGTGTCATTTGTGAAATGTGGTGCACTCGGAGAAGGTTATGCACACATAATGAGCTTCCGAAGAGTAACGTATATTATCCCCGATAAGGAGAACTTTTCACTAGATAGTAACTTCGTTATTACATACGAAAACACTCCTTATAGAATATTTATTTCTACGGATAAATTGCATTGTTTTTTATGTAAAGAGGTCGGACATACCGCTGACTCATGTACCAATAATACAACTACTTTTTCTCAAACTGAACTACCCCATCTAGAGCCCTCTTCATCTGAAACTACTGATATAATTTCTGACGTAAGCACTCCTGATCAATTAGACCTAACTACCCCAAACTGCACAGAAACCCCTACTGACATAGATACTGAAACTATACTCCCATCAATTCCACCCACAAAAAGACAAAAAAGAGCTATATCAACAGACAGCAATTCTGATATTCCTTCTCTTTTATCTTCAGCAAGTACACCCGAACCACCGTCTAACCAAATGTTTCCTCCGTTATCCACAAAAACAAACACTGTCTCCAAACCTCACAAGAAAAAAACAAAAACTACAAAATCAGAGGAACATATTCTAACAGCTAGTTCACTACAATCCGTAGCGGCCATTTATGAAAATAATCCATCTGGTCTAACTTTGACCGAGACTCAGTTTATTGCTTTCCTAGAAAATACACATGGTAATCCTAGTCCACTTAATGAAGCTTTTGTGTTTACTTCAAATATTGAAGGACTCTTACACGACATAACAGTTCTCCATTCAGAAACTAAGGAAAGATCCCTTAAAAATCGACTTACCAGACTTCAAAAGAAAATCAAAAGACAGCTTAACTCAGATGACTCTGATAATATCAGCGTCTCATCTGAACTTCTAACCGATAATGAAACCAATACCCTCCTCTCCCAACAGCCAGAACAACCATCTCAGTTGACCCTTTCCCCTTCAACTCAAGCTTCACCTTCAATTTAATCCAATGGAATTGCGATGGGTTCTTTCCCCGTATTGAAAGAATCCAACAACTAGTGACAGAAAAACAACCTGATATCATATGTCTACAAGAAACAAACTCAAAAATATCTAAGCTTCCCACATTAAAAAAGTTCGAAGGATACCATTATATCAGAACTAATTGTAACAGAGCCAGTGGTGGGACATCTATTTTTATTTCCAGTGAAATATATTCATCCCATCTCCTCATCACCACGGAACTCGAGGCTATAGCCGTAACTACTTGGTGTCCAAATAAACTTACGATATGCAGTGTATACATTCCTCCTAACTACCCTCTTCAAGAAATCGAAATTCTAAATCTTATCTATCAGCTCCCCGCTCCATATATTCTAGTAGGTGACTTCAATGCTCATAACTTTATGTGGGGGTCAAACCACACTAATAGCAAAGGTAAAACTATAGAAAACGTTATCAATTGCACAGGCTCCTGTCTACTAAATACAGGCTCTAATACGCATTTGAACTTTTCCTCTGGCACATTTTCGGCTATAGATCTTAGTTTTAGCGACCCAAAAACATATACTTCACTATCTTGGAAAACTTCAGATGATCTTTATGACAGCAACCACTTTCCAATATTTGTATCATCTGATAGCTCCAACCATGAACAAACTATAACCAGAAACTTCTGGCGACTAAAAAATGCCGACTGGAATGACTATACTTCACAAACAGATAACACCTTACCTTTTCTATCCCTATCCGACAATATTAACAATAATCTATTATTAATCACCGATTCCATACTTAAAGCTGCAAATTTGCACATAGGCAAAAATAATATTTCACATAAAAGAAAGGCAGTACCTTGGTGGAATACATCTTGCCAAACCGCAACAGAACAACAAAAATTAGCTCTTAAAAATTACCGTAAAAACAAAAATCTGGAGAATCTCATTGAACTAAAGAAAACCAGAGCCAAAGCCCGATTTATTATAAAACAAAGTAAAAAATCATCTTGGAGAGAATATGTATCTTCCATTAATTCAAGAACCAATCCGGTGGATCTTTGGAAAAAGATTAGACAAATCCAAGGAAACAACACCAACCTCAAAATCTCTAGCATTGCTGTAAATAGCACTACAATCACTGACAATCAAGAAATCGGCGAAACCTTAGCAAAGCACTTCGACAATAAATTTAAAAGTAAAATAGATACCTCCTTACGAAATCCATTACCTAACGCCCCACCTTGTTCCTCACCCGATACAATAATGGACATCACACATCTTAATTCTCCCTTTCTTTTTGAAGAACTAGTATCAGTTATTCAAACCTGTAAAAACAATGCCGCTGGTCCTGACGACATTCCTTACATATTTATCAAAAAGCTCTCCAATTGTAGCCTACTCAAAATACTTGAGATGTATAATTTAATCTGGTCATCTAACCAATTTCCCAAACAATGGCAAACCTCTATCGTAATACCCATTAAAAAGCCTAACCTAGATCGTTCCTTGGCCAACTCTTATAGGCCTATATCACTAACTTGTACGATGTGCAAAATATTTGAAAAAATGATTAATAAAAGACTTCTATGGTTCATTGAAAAACATAAGATATTCGCTAGTGAACAGTCAGGATTTCGTCGAAACCGTTCAACCCAAGACAACCTTGTAATCCTCCAAACTCATATATCAGAAGCCTTAAACAAAAAACAAGAAGTCGTAGCTGCCATATTTGATATTGAAGGTGCTTTTGATACTATAAGTAGGCAATGTTTAATAAACAAACTTATCCTTCTTAATATTAATGGTAATATATTTAACTTCATACAAAATTTTCTATCTTCTAGATCGTTTAGAGTCTCTGTCAACGGTATTTTATCTTCTACTTATACTCAAACTGATGGCGTACCTCAGGGATCGGTACTAAGTCCTACACTTTTTAATCTAGCAATAAGTGATTTATGCTCTCATCTCATTTCCCCTATTAAACAAATCATGTATGCTGATGATCTAGTAATTTACTGTCATGGACAAAACTCTTTTACCACCTCGAAGCTTATTCAAGCTGCTGTTGACACACTTTTAAAAAAAACTAGTGACATGGGGTTATCTTTATCCTATGTAAAATCTAAAATTATAAACTTTAGTAGACGTCCCCCTTCTCCATCTCCACTTATTTTGATTAACAATGTCCCTATTCCTGTTGTTAAACAATGCAAAATTCTCGGATTAACGTTTGACGCACGACTAACTTGGAAGCAACATATATTTGCAATAAAAGGAGAAACGTGCAAAAGACTAAACATAATAAAAACTTTATCACATCATTATTGGGGATCTGACGAAAACTCACTTCTTAAAATATACAGATCACTAATACGTTCCAAGCTAGATTATGGTTGTCACATATATATATCCGCCTCCAAAACATATATTAACCTTCTAAACTCAATTCACAACACAGCCCTTCGTCTTTGTATTGGCGCTTTTCGATCTAGTCCTATAGATAATCTTTATTGCGAAGCTAACGAACCTCCTCTTTATATAAGACGAAAACAACTGCTACTCTCTTATGCAGCATCGGTATCAGCTAACCCCTCTAATCCAGTGCATCCCTTATTTGTAATGTCCACATACAATTTACACAATACCAATTCCTTACCACCAATAAAACCTATTCCACTAATTTTAGCACAGACACTTAATGATATCTCTCTTACACATACCCTTCCTCTTTATCCCCCTATATCTCCTCCTTGGATCATCTCCACGCCCAAATTTAACACCTCGCTCACCAACTTCGATAAAAATAAACATCCGAAAGAGATCATTATAAATGCATTTAAAGACATTATATGTACAAATAGTTACGACCTAATATTATACACGGATGCCTCAAAAAATGACACAGGAGTAGGCTGCTCTGTCACAACCTCTCATTCATTAATTAAATCATCACTTATACCATCCGTTAGCAGCGTTCATACTGGCGAATTATTTAGTATATTGCAAGCTTTCAACCACATATCTCCACTTAATAAGCAGGTTGCCATATGCACAGACTCTTTAGCATCAATCCATTCTATCAAAAATATATTTACCGATCATCCAATCGTCCAAAAGATCCTAGACTCTTACCAAATTATCTTGTCCCAAAACATAACAGTTACCATAATTTGGCTGCCATCTCATATTGGTATAGAAGGCAATGAAACTGCAGATCACTATGCTAAACTTGCTACAGCATCACCTGAAATCACCGATAAAATTCAAATTTGTAAGGACCTAAAATTATATACTAAAAGAAGAACCAGACTCCTTTGGCAGCAGCATTGGAACTATAACCGTTCGATCTTACACGAAATACAACCGTCAATAACCAGTCAGCCTACATTTGACTATTCAGCCCTGTCAAGACGAGATCTCATTGTGATAAGACGACTTCGGATAGGACATTCAAAACTCACTCACGGCTACCTAATGTCCTCTAGCATCCGTCCCTCCTGTCAAAGCTGTCAATCATATTTGACAATCAAACATATTCTCACTGAATGCCATCAACATTCGGCCAGAAGATTACAATACAAACTCAAAAGTGAAGTACGAGATATCCTAAGCGACCCTGACCAAATAAAAGCTGTGCTACAATTCCTTAGAGATGAACACTTATATCAAAAAATATAATTAGATTTTAATTTAGACATTGTGTAACATATTATTATCATTCCGTATTATTGTAACATATTCTTAATGTAACATTTATTGTTTGTATAATGAAAACTCATGTTATAGTACCTGTGTAAGTGGCCATAGCAGCCGAGCACGTTAAAGTCGAAATAAAAAAAAAAAAATTTCTAATTATCTTTTATAGAATAGAGGTCGTTTTTTTAGTTTAAAGCAAGTAAAAAATGTGTTGCTGATATAGTGGAGTAAAGAATTTAACATAAAATAATATATCACCCCTTTAAGAGTAACAAAAGTTTAATATTTTAAAAATTTTATTATTTTCTCATATACACCCGAAGTTCAAAGTAAAATGGTTAGAGGCCTAAATTAAAGAATAACAAAAATATTGATACAAACCCTTTTCCCGTCGAGGAAATATTTACAATTTCAAACGAATTGAATACACCTCTATCTGTTTTTATTCCTTTTTATGACATTCAGAATACGTTACCACAAAATTTATGATCTAAAATATATCTGCAGATTACTACAAGTAACAAGGGTATATGCGTGCGTCATTTTCCTTTATTTTATGAAATATTCCCCAAGAGTACGATCTGAAACGTCAACTCTCCGTTTTCCGTAATATGAATAACTGCATCTCTAAAATTGCTTATATCCAAAGGTCTGTTAGCATAGGCGGCGAACAGAATACAATAAAACATTATAATGTTTATACATCATAATAGATAACCTGATTTGTTTATAAGTTATCAATACAATATGTTAAAATATTTTCTTTTATTTAGACAAGCAAAGGTTATTAGCAACGGCTATCTTAAACAACACTAATATAAAAAAATTACAATAATATGCTGTCCAAAAAGTCACTTACCACTACGCAGTTAGAAATAGTAACATAATTAACCCAGCATTAGTGGATAGGTTGATTTTTACGTGATTGGACGCGCGTGAGATTTATTCCCACAACCTTTTGCCTTTTGACGAAATATATTTTTTTATTGGGAATAACCCGCATTACCCATAGAAGGTAAGGTTAGGTTAGGTTAGGTTAGGTTGGGTTATTAGTGGTGGTATATTATTATACATATATTACAGTTTTATAATCATCATCATCATCAATCAGCCAATCGCGTCCACTGCTGGACATAGGCCTCCCTCAATTCTTTCCAGTGTTCTCTACACTGGGCCGCTTGCAGCCAGTTTCCCGCTACACGTTTAATGTCATCGGTCCATCTAGTCGGTGGTCGTCCTCGGCTTTTTTTATAATTTCTGGGCCTCCATTCCATAATACGTCTTGTCCACCGTCCATCTTGTGTTCTGGCTAAGTGCCCTGCCCAGTTCCACTTAAGCGTCGTGGTTCTTTCGATGACGTCTTGAACTCCTGATCTTCGTCTGATTTGTTGGTTTGTTATGTGGTCTCGAAGGCTCACGTTCAGCATTGCACGTTCCATGGCTCGTTGTGTAACTCTAAGTTTATTCGCAGATTTTTGCGTGAGTGTTAAAGTCTCTGCTCCATAAGTTTGTACAGGTAAAACACATTGGTTATAAACCTTTCGCTTGAGACACATGGGAATTGAACTTTTTAGAATATGGCTTAATTTGCCAAATGCTGCCCATGTTAGACCTATTCGCCTCTGTATTTCATGTGTTTGATTGTCTCTGCTTATTTTGATTTCGTGTCCCAGATATTTGTAAGTGTCTGTTTGTTGTATGGTATTATTGTCAATAGTTATATTTCCACTCATTACGAGATTTGTTATAATTTTAGTTTTCTCAAAGTTTATCTTTAATCCTGCTCTTTCAGACAGACTTTTAAGCGAATGCATCATAGTAACTGTATCATGTAAGTTATCTGCGATTAATACAACATCATCTGCAAACCTTAGGTGATTTAATCTTTCTCCATCTATATTGATGCCCATATCTTGCCATTGAGTACCCTTAAATATTGACTCTAGAGCTGCCGTGAACAATTTTGGTGAAATATTGTCTCCTTGTCTAACTCCTCGTCCTAAGCTGAATTTTTCTGTGTCTTCGTGCAGTCGTATACTTGATGTAGCGTTCTGATAGATGTTTTTGATTAGTGTCGTGTACCTGTAATCTATTCGGCTTTGATTTAGGGCTTCCAGTATTGTTTCAAACTCTACAGAATCAAAAGCCTTCTCGTAATCGACAAATGCAAGAACCAGTGGTATGTTGTACTCGATGCACTTTTCTATTAAGATCTTTATGGTATGCAAATGGTCATTTTTGCCATATCCTGCCCTGAAGCCTGCCTGTTCTTTGGGCTGATAGAAATCAAGTTTAGGTGTTAGCCTCTTTGTTAAGATTTTCATAAAGAGTTTGTACATATGTGTCAAGAGGCTGATGGGTCTATAATTTTCTAATTTAGTAATATCGCCTTTTTTGTGTAACAAGACTATTACTGCATTGTTCCAGTCTTTTGGAATTGTACCCGCATGTAAGCATTTAGTAAACAGTTCGCTTACTGATTTTAATAAAATTTCTCCACCTGCTTTTATTGCCTCGATAACGAGTCCATCATCACCAGGCGATCGATGGTTCTTCATTTCCTTTAAAGCTTTATAATGTTTTATAGTGATTGGTATAAAATATAATCTATAAAGTTTTCACAAAGTTGATTAAAATTTAGAATTTTTCTTCAATTATCACTTATATTTGATTATACAATTTCGTTTTCTTTAACACGTTAACTGCCGGTCCATTCTGGGTAGGCTTTCATCAGGAGCCGCTTACTGTTTTTGATACAAAGACGTTTATTTATTAGTTTCTGGAAAAGTCCGAATAAAGTAAGTATTTTTAAACTAAATGCACATATATACAAGAGGGGTTGGTGGTGAACGCGCCAGAGCGTCAGTGGCGCTCGACTCTAGTATTTGTATACATACGCCGTTCGACGCGCTGGTGCATTTTGTAAATAATATTGATAAAAATCAGTTTAAACAGGAACATTTATTTACTAATACAAAACAAAACAAGAAATACAAAATAACATAAATTATAAGTAAATAAAACAACATTAAACTTTGTGGGATATTTGACAGCAATCCAGACAAAATCCAGGGTATCGGGACAGGCTTTGCATTCGTAAATTGTATCTTTACGAATATTTTGTTGACTGCAAGTTTTACAGCGTTTTCTCATAACTTTTCCCTTTACATCCTTTACCTCTCGTTTTGTTACTGAATGATCTTTTGGAACAAGTTTGGCTTCAGAATTAATAACTTTTAAAAGGGATCTAACGAGTTGTAAACGAAATTCGTAAAGACCAATCTTTTTTCCAGAGTACTTGTTGTATAGTATGTGGGCATTTATAGCCATCATCTGTATAACATGTATAAATATTTTTGTTGGCCATCGTACAGTTTTTCGTTGACTCGGATAATAGGCAAGCATCTGGTCTTGCCGGTCAATACCAGACATATTTTTATTATATCTGATAATAGGCTCTGGTTTTATTACATGTTGACCTCTTCTTGTTGTAACTTCTTGTAAAGTGTTTTGACATTCTGTTGTTATATAGTAAACGTCTCTTTTATCCTTCCATTTGCCAACTAATACCCCTTTTCGGCAACGGGCAATTGTTGCACCTTTAGCAAGTTTTTCTTGCCTTACTTCTGCCGGATTATTTTTACGGTCAATTCTAAGAGTTCCTGTGCAGTAAGTGGAAAATTCAAGTAAATTTTTAGCTAAATCAAAGCTGTTATAAAAATTGTCCATGTAAACGCAATGGCCTACATTTAGTTTCCCTTCTAAAAGGTGCAAAACCACTTTATTAACATGTCCTTTTCCACCTGAATCGTCAAACGTTCCAGAATAAACTAAAAATTTTAAAATTAGACAATTTGGTTCGGTCAACATATACAACTTAATCCCATACTTATGTTTTTTGTTTTTTAAGTATTGTCTAAAATTAAGTCGTCCTCTGTGTAATACCATTGACTCATCTAAGCTCAAATTACGATCAGGATAATAAACTTCTCCCATTCTCTTATTGAAAAAGTTTATCATCGGTCTAATTTTATAAATTCTGTCTTCAGGTACTTGTTCTCCCTCTTCTGGATTATTACTAAAATGCAAACATCGCATTATGACCATAAATCTGTTCCGGCCCATAAAAGTGGAAAAAATTGCATTAGCAAAAAGAGGATCTTTCTTTTTCCAATAATCCTCAATCCTATGCAACGAAATATGACCCATGTGTAGAACTAATCCTAAAAAGACTAGCAGTTCTTCGGAAGTCAAAATTTTTCAATCGAAAATCCTAGAATGTGTCGCCCCTGTATTAGATAAGAAAATGTGCTCGGCATACCTGTTTGTCTCATCACACACTTGCTGCAAACATTCATCTTTAAGTAGCATCCGAAAAAAGTCAACTGGATTATTATCGGAAACTTCTACTAGTAACTCCTGGTGTTTTAAAAAAGGAAAATTTTTCATACCATCAAAATTTTCTTTCCATTTATCGCTTTCATCAACATCAACGAGTAGATTAGGCTACAATTAAATAATTTGTTTTAGTAAAAAGTTAATATTTGCATTTAATTTTGTAACATACCGTATCTTCCGTATCCTCAATAAGTGCTGTAGGTAAAGTATTTTCAATTTCATCCTCAGATTCTGGTAAATATTCACTGTCTGAATCAAGAAAGTCACTAAATTCTTCATAGCTTGTTTCTAATAATCTCAAAAGTTCTTCCTCTGTTAATTTTTTTTTCATATCTAATTTTATTTTTTTATTTGAATTTGCGCCACTTTGTAAAATATCGTCAGTGTTATTCATTTTTGCACTTCAGTATGCTTACCCTATGCCATTCAAATATAAAATAACCAAAGGAGATGCAAAAGAACTCAAATAACATTTAGGAGAAACACCGAAATTATCCGGGTATTACCAAGCTTTACGATTAGCGACTCTAGAAATACCGAAATCTGGGAATGTTTAATTTTTACACGGTTAGTAATCCGATAAATTAATAAGCATTTGCAGAATTATATGTGCTATTACTGATATTTATACTTAATACAAAGCCAACAGATATACACATCCTATCGGGACAAAAAGTCGTAAATCGAAAAACCAAGAACAAAATTAGAGAATTGATACCTCTAGTTACCTGCCTTTAAAATATAAAAAGCCCTGTTGTAGCGCCAGTGAAATAATCCAAGATAATAATCGATGAAAGTCTGAACGCGCGAGAGCGTCGTCGGCGTCTAGCTAAAGTCATGTATCGACGCGCCAGCGCGTTATTGGCATTGAACATGTTAAAAACCCAATGATTTTGTAGCAATCCGGATTGTCTAAAGCGCACTTTATATCTCTTGGTAGTCCAGTAGCTTCTCTTTCCATTTGATATAATGGACAGTCTATAACATTGTGGCCTTCAGTTATATTGGTCTCACAGGCGTAGCATATTCTAGGGGTTCCTTCCTTAGTAGGTGTTCGTGCGTCAGTATGTCCTATTCCAATACGATGTAGTACAACCTGGTCCCTTCGCTTTACTAAAATTGTTGTTTTTGCTGATAGATCTGGGTTTACTTGCCCCAATTTATTATTTGGTAAGAGTTGCCATCTTCGTAAGCATAAGTTTTTTGTGTACTCATTGATGAATTTTTTCATATCTGAGTGAGGAATTTGGTTAATTCTATTATCGGGTCTTTCCATTTTACAAGCTTCTTTTGCAATTTGATCAGCTATCTTATTTCCTGGTATCCCCACATGATATGGCATCCACACAATATGTAGTTGTTTATAATTATTTTGTAGTGTCACGAGGTCTTTTTTAATCTGTTCTAAAAACGGATGATCTGGATATATTTTCTGAATTCACTGGATTTCACGTCATCTAGAAAATTTTTGACAAATGATAGAACATTTATATTTATGCCCCAATGCTGTAATTTAACAATAACGTCCTATTTCCATAAAGTATCACAAGCTTTAATTATATCAAAGAAGACAACTAACTATAGTTAGTCGATTAGTTGCAAATGCCTCATTAACTTTCGATTCTAGCGACACTAAATTGTCAGTTGTATTTCGATTTTTCCTAAAACCGCTTTGCTGATTAACTATAAGATTATTTATTCTAATAAGAATTGTAACCGTCTATTTAAAAAATTTTCTAATTATTTACATAAGGAAGATGTTAAGGGTATTTGTCTATAAGATTTTGGGTTTGACTTGTTTTTATTAGGTTTCAAAATAGAAATCATTTTAGCGGTACTCCAGGATTTAGGAAATTGTTTAGTCGAAAATAAAAAATTTAATATATCTAACAGTAGATGTTTAGCAGCTAAATAGAGAATAATTAAAAAACAATTGGAAATTTCGTCTGGTCCAAGGCTACAGTTTTTAAGCCCTTGTAGTGCTTCGTGTAGTTCTTGCATACTTCTTTCAACATTTAGCGCACTGATGGACTCTGTAATTTGGATAACTTTTTCTATTTTCTTTTTGTTTTCGACAAATAATGGGTCATGTACTGAACCACTTAAATATGTCTGAAATGAGTTTACTAAAGCGTTGGCTGTTTGACTGTTGTTTGTAATTAACTTTTCCTCAATGTCAAGAGAGGTAATTTGGTTGCTATATGAAATGCGTTTATTCCTACGGATTTTATTCCAGACCCCTGATGCAGAAGTATTTTCGGTTATTGTGGAAATATAATTTTGCCATAATTTGCGATTATTTTTTTTTTATTTACATACCTTGCGTATGGTCTATATTTTTTAAAAGCTGTTAAGTTTTCCGGTGTATGATGGTTTTTTAATACATTAAATGCATGATTACTTTACTTAAGTGCATCTTTACATTGTTTGTCCTACCACATTACTGAATGTTTACCTTTCGATTTCGCTGTTTTACCTATAATCTTTGTGGCTAACGTTGTTAAAATTGAGGTAAATTTGTCTGCAACAACATTAAAATTATCTCCTATTCTTCCAAAATTAGGCAGCTAGTCTTTAATATTTTGTTAATAAGCTATCAAATTTGCATCTTTGATTTTCCATGTTTCTGAAAATTTTATTAGTGTTTTTGTTAAACTATTATTTTTTTATTTTTATATGCCAGCAGTTACTATCATAGGTATGGGTTAATACTTCCCAGTTTAAACTAGGAGCTAGGGAACTTTCACATATAGTCGGATCAATAGCAGAATTATTAACAGAGTAACAGAGTTAAACCGAGTTTTTTCTCCTGTATTTAATAGTACAAAATCTGTTTCATTAAAATATTTTTCTATTTCTTCTCCTCTTTTTGTTGTGAGAGTTAAAGTCAGCTAGAATAAGTCTAGGTTTTGAAATTTACTTAATTAAATGTTTCAGGTCTTTTGCGACAAAATCCATATCTGATCTGATACAAACATTGCATACAAATAGCTGGGTTGGACATTGAAACTTAATTGCTATGGCTTCTAAAGTAGAGTAAAAAGAGATCTCTTTTGATTCTAGATTAGAATTAACACATATATATATATATATATATATATATATATATATATATATATATGTAAATACTTTTTTCTTTTTGGGTGTGGTAGTCAATAAAAAATAGAGCTTTGCTAAGGCGTACTATTTATTCTGAATTCCGAGCTTTCGGTGGTTATTTGCCACCTTTATCAAGGTCTACAATGAAAATTACTGTGTTATAACATTAGGCTGATGTAATATAAAAGTTATAAAAACTTACCAGAAAGTAAGATTCATAGCATATAAAACACAACGTTAAATAACATGATGTGATCTGAATTATTGAAGGCATTAAAAATTTTAAAAACTTTAAAATACTTAAAAATTAAAGAACATGTTACAAAGTTTAAAAAGTAAAAAATAAGACGACATGTTTGACAAAAAACAGTCGTCTTCGCAGGTTTGAATTCAGTCACATCTCACGAACAGAAAGAGGTAGTAGGAGGAACTATTGTTGTTTAAATAGTTCGATGTAACTACAAAAAACAAACTTTCAAACTGATGTCTAACAAGATGCCTAACTGATGTCTAACATCAGTTTGAAAGTTTGTTTTTTGTAGTTACATCGAACTATTTAAACAACAATAGTTCCTCCTACTACCTCTTTCTGTTCGTGAGATGTGACTGAATTCAAACCTGCGAAGACGACTGTTTTTTGTCAAACATGTCGTCTTATTTTTTACTTTTTAAACTTTGTAACATGTTCTTTAATTTTTAAGTATTTTAAAGTTTTTAAAATTTTTAATGCCTTCAATAATTCAGATCACATCATGTTATTTAACGTTGTGTTTTATATGCTATGAATCTTACTTTCTGGTAAGTTTTTATAACTTTTATATTACATCAGCCTAATGTTATAACACAGTAATTTTCATTGTAGACCTTGATAAAGGTGGCAAATAACCACCGAAAGCTCGGAATTCAGAATAAATAGTACGCCTTAGCAAAGCTCTATTTTTTATTGACTACCACACCCAAAAAGAAAAAAGTATTTACATATATTTTTTCCAAACTAGTCAAAAAACTTTGGACTACCTTGTCTTTATATATATATATATATATATAGTATAATGGTAAGGTTATATAATATATATATATATATATATATATATATATATATATATATATATATATATATATATATAAATTATGATTTTTGAGGATGCAGTCAGTTTATTTGGCCCACATGACAAAGAAAACTCTTTGACTTACTGTCAAGCTTTCGAATTTTATTTAATTCTTTTTCAAGACATCTATAAAAAGAAATATAAATTAACTAGTTAAAATTGTTAATATTGTCTTACTTACTAGTCGTGAGATTACAGTTGTTACTATTATTATACTTTACAAAAAAAACCATTATAAATATATTAAAAAAAATTTTTATTAAAAATAACTATATTGTCACTATATATGTCATTGTCATGGTTTGATTAATGGACATAAAATGAAAATACAGTTACTTTATGTGGAAAGCAAAACTAGTAATAATAGTTTTTATTATAATTTATTTAATTGTCTATAAAAAATATAAATTAATCCAGTCAGCAGTTTGGCTTAAGCACATATGAATTTTTAATGTTAGGATGTCAATAGAAAATGAGATCTTGACGGTATTTATTGATATGTTAATATGTAACAATAAATGTTACTTAATTTGTCAATATCTGATCTTCTATTTACACATTTTTTATTTTTTTGTATATGTGTCATTTCTAAAAATAACCGTTTCTGTTCATGTTTCTGCCTCTCTAGAATTTCTAAAAATAACAGAAACGGTTATTTTTAGAAATGACACATATACAAAAAAATAAAAAATGTGTAAATAGAAGATCAGATATTGACAAATTAAGTAACATTTATTGTTACATATTAACATATCAATAAATACCGTCAAGATCTCATTTTCTATTGACATCCTAACATTAAAAATTCATATGTGCTTAAGCCAAACTGCTGACTGGATTAATTTATATTTTTTATAGACAATTAAATAAATTATAATAAAAACTATTGTTACTGGTTTTGCTTTCCACATAAAGTAACTGTATTTTCATTTATATATGTCCATTAATCAAACCATGACAATGACATATATAGTGACAATATAGTTATTTTTAATAAAAATTTTTTTTTAATATATTTATAATGGTTTGTTTTGTAAAGTATAATAATAGTAACAACTGTAATCTCACGACTAGTAAGTAAGACAATATTAACAATTTTAACTAGTTAATTTATATTTCTTTTTATAGATGTCTTGAAAAAGAATTAAATAAAATTCGAAGGCTTGACAGTAAGTCAAAGAGTTTTCTTTGTCTTGTGGGCCAAATAAACTGACTGCATCCTCAAAAATCATAATTTATATTTAAATCAACAGTCAAGAATACCAGCATCTTATATATATATATATATATATATATATATATATATATATATATATATATATATATATATATATGTATATATATATATATATATGTATATATATATATATATGTATATATATATATATATACATATATATATATATATATATATATATATATATATATATATATATATGTATATATTTATGTATATATATACATACATATATATATATATATATATATACATATATATATATATATATATATATATATATATATATATATATATATATATATATATATACATATATAGAGTTTGTATAACGCCGCTAAGAATACAATTCTTTGGAGGGTAACTTTCGGGAAAGCGTCAAAACAAGGATCAGCTAGAGATGGTATAAGCCAGTTTGGTGTAGAACTTTATTCTAAATGTGAAATTTTCGGTGATATGTTGTCACCTTCATCAGCACCTAAATGGAAAACCCATTTTAGTACAAGTAGTGGAAATTAACATTTAAAACCTACATTGAAAATGTTCAGTTGGTCCTAGAGGTGAAGAACACTGTCACAAACATGTTAAAAATATTAAAAAATACATTTAAAATTTTGAATAAAAACATTACAACACAACATGGTATTATTTAAAATACAAACACAACAAAAATCAAAAAATTACAACCTACAAAAACTGCAACTTCATGTTAAAGGTAGAAAAGAAGAATTATTCTTCTTTTTCGATGACATATTTCTGACTTCTGTCAATATCCGGGTGTCATATGCAACGAGGTTATAATTTTCACGTTAGAACCTTATGGATATGAAAAGAAAGAACCCCAGGAAACACAATCAGCAGGGAAATGAAGTCTTTTCTTAAGTACAGGTAGGCAATCTATGCATGTTATGATAAGTTCCCTACATTCTCCAGTTTGTTACATCTTGTCAAGTCCTGTTGAAGTAGAAAGGAATAAATACAACTTAAGTTTTCAACATCTTTCTTACAGTTCATAGAAGAACTGCAGTTATGGATGTAGCACATTTCTATGAAGTTTCTCTTAAATTGGTTGTCAACCCTCTTTAGTACTTGCACATTTTCATAGTTAGCAGTGTGTTCAGTATTCTTAATATGTTGGCTAAAGGCTGTGCAGGTGGGCTTCCTCACTACATCACTCTTGTGCAAAGCTAGTCTTTTTGAGAGTTTCTGGCTGGTTTGACCGACATACACTTCTGAACAGGAAACACATGGAATAGAATACACTACATTGAAGTTATCCAGTTTTTTAACTCTTTCTGTCAGGTGAGTAAAGTATGTCCCTAATCTTTTGTACACTGAGTTTGCTATCACTATGTTGAACTGTCTGAAAAGGTTTGTGATCTGTGGTGATAAACCTATGATGTAAGGTAATCTCCCATAGAAAACTTCTACTGTTCCTTCTTCTAATGTTTGTCTTTGGTGTGTTCTAACTGTTGGCATATCTTGGAATAGCAATTTATTAAGAAGTATCTTAGGGTAGTGATTTTTTCTAAGAATCTCATACAATAATTTGATGTTCTTATTGTAGTTAGAAGGGTGACAAATTCTTTTTATTCTGTTTTTCAGACCTTTGATGATGTTAGTCTTCTGTTCGTCTGGATGATACGAGTGAAAAGGCACATATCTACCTGAGAATGTTTTCTTTCTATACCAATCCAACCTTACTGTGTTGTCCTCATGTCTGGTTACATGGGTGTCGAGGAATGGAACACTGCAGTGTTCCAAATACAAAAAAGGAAATACAAAAATTGAATCGATTAAAACCAAAACAGGAGAAAAAATAATTGACAGAGAAGAAATTGCAAATGAATTTAATACACATTGCAGTACATTGGGACAAAGGTATGCACAAAAAATACCCATTTGTAATGAACAGATTGAGGACATAGATAGGATAGAAAGCAGCATGTACTTGTATCTCGTTGACCAAAAAGAAGTGGTAAATGCAATACAATCTTTAAAACACAAAAAATCTCCTGGCTGGGATGGGATTAAGATAGAAACCATTAAACAAATTAAGGAAGAAATTATTACTCCTTTAACTTTTCTCATTAATGCATGTTTTCAGGATGGTTGTTTTCCAGAATGTCTAAAAATAGGCAAAATCAAACCTCTGTTTAAAAAAGGAAATAAAGAAGACGTGATTAATTACAGACCAGTATCGTTGTTGTCTGTTTTTTCCAAAATATTTGAAAAAATTTTAAAAAATAGTTTAGTGAGTTTTTTGGATAGGTTTAGTATAATATCGGATTGTCAATACGGTTTTAGAGAAAGAAAATCTACACAAGATGCTATTTGTAAACTAACATCACAAATATCAGAAGCTTTTGAGTCTAATAAACGTAGTTTATGCATATTTGTCGATCTCTCTAAGGCGTTTGACACGATATCTCAGGGGATCTTGTTAGAGAAACTTGAGAAGTATGGTCTGAGAGCACGCGTTTTGACATTACTAAAAAGTCGAAAGTGATCCTGAAGTAATTAATTATGGCGTACCGCAAGGGACCGTTTTAGGCCCTCTACTCTTTACACTCTATGTTAATGACATGCTTAAACTAAAAACTGATGGAAACATAATAAGCTTTGCTGATGACACCACAATTTTTTATAAGGCCGAAAATTGGGAAGATCTTAAGACTATAGTTGAAAAAGATTTCAAAGTTATAAAAACATGGTTGCAAATAAATAAACTCACAATAAATTACGAAAAAACTAAATATATACCTTTTGCAATATATAAAAATTCTCTGCCAACTTTTAACTCATTAAAAATAAATAAAAAACAACAAATATTTAAAGCAGAATACATAAAATATTTAGGAGTTTTAATTGACAGGCACCTTAAATGGGACTTACAAATAAAAAATATTATAAGAAAAATAAAAGGACTGTTACCAAAATTCCGCTATTTAAAAGAGTTTTTAGATGTTGAACAGCTTAAAATGCTTTACCTGTCTTTAGTACAATCTCATCTTGTATATGGGATTTTAGGATGGGGTGGCGTAGCTGATTGCCATCTGGTGACCCTTCAAAATACTCAAAAATGGTTTCTTAAACTAATATATGGAAAACGAAAAACATATCCCTCAGACCAACTTTTTCATGAAACTCAGGTTCTTGATGTTCGGCAATTGTACTGCTTAGAGCTACTTAAAAATATTCATAAAGATAAAATACCTCTTAAAGTAAAAGTGTCAAATTATGAAACAAGAAGAAAATTTAATGTTGAATGTCTTCATACTTCAAAAACAATCACGCAACGGTCAATTAAATATTTTGCTCCAAGAATATACAATCAATTGCCCATAAATTTTAAAAATATCAAAAATTTTTATTTGTATAAAAAATTAGTTAATGCTTGGGTAAAAGAAAAAAGGGAGTTGTGTAACAATTTAATAAATTTAAATTATACTAGATAAAAAAAACGAAACAAATTAGATTAGATTAGAAACTGTAAAAATGAAATAATAATTTGTAAAAAAAAGATTAAACCTGTTAATATTAGACAGCTTAAGTCAACAAGCATGTTAATGCTTTAAAGATTTTTTTTTACGTTTATGTTACTGTAAGTAAACTGAAATTAAAATTGTAAATTAATGTAATACTTATGGATTTGAATAAACGTATATTATTATTATATAAACCAAGACGACATTAAGGAAGAAGACAATAATATATTGGAAGATAACACAGAAAATTCACTACAAGAAGAACTAGAAGACGCAATAAAGAAGTTGAAGTATGGACAAGCTCCTGGAGAATAACAACAGAAATTATAAAAAAAAACATGGAAAAAAATGGAGAACAAGTATTACTAAAAAGAATGAATAACACGGAAAAATGAAAATATCCCGGAAGATTGGAAAGTGTCACCAATAATACCCATATACCAAAAAGAAGATAGGAGAGAATGTAATAGCTACCGAGGATTGACGTTGATATGTACATGTATGAAACTCTTCGAGAAAATAATAAACAGACTATTAAGAATAATGTTAGAACACACACAGACGAAGGACAAAGTGGATTTAGAAGTTGTAGAAATATACAGGATCATATATATATTTAATTTAAAACAGATAACACAAAAAGCGACAAAAGAGAAAAATCCTTCAATAACGTACCAAGACAGAAACTACGGAAAATACCAAGAGAAAAAGGAATGAACAACAAGCTACTAAGAATATACAATGAGAACAACAATGTCGTAATTAGTAATAATTCAATATCACATACGTTTACAATACATCGAGGTTAAGACAGGGAGGAGCACTTAGCCCAACAGTATTTAGAATATATAAGGACAAAATTATTAAGGATAAAAGAAATGATTAAGAAAATTATGCACAAAAAGGAATAAAAGAACTATAAAAGGAGAAATGAATAGCAAAGTAGAGAAAACGCTACAATTGCATCTCACAATGTACAATTTATATGCAGCAAAAAAAAATATATTTGATTTTTATTATACATATTAATAAATAATATAAATTAAAAAATTATCTTCTTACCTTTAAAATTTTTAATTTTAGCAGAGTTCTGAAAAGAACTTTTGTATAGAACAAGTACAACTAAAATAAAAAGAAACAATGCAACACTGTAAAAATATCGAACAGCTAGCCGTAGAACGTCCGGCGCACGAATGCCTTTGCTTGAAGTGGCTCAACCCCACTAGCGTCTAGTCGTTGGCAGGTCAGGATAATCCTGACCAATCCAATCGCACCTGAGTATATGTGTGGCGCGTCATTTAAATTATGTACATATTTGAATGTAACAGAACAGTTCTCATTTCTCATATCACGAAACGTTCTCGAATTGTTCACACAAACAAGAAGTAATGTTTAGTTGTTTTAAATACCAATGACGTATTTAAATACACAGTTTTATTATTTTACTTATTATAAATACTATCTTATTGTGAGTTGGCAACAAGTGAGGGAGGGCTTTTCTGCTTGTCACTTTAATATTATAGATCATAGTTGTTATTTGTTATGTTGTTGTATAATAAAAATAATTACCACAATCAAATATCAGCAATAAACTGACGTTCAGATAGACTTGGAAATAATTGTCCAATATCAGTTTGATGTCCAATGTGTGTTTTTATAAAATTGACTTCAACGTTTTCTGCCAAATCAACCACAACCGTGAAACTGCTGGGCAAAATCCACCAATTTTTATACTGCGTTTCATTTTTAAGTGCCTTTTTCCTTTTCTTTCAGAATTAAAGCAGCCTGACCGATGACAGAGAAACTTCATTGTTTTGTGAGTCTTTGATTTGGTTTTTGTACTACTTTCAATAAAACATTTCCACTCCTGAAAAGAGACTAAATTGGAAAATTGAAGTGTTTCACTTTCTAGGATTAGGTTGTGTTCTTCTTGAAAATGAGAATGCAATTCTGCAACATAACTTGAATAAAAATTATACAAAGGACACTTCTTAGAATCTTTCTTGATTTTGCTATCTTCCGTTGAAGTGTCAACATTTTTATGAGTTTCTGTGTATTCAAAACAATTAAACATAACTCCTTATTTGTGTGAACAATCTGAGAACGTTTCGTGATATGATAAATGAGGACTGTTACCAAAGAATATAGACGCTTATAAGCGTCTATCTCTTTGCTGTTACATTCAAACCTGTACATAATTTGAATGACGCGCTACACACAAAATCAAGTGCGATTGGATTGGTCAGGATTACACTGACCTGCCAACGGCTAGACGCTAGTCTCAACCCCTACTTTCAAATTTATATATGCGCGGTGACAACTTTATTTCACGAGAACCCCTTTCTACCAGTACTTGCAATTCCAGGAGTTCATGTTTCTTCTCCTTATAGCAATATGGATTAAATGAATGTTATCGATATATTACCGTATTATCTTATAATAAGCACGAATCTTAAGTTGTTTACTCCGTTGACTTTTATTCCTTCTTCAATATTTTCGAAGGCATTTTGGAAGATCTGTTCGTAATAAATTAAACAATAGTGGAGAAAGTACACAGCCGTGGCGAAGTCCTTTTTATTGACATTTCTGCTATCTTACGATTGTCTATTTTAATCGACGCCATTTATTCCGTCGATTATGATATTTGAAATATAGGTTTTTAATAAGGGCCACCGTGTTATGGTCTATACCATGCTGTGTTAGGGTTTCTATCAGTTTTGTGTGTTTTACTCAATCAAGCGCTTTTTCGTAGTCGATAAAATAAAGAAACATGTCTTTGCGTTGATCTCGGCATTTTTGTAGTAATATCTGGAGGAAAAATAATGCCTCCCTCTTACCAAGCCCCATACGAAATTTAAATTGATTGTCGCTTAGATTTATTTCGCATTCTCTTTATATACGTTGATGTACAATGAAGTAAAATATTTTTGGGCTAATTAATCTGAACTGTGAGCATCCAATTGCTTTATTTTTCTTGAGTATAGGTATAAAAGTCGATGTAAGCCAATCTTCCAATTCCGATGAAGATTCCAATGAAATATATTTTGATAAATAGTAGTTTTAAGAACTGAAGATTTTCTTCATTGATAAGTTTTATCATCTCTAAGTATATCTAATCTGGACCGGAGGCCTTTCGTGGCTTTGTCGTATTGATTGTTTTCCCATATATTTTTTACATTTTCTGGGCCAGACACTGTTTTGGTTGTTATCATTTACTAGAAACGTTTTTTTTTTCTTCTTCATATTTATGACTTCCTTAATCTTTTTGCATGCATTAAAATAGTCATGTTTTTTTTAGTAATTTCCTCAGCTACTCACACCTGCTCTTCATTCATTTTTCTTTGGTTTTCTGATTTTGTTACGAATATTTCTCTGGGTTTCTTTACATTTTAATTCATTGCGGTTTTCATGCATGTATTCTTTGTCCTTATGGTGTGATCTTTTAGTTGTTCTGTTTGTATAGTTGTGAGTGTTGTTTTGAATATGTACCAAATACTTTCTACTGCTTATTCTGCTACCGCGGGTACTTCACTGAACTTTTTTATATATTTTATACTTTTCTATTTATATACCTCTATACATCTATTTTATATTTCCATTTCTTGGTTTTTTACACTGGCTTTACAGACCTGTCTACATGACATAGGGTGCAAATGTATGCTCAAATTTCCATCCCTTACGAATACGTCCTGGGCATACATTTTGAAAATGAAGCAGATTTTAGTACATGGATAATGACCACTATCTAGGTCTTTTTAGGTGAAGGAAATTTTCAGGAATGAACTTTTAATCCAGGGAATCTCCTTGAAACAGGAGATTTTAGAATTGATTGGAAAGGTTACTCGGAGCTTAATGCCTAGATATCAGGTAAGCAAGTATTTAATTATATTTGTGTTTGATTGCAAGACAATACGAGTGACCTAATGCAATATTTTTATTTTTTTGATCAAACATGATTTTAATGATAAAGAAGGGTTTAAGAATTTAGAGATGTGGTTGTTTATTCTTCTTCTTATGGTGCCCTTGTTAATTAGTGTATATTGGCGACAATTCTGGCATACTCCTCTCGATCTTGTGTGGCTCTAAGTAGTGCACGGGCATCGAGGTTTGTTCAATCCCTTATGCTTTTAACCCATAAGTATTTCTTTCTTCTGATGCTCCCTTTGCCTATCTTCCTTTTTATAATAAGCTTTAAGAACTCGTACTGGGAATTTTGAATATATAAAACCGATAAGCAGTTTTTCTTCTTTTTGTTATTGACAGCAATTCTTGTTCTTTGCCCATTCGATTTAATACTTCGACATTTGTTGTGTGATCTGTCCAAGGAATTTTATGTAGTCTTTCAAATACCCATATTGGCCTTTATGGTCCAGGTTTCCACACAATATATATGTATGGAGTAAATGTAACATTTTACAAAGCGATATCAAATCGTTAAGTTAAGCCTGCTGTTGCTTAGTAAGGTTTTCATATTAGTAAATGCTGTTCTGGTTTGCTTATTGCTGCTACTTATCTATATGTCTGGATCTAGATCTTCAGTTATACAACTACCGAGATATCTATACTTGGGGAACTTTTGAATGGTCTTATTATTTGCTTTTATATTTAATTGATTATTTCGTGTTCTACTAACCACCATTCCTTTGTTTTGACTATTATGACTGTATTATCAGCATAGCGAAGATTACTAATAGTCTGTCCGCTGATTATAATTTTATCCTCAGTGTCACTTACTGCTCTATCAAAAATCATTTCAGAGTAAAGATTAAAAAGGAAGGGTGACAGAACACCCTGTCATAAGTCACCCTGTCAGAACTCTGTCATACACCTTTTTCGATTAAGAAATATAATGTAGATTCCACTCCTACTCTCACAGATGCCTTGATTCATACAAAGGTTCTTTATGATTTTAAGGTCATTCCTATCTATCGAACGTTTCTGGAGCAATCTTACTACATAATTTTGAAACATTAACATAATCTAACGCTTTCTGGTAATCTATAAAGCATAGAAAAACATCTTTTTGCTGATCTCTGCATTTCTAAAGTAGGGCAGTTAAGCTATAAAGTGCTTCTCTTATGGTAAATCCTTGTTTGAAACCGAAAAGTGTGTGGTTAATGTCTCTTTCACATCTGTTATATATTCTTGTGTGAACTATTTTTAAGAAGAATTTTAGGACCTGACTTAATAAGCCGATCGTTTAGAATTGGTCGCAACTATTAGCGTTTGGCTTTTTTGGGATTAATGTACAGGTTGTGGTATTTGACCGAAACCGTAAATGTCAATAAAAACATCTACCAAGGCGTTTATGTATTTACTGAACATTGTTAGAACCTCTATGTATATGTCGTCTGGGCCTGGTGCTTTTCCCCATTTGCTCTGTTTGATTGCCCTACAGCTTCTGACTTCAATATTTTGGGAGAGGGTTTAATTTTATATTTAATTTCAAAGTTTCTTCTATTGTTGTCTGAGTATGGTTGCTGTGTGTAGTTTCTCCGATGTTGAAGTAGATCCTTGGGATCAGTAACTAGTTTATTGTCTTTTACAATACTGTTAAAACCGCAAGGTTTTGTATGACCAATCACTTCCTTAGTGTATGTATGTAACAGTATTTATGTTTGTCTTCCAATTCCTCCATTTCTGCAGACCTGTCTAGTAGTCACTGTTCTTTAGCTTTTAGACACTCTTTTCGTATTTGTCGGTTAAGTTTCACTAACTGCTTAATCTCTCTGTACAATTGTTTTACTTCATTTTCAGGTTTGTTCAAGGTTGGTGCATAGATTTGTATAATGTTAACGTCAACAGGATGGGCTTGAACTTGTAGTAGTGCTGCCCGATCTGAGTATGCCACGAAGTTCCTTACTGATTTGTTTGAGGCTGTGTTAACTACAAATCGAACTTCGTTATAATGATGAGGTAGGTTATTTTCTGAGTAATATAGTGTCGCTTTTTCCTTAGTACATTTACCACTGTTAGGCCATCTAATTTCGCTACGTCCTATGATGTCTAGGTCTCATCGTTCCATTTCTTATATTATGTTGTCTAGTTTACCGGTGGTATAAAGACTTTTAACATTTCAAGTACCCAGTTTTATCTTTAAGGTTTTTCCAACTTTTGGGTGGTTCCTAGCATTGTTTTTCTTTGCAGAGACTCTTAGCACCCCTTGGTTACTTAATGCCTGTCACGGACTAGAGACCGTTGCTTGTAATATCTTTTCCATTGTTGTCTTTCTTGGGATATCCTTCGGGACCTTCAATACGGTGGTTTCCCATTGCCTTTCGTACTCTTATGCCGTTGACATCCTGCGTTTATCCGCCTTTTAAAGACAGTTTCTCACCTTAAGGACAAAAGAGTGCCCTGCCTCACGAATGTTCATTCATCCTCTATCCAGAGACCGTTGCCAAGATGAGTAGAATCGCTTATACCGGCGATGGTTTGGTCAAAATTGACTTTATACTAGCCCTAAAATCTAGGATCACCACTTCCGCCATTCTCGTCGTACAGAAGGTGTCCTTCTCCGACGTGATTGCCGTTGTGGTCTTCATTCGTAACCCTGGAAAAGGGACCCTAAACCGGTACTAGTTCTTCGGGTCAGGGACTACCTGAAATCTGTGGAGGGTAGGGATTGATTCATTTTCCCTGATAAAACTATCCTAGGAAATCCAAGAAATTCCTACCCCCTATTCACGGTTATTTGTAACCGTGTATAGTGGGTAGAAAATTAATAGGGTTGTTTGTAAGATTTCTCCGCCGTGATTGCCATTGTGGTCTTCATCCGTAACCCTGGATAAGGGACCCTAAACAGGTACTAGTTTCCCGGATCAGGGACCACCTGGAATCTCTGGAGGGTAGGGATTGATTCATTTTCCCTGATAGGACTATCCTAGGAAATCCAAGAAATTCCTACCCCTATTCACGGTTGTTTGTAACCGTGTATAGTGGGTAGAAAATTAATAGGGTCGTTTGTAAGATTTCTTTAAAAGATCACCATTCTTTTTGCATCCGAGAATTAAAAACTCGTATGACATGATCATTGTTTGGAGTAATGTACAGGACTTTAAAGAGTAGATAAAGATAAAGTAGTATATTTATCTTTTACGTAAACAACCAAGCCATCTTCGTACAAAATTGTTTTTAAAGATTTTATTATGGTTTTGTTATGTAATTTAGGGCAATTAAAAAGAGAGTATGACTAATAACTAATAATTGAACCTCTTAAAGTTTCAATTATTTCTACCAGAACATAATCAGTAAAAAACTTGCAATTAACCACAAGTATAACCACTTATAAATAAAAACAAAGGGGGGTCAAAATATTTTGACTGTTAACACATTGGCTGCCACAATGATCACCGGCGATCCTAAGGGTGGGTTGTAACTCGATTGGTTTAACCTAGTGATCACAGGACCAAGGTTTAACCTTCCGACTGCGGTCAACTTGTATTTTGTTGTAACACACGTTGGTCGATTGACCAGTCGTCATAAGGTGGCAACATTGATATTTTGACAGAAAGCCGTTCTGACAGCACCGCCGGGGGCGCGGCACCGTTCGTTATATTTACATTTTATAGCTTTGCTGCTTTGATACAGTTGATTGTCTTATAATTTCTTTGTTTTATGTAGTATTAGTGAATTCGTTGTATTTTTAGGGGTTTTTAATTTTAAATAGTATAGTGATATTAAGATTTTTAGTAGTTATAGGTATATTTAGTACATTAGTGATATAGCAAGTTAATTGTTTTATTTAAGTTTGGAAGAGCACTATATTTTTTCAAAAAGGATGGGTAAGAAACTATTAAATATGAAAAAATTGTGTCTAAGACCTTCATTTTTTAGAATCGAATGCTAATAGAAGAACAGTAAACTTCACAGAAAGTGAAGAAAATATGCTTCTTTTATTGATAAAAAAATATGCAACTATTATAGAAAACAAAAAAACAGATAGCTTCATTAATTACAAAAAAAATGAAGCATGGGCCCAAATCGAAAGAGAGTTTAATGCATGTAGTAGAGGGGGAACCTACAGAAATATGATTGTATTAAAAAATAAATACACAAATATTAAGAAGAGATCAGTAAAGAAATTTTCAAATGCAAAAAAAATGATGTATTGTGCAGGTGGGGGTCCTAATATTCAATTCACAGATAATGAAGTGGATACCACAATTAGGGAGATAATTGGATCCCGAATGACTGTTTTAACCTCAGAGTTTGACAATGATAGTCAAAGTAAGTTAATTTTTCTTCTAAATATGCCTTCAACCTTCCATTAAATTTTAGTTAAATTCATATCCTGTCATTTAGATGAGTATTGAGTGTGTATAGGTAAAGTACGGACCACCTAAGTTTACCATTACATCATCAGTTAGCATCCGAAATAAGTAAAAAACTAGTCAAGTTCATGTAAGCTGGTTTTGTAGTCATCTCGTTTACAATTTTGAAATATTGTTTTTATGTAATCTCATATTGAAATGTAATTTTGTAACTCTGTTCCAGTTGAAATAGAACATGAAGAATATTCCCCATCAACATCTACAGTGTCAGAGGGGGAAGGTATGGTACACAAAATAATATTTTTTATTCAGATTACATTATATAGTTAACTTTTACAACTACTCAATCAGGAAGACTTAACAGTAATTTATAAATCAGATGAGGAGGTGACGGAAACAAAATTAGACAATACTGTTGTAGGTATGTTAATAAAAAAAATGCTTTTCAATATTATATTATTTTATTTTTTAGAAGCAAAAAAAACTGGTCAAAAATGTCTGTGGAGAATCTTAGAACTCCTAAAGCTAAAGAATTAAGAGGAGACAATAATACCAGAAAAAGTAAGTGATGTACATGTATGTTAAAAAATCCTATCTTTAAAAATAGTGTAAATTATTTTAAAAGTATAATATGGTGTAGTAAATATTCTATTACCACTAACATGTAAAAACTTTATGATATTAGAGGATTAAGTATCTTATAAATAAGTTCAACGACAGTAAATTGATTAAAGTTTTGATAGTAATAGCATAATTCATTACCTTAAATTGTTTTTTTTTTTAGATAATACACTGAAATCAAAATTAACTGATTGGGCCAAGTCCAAACAAGATTTACTGTCTATACAGCAGAAGTGTATAATTGATGAAAGCCGCCAGAAATTACAACACAATGAAGAAAAACATAAACAAGAATTAAAACATAGGGAGGAGAGGCACAAACAGCAGTTAAAAATGGAAAAAGAGGAACATCGTATAAAAATGGATATTTTAGAATTGCAAAAAAAACAGTTGTCATAAATTATTGTGAATAAAATTTATTTTATATTGGCTTATACTTTATGTATTCCTTCTTCGATTGCAATCCATGCATCAGTGAGTATTAGTATTAAATTATATATGTTCTTGGAATGTTCTTGGAGCCCTAGGGAACAATTCCAATTCCAGTAACTCTAAAAAGTCTTCATCATCTGTTAACTGCAGTTCTTGCAGATCGCCTCGTTCTAAATTCATTATATTACAATGTACATAAAAACAAAAAACAGACCACTTAAAATTGAGGTTAAACACAATTATTAATTATGATATGTTTTACGGCACCACCACGGAGGCATTCTCGGCTCGGAACACTGTTTTTAAGAAAATATTTTATTGTTCTTTGGCCTGACCAAAGGTTAACCCATCAAGTTTAGCGGATCAAAAATTCTAAGGTTAACCCGTCGATTAACCACGGTCAAACCGAGTTACAACGATGTTTGGACATTTGACCATTGACTAGAGGTTAACCACTCGAGTTACAACCCGCCCTAAATAACAGATTACAATTCTGCCATTAGGATCACCGGTGTTACTTGTGCGTATTTAACTTTCAGAATTATTATGACGGTTGGCACTGTAAGAACGCTCAACTAGTTTTACTGTGGCACACTAGGAACCCATAGCTAGCTTATGTTATTTTGTTAGGCGCGAAAATGTCGTAAATAGCTTGTAACGACAGTTGATAATAAGGTGTTGTAGAAACGATTAGTGGCATTCATTATCAAGTTTTTCTGCGGAATTAGCAGTTTTTTGGTGAATTTGAAATTATATGAAGTAAGTAGGTATATGTAGCTTATTCGTTTTAAAATCTTGTTGCTTAAATATTTGTAAGGATAAACAAAATATTACAGTATTTATTTTACATAACCCCAAATGTTTTTCTTACATTTAATTAATAAAAAATGGTGATAGTAAAGTTACTTTTTTTAATTGGAATTTGTCTTTCAGATCATGGATAATTTACCAAGTACAAGTAAAATGCAGCGTCTGCCAAATAAAAATAAAAAATTTACAGAGGCGGAGTTGCTCTAATTGTTAGAGGAGGATTCTGATGAATGTGTGTTATCCGGTTCAGAATACAACCCGAGTGACCAAGAAGAGTCTGATATAGAAGATGAATGTAACAGTGATTTAAGCTTATTGGATGAAAATGCACGACAATCGATAAAATCTAACGACCAACAAAATAATGACGATGAATGCTACAAAGTTGACTGTACTTATTTACGTCTAAATATACAGTTTCCTGGTAATGAATCATATGTCTATGATGATAGATATCCTCAAAATAGAACCAAACTAACTCCTCTTCATGTATACAGGAAACAGATCGATGATGAAATTTTACAACTTATTGTAGTGGAGACTAACAGAAATGCTGCGCAAGTAAAAAATGCACAACGTTATAGCAGATCATCCAGAATTCATGCATGGAAACCTACCAATAAAGAAGAAATTTTTAAAATTTTTGGGTTGTGTTATGTATATGGGAGTTATAAAGCTTCCAAAATTGCTGATTATTGGAGTAAGTCACCATTGTATAATTTTACTTTTATTTCTCTTGTAATAACTAGAAACGGATTTCAGCTTCGTTTGAGATTCTTGCATTTTGCTGATAATACGGCTGCTTTACCAAACGATCGTTGCCATAAAATTAGAAAATTATTTGAAATGACACAATTACGTTTTGCCCAACAATGTAATCTTGGCTCAATAATAGTTGTTGATGAAAGTATGATTCCCTTTCGAGGAAGACTACTTTTCAAACAATATATACCTTCAAAGCGTCACCGCTATGGCTTGAAACTGTGTAAATTATGTAATCCTGCAGGTTATACTCTAAAAATGATTATGTATAATGAAAAATGGCTAATAAAGGGCAGGATTTATCGGGAAAAATTGTACTAGATTTACCAAAAGACTATCTACAAAAAGATAGAGTTTTAATAACAGATAATTACTATACGTCTGTGCCTTTAGCAAAACAATTATTAGATGCTAATAGCCACTTATTAGGGATACTACGTAAAAACAGAAAATATATTTCAGAAGATATACTTTCTGCAAAATTAAAAAAAGGAGAGATAGTTGGAAAGGAACATCGTGATGGCATTGTAATAGGCAAATGGCACGATAAACGTTATGTCATCTTCTTGACGACCAGACATGGAATCGACATGAAAGAGACAGGTAAACATAAGAAAGATGGTGTAGCCATAATTAAACCTGAAGCAATTATAGACCACAACAAAGGAAAATATGGTGTTGATGTCTTAGATCAACTCGCAAGATATATCTCACCTTTTAGAAAAAGTGTTCTCTGGTACCATAAAGCTGCAATTGAAGTTTTATTGAATACGGCTGTCATCAATAGTTTGATAATATATAATTCCTTTAACATACCAAAACAACACGTTATCTCATTTCGAGAAATGCTAATCCTAACTTTAGTCAATTACAGTCCGATGCCTGAGCCTATTACTACTGTAAAGCGTATGCTTGTTACAGTTGACGCCAAAACTACAAACAATAGGAAGAAGAGAAAACGTTGTAACCAATGTTACACTGAAACAGTTGCAACAAAAGGCAGCAAAGAAGCTCAACAGAAACTCAAACTTATTTCTACATTTTGTAATGTTTGTGAAAAATTTTACTGTGTGACATGTTTCACTAAAAAGCATTAAGTTGTTCACGATCACCTGTGATACTAGTGGCACATACTTGTGTAATATGTTAGTGCAGTGCCATTAGGATCACCCGTGATCTTGCTATTTTTTTCAACAAAATTTGTAAGAATGAAAATTTACATTGCATTATTAACCATTTGTAGGAATAAATATTGTTTTGTAAGCATTTTTCACTTTGACACCTGGTAAACGTACCTAACACTCTTATTATAAGTTACACTAATACGTAAATTTTTTAAAGGAACGTAAAATCTTCCAGCTCGAGTAAAAAGAAAAACGGCCTGAGTGGCAATAACCAACTGTTGATGAAGGAAGTAAAAATTGTTTTTTACTTCATTGTAAGTTTTTTTAGATTCTATTAATATTTTATTCATGCATATTTTGTTCAGTTTGGTTTAATTTTTTTGGTTTAGGCCTTTATTACATCTGAAAAATTAATTTGATGTATACTTTTCAATGTAGAAAAAGTATTTTAATTAGGAGTAAGAACATGTATGAAGTCCCTTCAATACGAGATTTATTTTTGACAGAAAGTTTAAGTTGCCCTTCAGTATTTCTTATCCATACTGTATTCCTATAAATATATAAAAAGTTTGTGTTATAAATGTATATGTATATCTTTTGTCCAAACAGTGTCTATTGTATTAAATTAAAATCTGCACTATACAGTTATCTCTTCTTAACCGCCTCTCGCTTTTTTCCAATTCCAGACTGTCACTAACGACTCAATATTCCTTTTGAGCAAATTTACTGACGACTCTGCTATAAAACGTTATCAATACGATATATCTTTTCCGCATCGGCCAATAAAATCCCTTGATGTATATTCCCAAGTCAAATCTATATAAATGTAGTAACATTCCTTCCAGCTCTCCACCATTTCTCTTTTATGAAACCGGTCACAGTTATGTCCTCCTGAATGTTATTAACTTAGGTTGTTCTGTAGCGATGCGTAGTAGAATCTCCTTGTACGTATGAAACATTAACATAATCTAACGCTTTCTGGTAATCTATAAAGCATAGAAAAACATCTTTTTGTTGATCTCTGCATTTCTAAAGTAGGGCAGTTAAGCTATAAAGTGCTTCTCTTATGGTAAATCCTTGTTTGAAACCGAAAAGTGTGTGGTTAATGTCTCTTTCACATCTGTTATATATTCTTGTGTGAACTATTTTTAAGAAGAATTTTAGGACCTGACTTAATAAGCCGATCGTTTAGAATTGGTCGCAACTATTAGCGTTTGGCTTTTTTGGGATTAATGTACAGGTTGTGGTATTTGACCGAAACCGTAAATGTCAATAAAAACATCTACCAAGGCGTTTATGTATTTACTGAACATTGTTAGAACCTCTATGTATATGTCGTCTGGGCCTGGTGCTTTTCCCCATTTGCTCTGTTTGATTGCCCTACAGCTTCTGACTTCAATATTTTGGGAGAGGGTTTAATTTTATATTTAATTTCAAAGTTTCTTCTATTGTTGTCTGAGTATGGTTGCTGTGTGTAGTTTCTCCGATGTTGAAGTAGATCCTTGGGATCAGTAACTAGTTTATTGTCTTTTACAATACTGTTAAAACCGCAAGGTTTTGTATGACTAATCACTTCCTTAGTGTATGTATGTAACAGTATTTATGTTTGTCTTCCAATTCCTCCATTTCTGCAGACCTGTCTAGTAGTCACTGTTCTTTAGCTTTTAGACACTCTTTTCGTATTTGTCGGTTAAGTTTCACTAACTGCTTAATCTCTCTGTACAATTGTTTTACTTCATTTTCAGGTTTGTTCAAGGTTGGTGCATAGATTTGTATAATGTTAACGTCAACAGGATGGGCTTGAACTTGTAGTAGTGCTGCCCGATCTGAGTATGCCACGAAGTTCCTTACTGATTTGTTTGAGGCTGTGTTAACTACAAATCGAACTTCGTTATAATGATGAGGTAGGTTATTTTCTGAGTAATATAGTGTCGCTTTTTCCTTAGTACATTTACCACTGTTAGGCCATCTAATTTCGCTACGTCCTATGATGTCTAGGTCTCATCGTTCCATTTCTTATATTATGTTGTCTAGTTTACCGGTGGTATAAAGACTTTTAACATTTCAAGTACCCAGTTTTATCTTTAAGGTTTTTCCAACTTTTGGGTGGTTCCTAGCATTGTTTTTCTTTGCAGAGACTCTTAGCACCCCTTGGTTACTTAATGCCTGTCACGGACTAGAGACCGTTGCTTGTAATATCTTTTCCATTGTTGTCTTTCTTGGGATATCCTTCGGGACCTTCAATACGGTGGTTTCCCATTGCCTTTCGTACTCTTATGCCGTTGACATCCTGCGTTTATCCGCCTTTTAAAGACAGTTTCTCACCTTAAGGACAAAAGAGTGACCTGCCTCACGAATGTTCATTCATCCTCTATCCAGAGACCGTTGCCGAGGTGAGTAGAATCGCTTATACCGGCGATGGTTTGGTCAAAATTGACTTTATACTAGCCCTAAAATCTAGGATCACCACTTCCGCCATTCTCGTCGTACAGAAGGTGTCCTTCTCCGACGTGATTGCCGTTGTGGTCTTCATTCGTAACCCTGGAAAAGGGACCCTAAACCGGTACTAGTTCTTCGGGTCAGGGACTACCTGAAATCTGTGGAGGGTAGGGATTGATTCATTTTCCCTGATAAAACTATCCTAGGAAATCCAAGAAATTCCTACCCCCTATTCACGGTTATTTGTAACCGTGTATAGTGGGTAGAAAATTAATAGGGTTGTTTGTAAGATTTCTCCGCCGTGATTGCCATTGTGGTCTTCATCCGTAACCCTGGATAAGGGACCCTAAACAGGTACTAGTTTCCCGGATCAGGGACCACCTGGAATCTCTGGAGGGTAGGGATTGATTCATTTTCCCTGATAGGACTATCCTAGGAAATCCAAGAAATTCCTACCCCCTATTCACGGTTGTTTGTAACCGTGTATAGTGGGTAGAAAATTAATAGGGTCGTTTGTAAGATTTCTTTAACCCGGCACCTGCCACGTGGGGTACTACCAGCACCCCATAACACATTTTCACCAAATATTTCGTATTTCAAGTTTTGCAACACTGCTGCGCGTCATAGTAGCTTTCTATAATATTGTACAGCATAGATCTATTTGAGTTTGAAGTGGTTATTTAGTGGCATTCTGACCTTGTAGCTATAAAGTCGACTGGAGTGTCATCAGATCCCCATCTGGCAGTTTAAGTTTTAAATTTTTTTTTGTGTTTTTGATAAACAGGTTGGTATATTTACAGTTTTTATTGCAATAACTGATTTAAATTATTATATAGGCTGTATACTAAATAAATATTATTTTTTTTAGATATTTTACTTCACGCCCAATTTATTATGGCTTGGTACGAACAGGAACAAAACCGCTTGAGAGCTCTTCTAGAAGAGATGGAACAAGATGATATAGCAGAGATTGAGGATTCATCTGATTCTGAAGTAGATGCTACCCAGTTTAGCGACCACAATTCGGATTCAGAAATGTCAGCAGCTTCGGACGGCGAAGAATCTGTTTTAGATGCAAATACTGTTGTAGGTAAGGATGGGACTACAAAATGGAGAACTACAAGGGGGAATAGAAATGTTCGTACAAGATCGCAGAACCTTGTTGTTCATTTACCTGGTGTAAAACAGTGTGCAAAAAATTGTAAGACAATTTTGGAATGTTGGAACTTGCTCATAGATGAAAATATTCTTGAAATAATATTAAATTCTACAAACAAAAAACTTCAACAACAAACCGGTGATAAAAAAAAGCATAGTTATGAAACATGCATGGCTGAACTGAAGGCGCTGTTTGGTTTACTATATATTGCTGGGTCTATTCGTTCTAGACGTCAGAACATGGAGGATTTATGGTCAGAAGGTAGAGTGGGCATAGGCATTTTTAGAACAACAATGAGTCTCCATAGGTACTTCATGCTAATAAAATGCCTTCGATTTGACGACATAGACACACGCAGTGAAAGACGTAAAATTGACAAACTTGCTCCAATCCGTGATGTTTTTACAATTTTTCAAAATAACTGTGTAAACGTATATTCCATATCTGAATACTGCACTATTGATGAACAGCTGGTTTCTTTTAGAGGACGATGTTCATTTCGGCAATATATACCGAGTAAGCCAGCTAAGTATGGCATAAAAATATTTAGTATTGCCGATGCCAAAACATGGTACTCATTGACATTTGAAATATACGTAGGCCAACAACCTGAAGGACCTTATGCGGTATCAAACAGTGCAAATAACATAGTTATGCGGCTATCTAAGCCAATTTGGAATTCTGGTCGCAACATTACTGGAGATAATTGGTTCACAAGTGTTCCACTTGCCGTAGAATTGCTACAAAAGAAATTGACGTATGTCGGAACTATGCGTAAAAATAAAAGGGAGATACCTAAACAGTTTGTGGAAATTAAAAGAAGACCACTCAAAAGTTCAGAATTTGCATTTACCGACAATATGACAATTTTATCTTATATACCTAAGAGAAATAAAAATGTAATGATGTTATCGTCAATGCATTTAGAAGACGATTCTATTGATGAGAGCACAGGAGATAAGAATCTTCCAAATATAATTACATTTTACAACCAAACCAAGTCCGGCGTGGACAAGGTGGATGAGCTATGCGGTTCATATTCCACTGCCAGAACATGTCGAAGATGGCCATGTGTTGTATTTTTTAGAATGCTCGACATAGCTGGCATCAATAGCCACGTTATCCACACTGCGAATAATATTAACAACAAAACAATTGAACGGAGGATTTACCTGCAGGACTTAGGGTTCGATCTTGTGAAAGATTGGTTGAAAGTCAGATCAGCTAACTCACACATTCCGCGTACAATATGTGAGAAGGCAATAAAATATATTGGAGGCTCTACTGAATCAAACGAAACAACAGAACCGCCCAGAAAAAAGGCAAGGTGCTCTATTTGTCCAAGGAAAGATGACAAAAAAACAAACTTTTTCTGCGAAAAATGTTACCAACAGATGTGCCTAAATCACATGAAACATATTTGTGAAAAGTGTTTTAACCAAAAGGAAGAAGAACAAGAATCCGATGATAGCTGCTAATGAGTTTTACTTAATTTGTTTATAATAACTTTTTAGTTTTATTTTTTAACTTTTATAATATTAGTAGGTGTTAATAAAACATGTTTTTTTTATATTTTTGTATTACTCAGCCTATTATTTTGTTTATAAACACGTAGATCACAGAAAAGTTTTAAGGGGTACTATGAGCACCCCACGTGGCAGTTGACGTTTTGCAAAGCCACGTGGCAGGTGCCGGGTTAAAAGATCACCATTCTTTTTGCATCCGAGAATTAAAAACTCGTATGACATGATCATTGTTTGGAGTAATGTACAGGACTTTAAAGAGTAGATAAAGATAAAGTAGTATATTTATCTTTTACGTAAACAACCAAGCCATCTTCGTACAAAATTGTTTTTAAAGATTTTATTATGGTTTTGTTATGTAATTTAGGGCAATTAAAAAGAGAGTATGACTAATAACTAATAATTGAACCTCTTAAAGTTTCAATTATTTCTACCAGAACATAATCAGTAAAAAACTTGCAATTAACCACAAGTATAACCACTTATAAATAAAAACAAAGGGGGGTCAAAATATTTTGACTGTTAACACATTGGCTGCCACAATGATCACCGGCGATCCTAAGGGTGGGTTGTAACTCGATTGGTTTAACCTAGTGATCACAGGACCAAGGTTTAACCTTCCGACTGCGGTCAACTTGTATTTTGTTGTAACACACGTTGGTCGATTGACCAGTCGTCATAAGGTGGCAACATTGATATTTTGACAGAAAGCCGTTCTGACAGCACCGCCGGGGGCGCGGCACCGTTCGTTATATTTACATTTTATAGCTTTGCTGCTTTGATACAGTTGATTGTCTTATAATTTCTTTGTTTTATGTAGTATTAGTGAATTCGTTGTATTTTTAGGGGTTTTTAATTTTAAATAGTATAGTGATATTAAGATTTTTAGTAGTTATAGGTATATTTAGTACATTAGTGATATAGCAAGTTAATTGTTTTATTTAAGTTTGGAAGAGCACTATATTTTTTCAAAAAGGATGGGTAAGAAACTATTAAATATGAAAAAATTGTGTCTAAGACCTTCATTTTTTAGAATCGAATGCTAATAGAAGAACAGTAAACTTCACAGAAAGTGAAGAAAATATGCTTCTTTTATTGATAAAAAAATATGCAACTATTATAGAAAACAAAAAAACAGATAGCTTCATTAATTACAAAAAAAATGAAGCATGGGCCCAAATCGAAAGAGAGTTTAATGCATGTAGTAGAGGGGGAACCTACAGAAATATGATTGTATTAAAAAATAAATACACAAATATTAAGAAGAGATCAGTAAAGAAATTTTCAAATGCAAAAAAAATGATGTATTGTGCAGGTGGGGGTCCTAATATTCAATTCACAGATAATGAAGTGGATACCACAATTAGGGAGATAATTGGATCCCGAATGACTGGTTTAACCTCAGAGTTTGACAATGATAGTCAAAGTAAGTTAATTTTTCTTCTAAATATGCCTTCAACCTTCCATTAAATTTTAGTTAAATTCATATCCTGTCATTTAGATGAGTATTGAGTGTGTATAGGTAAAGTACGGACCACCTAAGTTTACCATTACATCATCAGTTAGCATCCGAAATAAGTAAAAAACTAGTCAAGTTCATGTAAGCTGGTTTTGTAGTCATCTCGTTTACAATTTTGAAATATTGTTTTTATGTAATCTCATATTGAAATGTAATTTTGTAACTCTGTTCCAGTTGAAATAGAACATGAAGAATATTCCCCATCAACATCTACAGTGTCAGAGGGGGAAGGTATGGTACACAAAATAATATTTTTTATTCAGATTACATTATATAGTTAACTTTTACAACTACTCAATCAGGAAGACTTAACAGTAATTTATAAATCAGATGAGGAGGTGACGGAAACAAAATTAGACAATACTGTTGTAGGTATGTTAATAAAAAAAAATGCTTTTCAATATTATATTATTTTATTTTTTAGAAGAAAAAAACTGGTCAAAAATGTCTGTGGAGAATCTTAGAACTCCTAAAGCTAAAGAATTAAGAGGAGACAATAATACCAGAAAAAGTAAGTGATGTACATGTATGTTAAAAAATCCTATCTTTAAAAATAGTGTAAATTATTTTAAAAGTATAATATGGTGTAGTAAATATTCTATTACCACTAACATGTAAAAACTTTATGATATTAGAGGATTAAGTATCTTATAAATAAGTTCAACGACAGTAAATTGATTAAAGTTTTGATAGTAATAGCATAATTCATTACCTTAAATTGTTTTTTTTTTAGATAATACACTGAAATCAAAATTAACTGATTGGGCCAAGTCCAAAAGATTTACTGTCTATACAGCAGAAGTGTATAATTGATGAAAGCCGCCAGAAATTACAACACAATGAAGAAAAACATAAACAAGAATTAAAACATAGGGAGGAGAGGCACAAACAGCAGTTAAAAATGGAAAAAGAGGAACATCGTATAAAAATGGATATTTTAGAATTGCAAAAAAAAACAGTTGTCATAAATTATTGTGAATAAAATTTATTTTATATTGACTTATACTTTATGTATTCCTTCTTCGATTGCAATCCATGCATCAGTGAGTATTAGTATTAAATTATATATGTTCTTGGAATGTTCTTGGAGCCCTAGGGAACAATTCCAATTCCAGTAACTCTAAAAAGTCTTCATCATCTGTTAACTGCAGTTCTTGCAGATCGCCTCGTTCTAAATTCATTATATTACAATGTACATAAAAACAAAAAACAGACCACTTAAAATTGAGGTTAAACACAATTATTAATTATGATATGTTTTACGGCACCACCACGGAGGCATTCTCGGCTCGGAACACTGTTTTTAAGAAAATATTTTATTGTTCTTTGGCCTGACCAAAGGTTAACCCATCAAGTTTAGCGGATCAAAAATTCTAAGGTTAACCCGTCGATTAACCACGGTCAAACCGAGTTACAACGATGTTTGGACATTTGACCATTGACTAGAGGTTAACCACTCGAGTTACAACCCGCCCTAAATAACAGATTACAATTCTGCCATTAGGATCACCGGTGTTACTTGTGCGTATTTAACTTTCAGAATTATTATGACGGTTGGCACTGTAAGAACGCTCAACTAGTTTTACTGTGGCACACTAGGAACCCATAGCTAGCTTATGTTATTTTGTTAGGCGCGAAAATGTCGTAAATAGCTTGTAACGACAGTTGATAATAAGGTGTTGTAGAAACGATTAGTGGCATTCATTATCAAGTTTTTCTGCGGAATTAGCAGTTTTTTGGTGAATTTGAAATTATATGAAGTAAGTAGGTATATGTAGCTTATTCGTTTTAAAATCTTGTTGCTTAAATATTTGTAAGGATAAACAAAATATTACAGTATTTATTTTACATAACCCCAAATGTTTTTCTTACATTTAATTAATGAAAAATGGTGATAGTAAAGTTACTTTTTTTAATTGGAATTTGTCTTTCAGATCATGGATAATTTACCAAGTACAAGTAAAATGCAGCGTCTGCCAAATAAAAATAAAAAATTTACAGAGGCGGAGTTGCTCTAATTGTTAGAGGAGGATTCTGATGAATGTGTGTTATCCGGTTCAGAATACAACCCGAGTGACCAAGAAGAGTCTGATATAGAAGATGAATGTAACAGTGATTTAAGCTTATTGGATGAAAATGCACGACAATCGCTAAAATCTAACGACCAACAAAATAATGACGATGAATGCTACAAAGTTGACTGTACTTATTTACGTCTAAATATACAGTTTCCTGGTAATGAATCATATGTCTATGATGATGGATATCCTCAAAATAGAACCAAACTAACTCCTCTTCATGTATACAGGAAACAGATCGATGATGAAATTTTACAACTTATTGTAGTGGAGACTAACAGAAATGCTGCGCAAGTAAAAAATGCACAACGTTATAGCAGATCATCCAGAATTCATGCATGGAAACCTACCAATAAAGAAGAAATTTTTAAAATTTTTGGGTTGTGTTATGTATATGGGAGTTATAAAGCTTCCAAAATTGCTGATTATTGGAGTAAGTCACCATTGTATAATTTTACTTTTATTTCTCTTGTAATAACTAGAAACGGATTTCAGCTTCGTTTGAGATTCTTGCATTTTGCTGATAATACGGCTGCTTTACCAAACGATCGTTGCCATAAAATTAGAAAATTATTTGAAATGACACAATTACGTTTTGCCCAACAATGTAATCTTGGCTCAATAATAGTTGTTGATGAAAGTATGATTCCCTTTCGAGGAAGACTACTTTTCAAACAATATATACCTTCAAAGCGTCACCGCTATGGCTTGAAACTGTGTAAATTATGTAATCCTGCAGGTTATACTCTAAAATTGATTATGTATAATGAAAAATGGCTAATAAAGGGCAGGATTTATCGGGAAAAATTGTACTAGATTTACCAAAAGACTATCTACAAAAAGATAGAGTTTTAATAACAGATAATTACTATACGTCTGTGCCTTTAGCAAAACAATTATTAGATGCTAATAGCCACTTATTAGGGATACTACGTAAAAACAGAAAATATATTTCAGAAGATATACTTTCTGCAAAATTAAAAAAAGGAGAGATAGTTGGAAAGGAACATCGTGATGGCATTGTAATAGGCAAATGGCACGATAAACGTTATGTCATCTTCTTGACGACCAGACATGGAATCGACATGAAAGAGACAGGTAAACATAAGAAAGATGGTGTAGCCATAATTAAACCTGAAGCAATTATAGACCACAACAAAGGAAAATATGGTGTTGATGTCTTAGATCAACTCGCAAGATATATCTCACCTTTGAGAAAAAGTGTTCTCTGGTACCATAAAGCTGCAATTGAAGTTTTATTGAATACGGCTGTCATCAATAGTTTGATAATATATAATTCCTTTAACATACCAAAACAACACGTTATCTCATTTCGAGAAATGCTAATCCTAACTTTAGTCAATTACAGTCCGATGCCTGAGCCTATTACTACTGTAAAGCGTATGCTTGTTACAGTTGACGCCAAAACTACAAACAATAGGAAGAAGAGAAAACGTTGTAACCAATGTTACACTGAAACAGTTGCAACGAAAGGCAGCAAAGAAGCTCAACAGAAACTCAAACTTATTTCTACATTTTGTAATGTTTGTGAAAAATTTTACTGTGTGACATGTTTCACTAAAAAGCATTAAGTTGTTCACGATCACCTGTGATACTAGTGGCACATACTTGTGTAATATGTTAGTGCAGTGCCATTAGGATCACCCGTGATCTTGCTATTTTTTTCAACAAAATTTGTAAGAATGAAAATTTACATTGCATTATTAACCATTTGTAGGAATAAATATTGTTTTGTAAGCATTTTTCACTTTGACACCTGGTAAACGTACCTAACACTCTTATTATAAGTTACACTAATACGTAAATTTTTTAAAGGAACGTAAAATCTTCCAGCTCGAGTAAAAAGAAAAACGGCCTGAGTGGCAATAACCAACTGTTGATGAAGGAAGTAAAAATTGTTTTTTACTTCATTGTAAGTTTTTTTAGATTCTATTAATATTTTATTCATGCATATTTTGTTCAGTTTGGTTTAATTTTTTTGGTTTAGGCCTTTATTACATCTGAAAAATTAATTTGATGTATACTTTTCAATGTAGAAAAAGTATTTTAATTAGGAGTAAGAACATGTATGAAGTCCCTTCAATACGAGATTTATTTTTGACAGAAAGTTTAAGTTGCCCTTCAGTATTTCTTATCCATACTGTATTCCTATAAATATATAAAAAGTTTGTGTTATAAATGTATATGTATATCTTTTGTCCAAACAGTGTCTATTGTATTAAATTAAAATCTGCACTATACAGTTATCTCTTCTTAACCGCCTCTCGCTTTTTTCCAATTCCAGACTGTCACTAACGACTCAATATTCCTTTTGAGCAAATTTACTGACGACTCTGCTATAAAACGTTATCAATACGATATATCTTTTCCGCATCGGCCAATAAAATCCCTTGATGTATATTCCCAAGTCAAATCTATATAAATGTAGTAACATTCCTTCCAGCTCTCCACCATTTCTCTTTTATGAAACCGGTCACAGTTATGTCCTCCTGAATGTTATTAACTTAGGTTGTTCTGTAGCGATGCGTAGTAGAATCTCCTTGTACTGCCATCACAGAAATTTGTGACAGCTCAGGGAGAATAAAACAATTTTATTGTGGAACGTATATCAGATAATCGAATACAAGTAGATTATAAGAAAATTTGTTGGAGTCACGTAGTCCCACAAACAACGGTATTATTGTACTGGATATCATTCAAGTTATATTTAGATATATGGAATATGATAGAGTTTTCTTTGGTACACTGAGAAAAAAAACTTCATTATTTATGCATTATGCCAAATAAAGGGTATAGGGAAAAAGACCAATGTCTAAAAACATAATTGTCTTCTCATTCATGGACAAAAAAATAAATAAAATTTGAAGCGATAAAAATCCTACGCCTTTTACGTTTTTAGGTAAATATTTTCATATGTTTAGTTCAACATGTACTTTTTTTAATATACAGAATAACATTATGATTGTATTTTTATTTCCTAGTTGGTTACATCTTTTATTTATTTAAACAGAATGTGGACTAAGTTGGTTATTCGTCTGAACAGGATTTTATTTATATTCTATTTTTTTTTTTTTCGTTAGACATGTTCTAAAATTTTTCAAAATTTTCTTAAATTCTAGAATTTCTAAAAATTACTTTGATCGTCAGGAACATCATCAGGCTCAGATGATAATTATGCTGATTAGCAGGAAGAACTTGGCTGTAGTGCTATTTAACTCTGTATTTTTTACAGAACTTTATTCGAACTTTTAGATTAGCACTATTTTCTTTATGAAATGGTATAAGCGTTTAGTAGAGCTGATTGGGTTCTTTAAGATACATTACCTTAAATCTCTCCTTCTGATTCTTAGGTCGACGTAAAATATCCGTTAAATGTTTCGTTATTACCATGGTTTTGTATTTTGTTTTAAAGAACAATAACTATTTTAGTTGCCAAATAAAAAAACGAAACTTTTTTTGTAGAACTTTGAGGAAAAACATGTTATGTACCATACTCTTTAAAAATAGTTTTTTTACATGATACAACAACAAACGGATACGGTTTTGTATAAGCGCCTTCTATAATCTCACTTCAGCCATCGGAGGTTTCAACCTTTGTTCTTATAGGGATTATTTCTTTATTTTTGGCAGCTCCATGAAGGAATGGCCGCGCATTGGGTAAGTAATTGTCACAGTATCAAATATTTTTAGTGTAGTAAGTAGTGTAGGGGAGAGGGGGGCAAGTTGTTACACGGGCAAGTTGTTACAGAAATATTTTAACACTCAGCAAGTATCATGAGTTGCCGATATTTTATGGAAAGTTGGGTCAACCGATCCGTCATCTGTGAACGGATATTGATACTCAAGTCAGACATCCATCATAGTGTTATTGCTTAGAATGTGGTTTCGGGTCTAAAACTGTACCGTTGTCAGGTCGCTTTTGTTTTTATTTGTGAGAAATTGGTAAGTAGTATAAATATGTGTATTATATAGTTTTGAAGCGTATATATTTCTCGTTATTGGCATGCTATTGTTAGTAATTGATTCTCAATATTTACCAAAAAAACGTTGACTTAACCTCATTTCGTACACGTGGGGCCAGTTGGGGCCAGTTGTTACAATAATCTGGGGCCACGTTGTTACTGTAACAACTTGTCCCGAACACGTTAATGTAAGAATATATCAAAATACCTACAATGGTTACAATATGGTTACCATAATTCATGATTTCACTAAAAATCCAATATTATGATCAGACATATTTTGTAGATAGTAATTTGTTTGTAATGAATAGCATACCTACCTACATTTATTTTCGCAAAGCATGTTAGAAACAAAGATTAGGTTTTATTAAATTTTTCTATCATGAAATTGTTTTGGTTGTTTTCAGATAGCTTAACATGGTGCGAACGTATACCAAGAAAACCACAAGGGGTATTATTTTAACCGAACAATTTGAAAGGGCGGCGCAATCGGTTTTACAAGAACACTTGTCAATTAGGGATGCTGCTACTCGCTATGGAGTTAATTTTATGACATTGCACCGCTATATGAAAAAAAAAAATTAAACTAAGGTGCTGAAAACGGTAACAAGAACTTAGTCGGCTACGCTACGGCCAGAAAAATATTTAACAATGCTGAAGAAGAAGAACTTGCCGAATATACTGAGCATTCTGCTAAAATATATTACGGTCTTACAACTTCTGATTTGAGAAAATTTGCATTTCAGTATGCAACAACCAACCAAATATCTGTTCCGGAAAATTGGAAGGTTAATGAAATAGCTTCCAGAGACTGGCTGTTTGGATTTTTGAAGAGGCATCGAACTTTATCAGTCCGGACACCTGAAGCTACTAGTATGGGTCGAGCTACCGCGTTTAATCGTCATAATGTATCATAGTTTTTTAACAATCTCGGCGAAGTTTATGATAAATATAAATTTGAGCTCCAAGAAGTGTACAGTATGGACGAAACTGGACTTACAACTGTCCAAAGGCCTACAAAAATCATTGCAAAAAGGGGAACTAAGCAGGTAAGTGCTATCACATCTGGAGAAAGGGGTCAACTTGTTACCTTGGCATTAGCCGTCAACGCAACTGGAAATTTTGTACCTCTATTTTTAATATTTCCGAGAAATAAATTCAAAGATGTTATGGTAGCCAATGGACCTCCTGGTTGTGTAGGTGCGTCTCATTCCTCTGGATGGATGACATGTGATAACTTTTTGTTGTTTATGAAACATTTCGTCCAGTTTGTACGATGTAGCAAAGAGAAACCCGTTTTGATGGTATTAGATAACCGCGAGTCTCATTTGTCTATTCCGGTGTTGAATTTTTGCAAAGAAAATGGAGTGGTTCTTTTAAGCTTCCCGCCACATACATCACACAAGTTGCAGCCGCTTGATAGGACGGTATTTGGCCCACTTAAAAAATATTTTAATAGTGCTGCAGATGCATGGTTAAGATCTAATCCCGGTAAAGTAATGAACATTTACGATATACCTATCGTTTTTAAAGATTTATTTCCTCTTGCTATTACACCTCTCAATATACAAAAAGTATTTAGTGTGACATAAATTTGGCCATACAACAGAGAAATTTTTCAAGATGATGAATTCTTGCCTGCAGAGGTAACAAATAGGCCAATAACAGTAAATATAAACGCAACAGTAGTCATAGATCCGGCACCTATTGGCACCGAAACACATAGAACTCCTTCCCAACAGCAACCTTCTACAAGCACAGATTTTAAAGCACTGCCAAGGAAATCCAAAGGGGGTCGGAAGAAAAGAACTTCCGCTGTTTTGACTAATACTGCCATTAAATCAGCTTTCTAGAAGGAAGAAAAGGCAAGACAAAGAAAAAAAATGTGGGGGCGACCAAAAGAAACATATCAGGTGAATTAAGAAACAACGTAAAAACTACTGTTAAAAAATGTAAGAAACGGACCGTCATTACCAAAAACACCTTCGAAAAATCAGATTCTGAAAGCTCGGAAGAGGATGAGGAATCGACGTGTCTGGTATGTTTAGCTCCATTTTCGAAGTCCAAAAACGAAGAATGGATTCGGTGCATTGTGTGTCAAAAGTGGGCACATATTGCTTGTGGAAAAGACGATGATTTTTATATTTGTATTCACTGCTCGTCCGATAGTGACTAGTTTAACATTCTTGTAAACAGGTTTGTTCAGATTTTCATTTTTTATTTTATTTCATTTTGTGTTATGTTTATAATAATTTTTGTAGCTAAGCAAGGGTTTTTTCTGTGACCACTAAATAATGTTGTGGGAAGTTTTTAGAATTTTTTTTCTATTGTAACATCTTACCCCATGGACTGTAACAATTTGCCTCATAGTGGTGTATGTTGTTACAATTTACAAGTTGAGTTAAATTAATAATAACAAAATGTTAAATATGATTTTTTAAATAAATTAAAATTAACATTAATTGTGTAAATGTATCAACTACCTTAATCCGATTTTAGTTTTTATATAAAAGATCTACTATTGCCCAAATAAATAATAGAATCAATTATGTAACAACTTGCCCCCCTCTCCCCTACCTGGTCGTATGTTTATATGATTTAAGTACCAGTTGACAAAATATGAACGTTAAAGTATAGAATGACCTCTGCTTTCTAAAGTACACTTTAATAAAAGTTATATAGTGAGTGGGGAGATTTTTTTCGATGTCTATAGCGATGGCCTTTATAGTTAATGACTCTTTGGCTTTAGTTTTTGGACGCCTTTTAATTCATAAAACCGATTGGCGGTTTTCAAACACAGTGTCTTTTTAACTTCTAGCTTTCTAATATATTCCACTAACTTTACTTTTATGTCAACAATTTTTGAAACGGCAATTTTCTTATCCAGCTCAATAATTTTGGCTTTCTTCTCTTCACATCAAAAACATGTTTTAGTCCATGGGTTACCGAAGCTGATGTTAAAATCTGACCCAAATATTTACCCAAATGTTTTATAACACATCTCAATATAGAAATGTTTAGTCAAAAATACTTCGAGATGCATTTTAACATACATATTTTCCGGTAGGTACACTCTGTGAGAGTCCTTCAAACTGTACGCTTTATGTTCCTTTAATGAGCCAAAAAACTGCAATAACAGTTTACGAGTTTGTTGATCTACCTTATGAGATTTATTGCATAACCTTACTTAAATGCTGTAAAACCTGCTGTAACAGGCTAAGTCTAGATGAGTAACTATATTGGGCATTATTACCATTGTTACGAAAATGTTATTAAACTGTATTAGTACAACACTTTGTTCGACAACAAAAATATTCGGAAAGCACTTATACCGCTTGCATTCATAGTCTTTTCTGGTTGCCAAAGGTCAAGGCTTGTAGTTTCTTATAACTACCTCTAATTTTCTGTACCCTTTTTCGTTAATTTCTGTTAATTTACAAATGTATTTTTGTCACTATCAGATATTTTAGACACAAAAAATTTCAAAAAATAAAGAATACTGAATAGTTCTTGACCTAAGTGAGAGTAATAATGAATTTTATGGACTGTGTTGGATATTTTTATGTTCTATGTTGACTATAATAAAATAGACGACAAACAGAAAGTGTGGAAAGGTAAACCAGTTTTATTTATTGTTGGACTATGCTGGCTTTTTCCTTTTGCCCTTCAAATTTTATACATAACACAAATTATACGTGGACGTATTTAAGCACAAACTCGCATTTTAAAGCATCTTTTAAAAAAAAAATCCCGGGTTTCTATTCTGTCGTACTACACACACCACTGCGGGGTATACCTGAGGGAGCAGAATACCGAAAGAAAGGCACGCCTTCTGTTGTGATCAATCTTCTTTTTGTACAAGATCCAGTAAATACTGATGCAGTTTTATATTATTATATTATATTATTAATATATTTTATATAATAGGCATTTTTTGTGCCATATCGGCGGTTGAGTGACCAAGCACATCGGCCGTCTAAATTCAAAACCGAGTAAGGACATATTTTTCATAATCACTTTTTTCAGATGTGTCCTATACTTGGAAAATTCTCTATCGAATGCGCTTATTCCGGTTGTCGTAATAATCGTATTTTTAAATATATACAATATCAAAACCTAGTAAGCACTCGACTGAAATGCATTTACAACAATATAAAATACACTACAGCTCCACTGCAATTTAATAACCAAGTAAATACAAGGAGGTGCTATGTTTTAAAGTAGCAAAATTCCCATACTTGGTTTTTCAGTTTGTTATCGAGTTTTACTAAATAATTCAGAAGTATATAATTCAAAAAGAAAATAAATAATTCAAAAGTTTCCAATCAGTTCTACTAGCAAACAAAATAAAGAGAAGAACAAGATCATAGAACAAAAGTTAAAGCATCCCGTTATAATTGATAGTTGCAAAGAAAACCGCAAACGAAAATGTACTTTATTTTCAATGGAAGAACGGCGTGCTCTATGGGAAAATTATTGGAGTTTGGCGTATACCAGTAGACGTGTTTTTCTAAATAAATGTGTTCGTTTTACAAATGTTCAGCGGCGAAAAGTTAAAAATTATGGAGATGGGTATGCCAAAAATGAATTGCGTGCATATTTTCTTCCCAGAACTCAATCTGAAAATATTCAGGTTTGATGTAAATTTTTCTTGGACAGTTTAGGCTTTCGTAGTGATGGAGTAATTACAGAATTAAGTAAAGCTGTAAAGCGAAGCGCAATGTATGCATCGGTAAAAGAGAACACAGACGGTAAGAAACCAAGATTAGATAGATGTTATATTGAAGAACGTATTCTTAGTTTTAATCTCAATGTCAGCCACTACAGAAGGAAGCATGCTTAGCTTACGCGATATTGACCAAGGACTTTGACATTTACTGCCATGTACAATGATTTCAAAAGTAAACATGCCACAACTAAATGCTCATCTGAAACATATATAAAGACTATAAAAAAAATGAAAATTTCATTTTTCGCCCCAAAGGAAGATAAATGCCTCGATTGCTTTTCATACAAAAATGAAGCAAAAAAAATTCAACCGCCACAAGTCGTATCAGAAGAGCTTACTTATACATAATCACGACGCACATAGGTTGAAAGCAGACACTGCAATAGAAAAGTTGTAACGAAGATATTTTGCCTACCATATGGGGTACCAATACAAGGGGTAGAAAATTGGGGACTGAAACTAACGGGGTGGAGATAAGGCAAGCAAAATAGTCGCTACTTGTGCAAACGGCACTTGGGGTTTGGTAGCAGAGCTGGGGTCGTAAATAAGTAAAAGATAAGGGGGATGGAATGGGGCAAATACAAAAAAAAGAAATAAAGGGGTCATTAATCTCTTGGGATAAACAAAATAAAAATATACAGGAAACACCTCAACAAATTTAATATAGGGCGCCACTTGAGGTGCCTAATTATACCTATTACAACGACTAGTTGTAACTAGGGAAATAATTATAAAACATCGAAAACATATCTTCTTCAAATAGAAGTCAGAAATGGGTTAGTTCAAAAAAAAATCAATAAATAAAATGTTAAGAAAACAAAATTTAACATTTATTTTTGTGTCACCACAAACAGTTACAACATGGAGAAATACAAGAATATATTATACAACATAATCCAAATTAATAAAAACTTACATGTTCTTTATTTATATAAGAGATTGCTACCAAAATTTTAAATGGTTTCTAGGTTATAATGTGGCCAATTTAGATTATCAAAATTTTATGGATATCCTTTTTATAAAAAATATTATTGAATTTAATCTTACATATGGAATATCTTTTATATAAAATAATCAAATTAAAATTGTCTTATAACAACAATGGATTAAAGCAAAATGTCATATGTCAACATAACAACTTAAGACAGATTAAATTATGACTTTTTATTTACGACAACATAATATAAAACTTTAATTATTACAAATTCTCTTATATTACTGAAAGCAATTATTAAAATGTCCATATAACTTGGAAAAATTAATATATCTAAAAGTTACCTTAATCATTTTTATAATCACCTAACTTTGAAAAACTTGCTACTATCTCTGGAGTGAAACTGCAAGGACAACACTCTTAACTGGTACAAAAGGAAACCATTTCCATACTGGAACGAAGATCTGACGTAGATAGAATTGGATCAAATAGGAAGACGATAACAAACTGGTGGGACATCCTATATATTGCTTCAAAATTATACCATATTCTGGTATACTACACAATTTACTTTTTTTTACTGCCACATATTTCCACTAAAGGGGCCAAAACAGAAGAACACAAATTTGACGAAGAATTTGTTGATTTATTCTTGCGATCCACACAGCGAACCAAGTAAGAATCTATTAGGTCACACCTGACTCTACCGGCGACCCAAGTACGAATCACGAATTTAAAAATTCGTTCGTATAACTTGAAAATAAACAAAACGCTGAACTAGCAAAACACAACGAAACGCTGTAGATATCCTTTTGCGACGTATAAAAATTATACGATGACTTCGAATAAAACATTAAAAGAAATTGCCGAAAAAGTTAAAACAATAAACAACTCTAAAATGGTTTATTTTAACTTGGCCGACCTAAGATAGAATTGAAAAGATATTTGGGTTTTAATACGTACGAAATATTCTTAGATTTATCAAACATATATAAGTGGATTTTAATATTTTACATATACGAGGGGACCTCAATATAAAATGCTACAAAGTACCGCCTGGACTCTGTGATCGCAAATTAGGATCAAATCAAGTATTTCTCAATGGATTTACAAAAAGTATTTTTATTGCCTGATATGCGAAATATCAAGGACTTTTTTTTATTAGCAGGTTGGTAACTTTTAATTTAGCTTTTGCACCTTTAGAAAAAAACAGCTAAGAAAACCCAATTTGCGTTTTGTGGCACGAGGCACAAGCAGGCCAGTGACATAGTTAATGTCATATGTGCAATATTTAATCATGAAAGAGATTTACAACACCTCTACTTGTCGGCCGACAACTGTACATCACAAAATAAAATTGGACGCTGTACACTGCATTTACAATAATTGTGAATTCACCTTTTTTCTCCACAAAGTGCATTACTATTAAATATCTTACAAAAGGATATACACATATGTCAGCAGATGGTGTACATGCACATTACATATTGTATAAAATAAATAAATAAAAAAAAATGGTTTATATGATTTTACTGATTTTAAAGATATCGTTCATAAATCTCGACCTAAAGTAACAGTTTTAGAAGTGAATAACTTTTATAACTGGGAGAAAAAAAAGAGACAGTCACGAAAAGATGATGATCTGCTAAAAAATTTTACATTAAATTCGGTGGTAGAGGTACACTTCGCCAAAGGAAGTAAAAATCTATTCCTTAAAAATTCTTTAGTTGAGGACCAATATAAAGAATTAGATTTTCTACCAAAAAAGTTTAATATCAACGCTGAGCCAATGAGCACCGACCATCCACACGGTACCAAGATCTCAAAAAAACAAACAATTATTACAAAACTTGTGGCCCTAATGCCAGAATCCAGAAAGCAGTTCTGGATTACTTTACCCATAAATGATAATTCCATTGATTTAGTCAGTACTGGTGAATTGGTCGAAGATTACTAACTTTCTTAACGACATTTTAATTGTTACGGTTTATTTTATTAGCCGTAAGTAGCAGCTGTTATTGAAACAGAAGTTTGTATTTTATATGTTTTATATATTTTTTTGTATTGTAGAATTTAGTTTTAAGCTGTAATTCAAAATAAAAGAATAAATATTTTTATGTAATGTAAGTAACTTACTAATTACTAGTAGAGTAACCAATTATAATACTACTAATTTACAAAATAAATACATCACAATACAAAATCATAACCTAGTACGTGAACATACCAGGTTATCAATTTATAAATAATTCCGAGTTATCATCACGTTTTAATTTTCCAATAAAGTATTGCTTGTAGAACTTGCTACAAGCGAATATTTATAACAATTTATTCTTCAAGACAAATAATACTTAATTGTTAACGAAATGTAACAGTACTATTCTAGAATATACTTCATCCTATACGGCTAAGTAAAAAGTGTTTTCTCGCTTTCCTCTAAACTTTTATCAAAAGCACATACGATGCTTTACGACAATACTTGATTAAGATATAAAATTCAGCGCTCCAAGAGATTTGTATCGGAACTAATTCAAGGGGGAAATTACGCGGGAATTTCCAAAGTTTTTTTTGGGAAAATTTAAAAAAAGCTTAAGATATTTAAATGCAATTTGGTATATTGAAAAAAAAATGTATTTTAATTTTTAAAAGGTGCAAATTCTTTTTAAATCCAAATAAACAAAATACCATTTACGAAAAAATAAAACAAAATATAATTTATTTATTTATTTAATACATGTCAAACAACTTGGTATATTAGTTTAAAATACAATAGAAATATGCTTTATTACCACTGAAAATTGTACTTAAATGATTGAAGGTGTGTAGATTGTGCATCTCTACTTGTTGCAGAACGTTTAACTAAAACAAAAAGTTAATATAATAATTTATACCATGATTCACTTCAAGTAAAACAATTTTTATTAATTACAATGTAATGTCATATCTGGGTTACTTACTTTATATTACATTTGCTTTCACAACATTGTAATACTTTTGGGATGTAGATTAGAAGAAGAATCCAAAACCAATCAGCTATTTGTTCTCGGAAATTGCATTTTGGTACAAGTTATGACTCCATGTAGAAGCAAACGTATCTTCATATTCGTTTTGTTTTAAAAACTGTAGTGGAATTCATCATATCTAAATTAGGATTTTTTATAACACTAAGCCACATTTTGATGCTGACAATAATCCAGAGATATTTAACCAAGTTTAGTTTGATTTCTTTGCAATAATAACCATCAAATCAAACAATTTAGACGAATAATAACCATTATATAGACTCTAATTAATTATTATTACTGATACTGACAGTTAGTGATTGACAATTATAATTTTTAGTTTGGTTTTAAACCTAAATTGCAGAGTATAGACTATATGTGGAGTATAGCGACATTAAAAGATTTGTATCGGTACTACAAATGACATTTAGTTTAGTTTGACCTTGAGCTACCTACGTGAAACGTCTAGGTAGGTGATTTGTGGCATATACTAGGTTTTGAATTTGGACGGCCGATATGCATATTTCGTGCAGAAATACTTTAATTTAATTTGGTGGTTCGGAACACACACTGCTTCAAGTCCCGAAGTTATATTAGAGTAACTTCAATAGAGTCAGTAATGTAAATAGGTAAGCAAAGTGTTTTCCATTACCCAATACACTCAAAGTAACGATCAGGTCATAAGCTTCCCCATGTAAGCCACACGATGATGAGGGGTAAAGGAAGAACCTGTGGGTAATATAGGTACCACTCTTCAGCGAAATGTGATTGGTTTGACCTTTAGACATGTGGGTCCTACTGTACAATGGTATACATATGTTCTTTAAGGGCAGGGTGGATCACGTGTGTGATCTTTTCGGTTTTACGAAAAAATATCCTGTTACAATTTTGAGTTGTTAATTTATAGTTTATATTTTGTAGCAAATGATACTTATTTGTTTAGAAATTAAGATAATTATACAACGGAGGTTCTTTTTTGTTTTTTTGCAGGCTTCCCAATTAATAAATCTTTGGTGTCCTCCAAACAGTCATACTAAATATTTTTTAGGTTACACAATACTTCGTTAATCTTTAAAAAAATTGTTTTGAGGTGAACAAATATTCTATTAATGCCAATAATTGTATCAATATTCTTTTGTGTTATTCAATCAACACGTTTGTTCCAATTAATTTTACTTTTTCTATCGATATGTTAATTAAATTTATTTTGCACTACCATTAGTGCGAATTTTTACAGTCAGGTACCTAGTGTAGAGTGTAGTGTGTGTGTAGAGTAATTGTCTTGATACTTAGCAAAGTCGACGTCATTGTCTTTGCTAAGAGACGCTAATTGTATCCGAACGTCTGCGGTCCCTCCGATGAGTACCGATTGCACAAGGGTAGAAATTATTTTCATTTATTAATTTTTAATAAACGAAAATTTCTCCACCCAGGTGAGATTCGAACTCACGACCTTTAGGTTCAAAGGTAGGCGCTCTTACCACTGAGCCACAGAGGGGTTAACACTAGTTAATAATACAAAAAATAACTTTGGAACGTTAGTCCATTCTCTGTTATTTGCAATAATCATTTTATGTTACGTATTATGAAAGTATTGCTATCGTTTACAATTTAGTTTTAATATCTTCACCAAAATGTTTATTTTTAAACAACATGTTTTGGTATTTCAACTTATATTTTATAAGGCATTTAGTAGCGGCTGTAGATTCTGTTTTTTTAATTGCTACTACCATATTCACACTTTTGTCTTATTTTTCATCAAAACAAAAAATTGCTTTCTGACAAAGAATTAGATGTCATTGTGATCCAGGAAACTCATTTTCGAAACGAAAGATACTTCGGAAAAAGGGAAAAATATATGGCTATGCTCTAATAGGGGCAACCTGTTACCACATTCATGAAATTGCTACATACTTTAGAAGTAAGATTAAGTCAGTACTGTTAGTATTAACAAATATATTTTATAGTATTCACTATAAGGAGGATGACTGGAATAAATACATACTGTACAGTTACAAAAGTCCGTCAAATAGATCCCTCCAGCGGTCAACAACTGGGAACGAATTGTACTAACTATTATATCGTCAGTCAAACAAAAAAAATTTCAAGAATATATATACTTGTCATAGGAAAGAATATATATGAGGCTAAGGTGATAATGCCAAATAAATATAAAGGTCAAATAAAAAAGGTAAAATATAAAACCGTTCCAAGAGCATGAAAAACTTAATAAAGCTAATAAGTTATTATCAGAATTGGAAAAAAAAAAACAAAATATGAATGATGGATGCTTACAACTGAAAATATAGATAGGTAAAAAGAAATAAAATAAGACTTACTCACAATTAATTTAATTTTACCATCAAAACGACCGGTTTCGCATACCAGAATTTTGCTATGCATCTTCAGGTCAAATGGTACCAAGTAAATAAAATGATTCCGGTGAAAGAATTATTAATTAGTGATTTGGAAAACATAGTTCATACTATCCTGGATTGCTGGCGATCATCGGTTTTATTGTAACTCTTTGACAATTTATTAGCGGGAAAGTTCTTGAGGGGAGAGATATTAACAAATAAAATACGAAGTAGGTATTGTGTAATTGTTTGTTAAAAAAAGTAATGTTTTATATACAAAACTTTTAGGGGTGGTCTGAAAAATCTATTATAATTTTGCAAAATTTTGAAGTACATTTGATTCGTAGAACGGTTTTAACATTTGTTTTTAATTCAGAATTTAGTCCTCTACAAATAGTTTTTTATGACTTTTGATCTAAAATAATCAGGGAAGCAGCAATTCAACAATTTAAAATTTCCCATTGAGTTTCCTATGGCCCGTTTGATGATTCACCACCCGGTATAATTGTTATTCTTCTTTTCGTGAATTTAACAATTGGATTGTTGTTTTCCTGGTCAAATCCCACTATTGTTAAAATGAAGTGTTTTACACATTTTTTTCCGGTATATTTTACTACAATTCACTGTCCAGACTCAAAATCTTTCTTTAAATTTTCAATATTGTTGCCCATATCGTCATCTAGGATATCCTAAACCAAATCATCTAGCGAATCAGAATCATCATCTAACGGTGGATAATATATCAGATATCTCATCTAACGAATCATCATCTAACGGTGGATCTAAATCAGATAACTCGTCACTAGAACTAAAACCATGCTGTTTTCGTTGTCTAGATTTTATTTTCCGCTGATACTTTACCCCACTGGTGCTAGGCACTGCTTCGATACTATTGTTTGCTTTTTTTTGTAATTTTTGCTCATAAAAATTACTGGTTATAACCTCGGCACCAGGAGTTACTCGTGTTTTCTTTACTAGTTCCAAACGAGGCATTGGTTTGACTGTTTTCAAAAGCAAGTCTTTAAAAGAAACCGATGGCGGTAAATCTTCTAGAGTTGCTTCCATATTTTGGTCACCTTGATTTGCAGTTTAGTTATTTATCTCCTTCCAACGTTTATAGGCTTCGGGGTGAAATTTATCTTCTTCTACAACGTCATTTCTGTATGGAAATATTCCCGCTTTCCGAAATCCGCTTTGGATGATTTCTGGCTTTGTACCATACCACACGTCACGAACATGTTCAGAAAATGTTCGCTTCGGTATTTTTATTCCTTGGTTTCATCGCTGCCACAGTATTAAGTTAGAAGGTAAACAACCAAATAATTACATTACTAACCGAAATAGCCAACATATCGTCGAGTTAGTGCTTATTTATTCCATACCACATTTTCTACTTTTTCGGGTTAGAAGTTGTAATAAAACATTGCCAACATAACAATGTATGTAATTTGGCCCTGATAACTCCTAATAACAGCCAAGACTTTTTTGAAAACCTTTGTAACTTTGTGCCATATGATTGTTTTATGGGTTATTTCAGTGCTTAAGTGTTCCATATGCAAAGGCCAATAGGAAGCCAGTAATTCACACGTGCATTCGGTGCTTCGATGCTTGTTTGTGCCATGCCAGTGTTATGCAGTGAGTTGAGGTTAACGTGTCTTACTTCTTGTATGGTGGCGACTGGATGTGATAAATAAAATTGTAAAACGGGTGAGTAAATGCATATATTATTTATTTACTTGTGTAAAAATATATACATATTTTCTATTTTGCACTATAACAAATAAGCACTAATTTGATGATATTTCTGCCAGGGGAGCGTAAAAATCATATATTTTTTTTGTTACAGAGTGGGTAGGGATCGTAAACAAATTAACGCTATAAAAAGAAATCTATTTAAAACAATTCCCGATGTTTCTAAAAGAAACAACATTTTAATGTCTGAATGTTCGTCCCCTGCGCCGTCATTACCTACTGATTTCGAGAATATGTTTGTTAGTGACGATTCAGTCTGGAATCCTGATTATAATGCAGAACCTATCAGAAAAAAATGTGATTACAACAGTGATTCAAGTTGCAAATTAGAGTATATAGGGAATTTTTTTAACTACTCTAAACATTAGTAAACAGAGAATTTATTATTTCTTTAAAAAACACTATAAAGGTAACTCAGGGATTGCTCGGACTCCTTTAAAAGGAAAATACGTAAAGAAAGTCTTAACTTTAGAAGCTCTAGATGTGGTACGAAAATATATTGAGTCGTTCCCACATATAGAGTCACATTACTGTCGATCAGATCGTGTTAGATTGTATTTAGATCCGTGTCTCTCTATTGAAAAAATGTATCGACTATACCTAGAAAGTGACTTTAGTAAAAATTTTCCTGTTAAATCACATAAGTATAGAGAAATTTTTACAAGAGAATATAATTTTGGTTTTCTTCTACCAAAAAAGGATATATGTGATACCTGCGAGAAATACAAATTAATTGAAAATAAAACTAAAGAAAATAAAAAACATTATGATTTTCACATAAAAAATAAAATCGAAGGAAAAATTGAAAGAGACTTTGATAGAAATGCCTACAAATTTGACCAGTCTACTGCTGTTTTATGCTTTGATATGCCAAATGTTTTGGCTCTACCAAAAGCTGACAAAAACAATCCTAATATTATTATTAACTTTTCCATGGTAAAGGTTATTACCGAAAAACCTACAGTCGATGCTAAAAAAATTAAGCATATCGAATCTATGTTTGCTTACATGCCTGAGGTTGGCAAAATATTATACAGAACAATATTTTCTTCACGAAATAAATAATTTTATTTTTTCCAACTGCAATTATTTGTTTCAATTACGTTATGAGTAGGTACCTACTGCGAAGACTATTTAATTTTTATTTACTGTGTTTCACGTACACATGTTTTGATTATTAATAAATTTTAAAAGCAAAAAGGACTTTCCTTTTTGATGTACCCTTGTATGAAAAAAAAGTGCAGTAATATAAGGTTCATTCTTTTAATTACAAGATTATTCATTTATTTCAGTTACATGACGTGTACCTACGCCGAAGAATGTAAAACTTTTACTTTTTGTTTCTGTTTCACATAAACATGTTTTAATTCTTAATAAATTTTGAAAACAAAAAGCAGTTTTCTTTTTTATGTACCCTGTATTTTTTAAAAGTTTCAGTAATATAAGATTAGAAATATTCTAATAAAATGTGATCTAACTGTAGAATGATACATAAGATATATAGAAACGCAAACTAAAATATTTTACTTAAAATGTTATTAGATAATTCAGTTCTGTACTTCATGGCATATGGAACAAATATGCAAATTCCTGTACTAGTTTTACTTTTTGTTCCATAGGCACAAGTTTTTATTTTTTTTTTCAAATTTAGAAAGAGACAGTAAAAATTTGAAGTCATAATCTAGCACACCATTTTAAATATTTTTTAAGAATTAACATCATTTTAGTGATAAGAGTAAATATTACCAAAACATTTAAATGTAAATATCTCAAAATGAGAATTTGGAATATGGAACAAATAAGTACTGGCCCGACGATATTATACAAAAGTATTCTCCAAGTAACGCTTTGACCCCGCTTTTCTCGAAAGTAAAATTCAATCTGACAATTGTAGTACACTTGAAAATGAAATTCTCAGTATCCCCAAAATATTTTCCCAACACGTCATGAAATCATATTAATGATTTATTTAAAGATTTGAAGAACACTACTCCTGGATAAGATGATATATGACCTACTTTTATGAAATAGCTTCCCAATTAAAAATTTAATCGAATACGGCAGGAACACAACTATTCCATAATTTGGACTAGGGCTATTTGTTCTTCCATTTCTTATTCCTTAGTCTCCGTCTTGATTCAGAGTCTTACAGATCAATGAGTTTAACATGTTCCACGACACGTAGAGTTCGAAACCAAAAATTTAATATTATTAGTAACAAAAAAATAGTGTAAAACATTTTTTAATTACCGTTTACTTTCTATAAATTAATAAACGCGACAGGTTTAATATTCCAAACAATATCAATAAAGTTTTAGTTAGGAACTTGAATTATGTCGATATTGCCTATTATCATAAATGTAGAGGTGTGTGTTATGAAATTTAAAATTGTACGCCTGTATTGTATTAACCGTAAATACCTCATAGAGGATGCGGTAAATTTTTCAATAAAAAAATAATTAATTTACGTGTATGTTGTTTTCCGCTTAACACCTACCTACCTACGATGTATATAAAAGCCGTACCTAATATACCCACATAACACGACGAAGTATACGTAGCACAAACACACATTCTGCAATGCGCTTGTTGTGAAGTAAGATTTCATTGAAAACTTGTCCTTATTTTATTCCACTCAGTTGGTCCAGACTGTGAGGCGAACTTTCCACATTACGAGATGTTTACCGAATAACTATTGCTCTAATAAACACGACTTTTCAGAAAGAACAACAGACACTGAGAGTGGTAATTGGAGTTCCATTTGTTTGTGTTTTTATGAGTTTAACAGATACATGTTCAGAATAATTTATAGTTAAATATAGAGCAAGAGGTAGAAACAAATATATAGTTTGCGTCTAAAGTCATTCCCCACGTACCTCCAAATAGTTTCTGAATCCTAAAACTTAAGTAATTAAATTTTTAAGTAACCTAACTAATTTAACTGTTAACACTGTTTCTCTGGTTTCTCTGATTTTTTAATAACATAGTGCTGTGGAATAATTATTTTTTTAAAGCACTTATATCAGTCAATACAGTTTATATTTAATTTTTATGTAATTCTATTACACGCATTTAATAATTAATACAAAAATATTTCTACGTAATATTTCTACAAAAATAAGCGATTGAAACATCTTTTCAGGTCTCTCAGCCATGAGTTTTGGTGTCTTTGTACTGATATTTTACCGTGTACTTTACCTTTTTATATGATATATCTTTGAAATCTCAACATATTACCCAAGCATTTTATGTATTACGTCTCTTTTATCATGCTTTTTAATTCTTTTTGTTTACTTATGCACTGAAGTACCTTCTTGTAGCTAACTTTGTAACCCCATGAAATTCTTAGCATCTGTCTGTATATCACTGCTTTCCAACAAGACCGGCACAACTCAAAATTTCTCGTTTTAGAGTTTTCTATGCCACTAGGTTTTAAAAACGGCCTAGAATTTATCTACAGTATCTCTGTATAATTAGCAGTCGTAATATTTAGATTTCGCTCCTGCAACTCAAAATGAAAAGTTCCATTAAAAAATGATATTTTTATACACAAGATTGCGCAGTTCATTTTGTGTCGTTTTTGTTTATAAATATAGGTATGTTTGTTCAATTTTATTTTCAACAACACCGTAATATTTTGCGTTGTTACGATTTATTTCGAAAAATAATCTTTATTAATAGAGTTGTTTTAAAAGAGTTGGTTTAAATTTACAATGTGCCAGTCTGGTAATAAAACGAAATAAAAAATCCTCATGCTTATTTCGGACGATGTCGAATCATTTTAAGATGTAACAGTTTTCCCTGAAAACAACGTAAATATTTAATCACTTTTTATATTAACAATCTAACAACCCTTTTCCATTTTATACAATATAAATTATCCATCTTGACTTAAACGATACCTTATTGTAGAATCCAGTTATACTTCATTTTATAACTATTTATACTGTAATTATTTAGGTAATCAACGTAATTATGTTAAAAAGAGAAGAAAGAAGTTCCTTAATTTTCAAACTAACAAAAATAAACTTGGAGGTAAACAACAGTGACGAACCTTTGTGGAAACTTCACCGATATTTGAATAGGTCAAATGCTAGCGGAGCCTGCCTTGACAATCAGAACTGTAACGGTAAGTTTTTGGATTTGGTACAAAAATCGGAACAAATCAACTTGACTTATTTAAAGTTATTAGTGTAGTAGTTCAGTTCAGTTTGTAAGTAAATATTTTTTCAAAGATATTATTCGGTGATATTATTAATTTATTTTAGACGAAACAAAACAAACTAACTTGTCTACTATCCCTGAAAATGAAACAGAAATAGTAGCACATTTCAACACAACACTAGCTTTCCGAATGAAATTAATGTTGATAAAGGTAATTTTATGTTCTTAATACAGGGCAGCCATGAAAACTTATTTTATTAAATTTGTTTTACGAACCCATACACAATGAGTTGTTGAAAATTGAATAGGAACATTAGCACACCCCAGCACATCACTGGTTTTTCCGAAAAAGTTAATCCTGATGAAGGAATTTTCATATTCTTAATACAGGATAGCCAATAGACCTTGAGTGTAACCAATACATGCTGTATAACGAAACCGTGAGCTATTAGCCAAGAAACTTTAAAAACAATTAATATATAAAAATACTTGGCAATAAAAAACTTTTCTGCGCCACTTACCGATGTTCTTCTATGTGGTAGTATTTGTTATGCACCGGTTACTCTTAAGTTTCATAGTATTTTCAAATATACACCTAATTAATCAGTTTACCGTGATTCATACAGCCAGCATGTACATAGGTGTTAGGTTAAGTTTTTTATGTGAAGACCATTAGATTTCAAAATATTTTTATCTGTAATATTAAGTTAAGCAGCCAAGTTTAAATTCAATAAAGACGATCATATATTTTATATTTAAACTACTTTTATTTATATACTCATTGTTTTCAGATTTTATTGCTTGTGAGATGAAATCGAATCGTAGCTTATACAGACTGTTCGTCCTCAACTAACTCGTCAAGCTGCCAGTCTCAGCCATATGGCTCTGGAAACTCTATTGCTGAACCAAACTATGAAGCTCAGTCCTCTTCAGAATCAAAGTCCAACTATAGTAGTAGCAGACCCCTAGAGAAGGAGTACAAAGAAAATTTTCTTGTTAAAAAGAGAGGTAGATAAAGAAAAAATAACTCGTTAAATTGACAAAAGAACATGTCCAAGCAGTTGAGACATAGTGGACAACCGTATGATTTAGTTAAGGAAACCCATGATGAAGATAAACATGAAATTAAAACGTAAATCTCTCGAAATACGCCACCAAACCTCGCTTTCCACTTTCAAACCGGAGGAGTAAGTATTAGAGCGTGCAGAAAGTTTTTTGTATGTACCTTAGGAATAACAGTTTGACGCTTAGGAACAGTTATAAAAAAAAATGGAATTAGTTCACTAGTGCTATGCTAACATTAAAAGGAAATTCATAGAAGGATCAAGAAGTATCGCTGATCTTTACAGAGGGTATAAATTATTATGCCAGGAACAAAACTTGCCTCTTGCGTGCTATCGAACGTATTACGATATATTCACAAAAAAATACGACATTAGATCCTTTTTTTCAAAAAAAAAGATCAATGCGATTTATATACGGAATTTAAAAATGCCTCCAAGGATGGAAAGAAGTTGATTCAAGCAAAATATGACAGACATTTGATAGAAAAAGATTTAGGTAGAAAAGAAAAGATAATGACCTACAAGCAAAGAAACTTTTTGGATCTACAAGCAGCCCTTTCTTGCCCGATTGTTCTTCTTCTTCTAGTTCCATGAACATTACCGATCGTTGGATATCATGTTGGTTACCATATTCGCTATGCTATCGTGACTTTATTAACAGCAGCTCTAAATAACGATCTAGTTGATTTTCCATACCATTGCCTTAGATTTTTCAGTCATGATGTTTTTCTTCTACCAGGACTACGATCACTTTTGAATCTTTCCCTGAATGATCAGATGTAAAAGATCATATTTTTCAGGGTGTCTCATAATGTGACTAAAGTATTCCAGCTTGCGTTTCTTTATTATATTAACGAGTTGTGTTGTTTGCTTCAGCCGTCTAAGGACCTCCTCATTTCTACCTCTGTCGACTCAGCTTATTTTCAGTAGTCGTCTGTATGAGCGTTTAAGGATAGCCTCAGTTATAGTCCACGCATCCTCTCCATACAGTAGGACAGGAACGATGTAGCAAGATGTCATTCAAACTGTAAGGTCAATGCTAAGATCGTGACTGCAAAAAACGTTTCTAATTTTTAAAAAGGCAGCTTAGGCTTGTTCTATTTGGCTTTTAATTTCTGCGGTTGAATCCCAGCTCTCATTGATATTACTGCCGACAAACATGAGCTTCTCTAGTCTTCTCTAGTGTGGCATTTCTGACTTTTATACCGTCATCCTGTATATAATTTTGTTTGCTAATTATCAATTATTTAGTTTTCTTAACGTTGAGTTTTAATCCATACTGATCACAAGTCTGTTTTATTTTGTTTATTAGATTTTGACGGTCTCCGAATATAAGTTAAAAAGTAAAGGCGACAATATACAGCCTTATCTCACTCCTCTTTTTATATTTATTTTATCCGACAGTTTTTGTTCAACCTTTATTCTTGCCACTTGATGCCAATATAGATTTGTTATTATTCGAAGATCTTTATCGTCCAATCCAACTGTTTCCAATATTTCTAGCATTTTGTTATGTCGGACTTTGTCAAAAGCCTTTTCAAAATCGATTGCACAAATGTACACATTTTGACTTATAGCCATGCATCTTTGTACTAGCACCTGTATACTAAACAAGGCAAGTGGCTTGTACCCAAGCCACTCCTAAACCCAAATTGAGTATTGCTAATTCTGTCCTCTAACAGCGTGTAAATTCTACCGTGTATTACTCACAGGAAGATCTCCAAAACGTGACTTATCAGACTTATTGTTCAATAATCACCGCAAGTCTTTGGACGATATTTTTTATTTGGTATTGTGACAAAATGTCGACTTTAACCAATCAGTTAATATCTTAGTGTCATAAATTTTGTTAAAGAGGTTACACAGAGCTTTAATTCCATTTTCTCCCAAAAACTTTAGTATTTCAGCACTTACTTCATGTGAACCAAGTGCTTTTCCATTTTTTGCCGTTTGTATTGAACGCGTAACCTCACTTTCTGTTATAGATGGAGCTGATATAGCAATCGGTGTATAGTGTTCTACTCTCTAATCTTCAAATAATGTAGTTTTCCCATTCTTTTAACTGTTTATTGATATCTAATATTCTGTGTCCGTTTCTGTCTTCTAAACTATGAGGTACTTGTTTTAGTTTGTTTCCAGCCACCTCTTTTAAGTTCTTGTGCAGATGAAATGTATTGTGTTTCTTTTCATATTATTCAATTTCACTACATTCTTTACTATGAAATTGTGTTTTCGCGTGTCTTATATTCTGCCTGATTATTGCGTCGATCCTCTTGTATTCGTTTTTGTCTTTATTTCTGACTTCTCTTCTTTGATCCAAAAGTCTCAGTATTTCTTCTGTCATCCACCCTTGTTTTTTTTTTCTTGCTTCTAGCGCACTCAATATTGTTTCTTAAACAGTCTTTTTCTTCGTAGTTTTTGTAGGAGGATAGTGTATCTGCTGATGATTTTAAGGTGTAAAGATGACGTTTTGGAAGTTTTAAAATTGTGTTTGTTATTACTAATTGCTTTTCTATGCAAAAAAGCCAACATATCTCCTCTTTCATTTCGTATTCCCAGATCATACTTTTCGATGATTTGTTCCTGTTCACCTTCACCAACCTTTGCATTAAAATCTCCCATGATAATATTGAGATCGTGTTTCTTTGTAGGTGCTAATACTTTTTCTAAATTACGATAGAATTTTTTAATTTCTTGTTGTTCATAGTCTTGTGTGGGTGCAGATCTTATAATATGTTTACATTGATTGGTGTTGATTGTATTTGTATCATCAGTATCCTGTCTGAGATAAGGACAACGTTTTTTCCAGCTTTATCTGTTTCCTTCGATACAATTATTGCTACACTATTTTTCTGTTTCGAGCTGTATTCTCCTGAATAGTATACAATGTGATCATCTAGAGTTATTTTTCCAGACCCTGGCTATCTTATTTCACTTATTCCAAGGATACTTATATTTAGACGCTTCACTTTTTTAATGGTGTTGTGAATTTTCCCTGGTTCGTACAGGCTTCTTACATTCCATGTACCTATTTTTCTTTCTTTAGAAAATGTGTTCATGTTTCTAGCTAATCGGGAGATTCCTAGCACACCTGTTCCATTTAAGGAACGCCCGTACTCGGGGTCGTTGTATTTATCAGCTCTTTCCATGATTGTTTCTTGGGAAAATTAGGCTCTAGGTGGTTTTCCGTTGCCTTCCCAAAGTGTGTAATAGAAGGAAATATAGTGACCCGTCTGCCCTCGGAAACCTAATAGCCATTCGGGGTCGGAAGAAACAAGAGATAGCCAAAAGAGGCTGATAGGAAAGATTAAAGATTTTTTACTCAAGACAAGTTAAAAAGGAGTAAAATGTCAAGGCCCTTATGATCCGCCAGGTACGTTTCATAAGTGTACGAGTATTGATTCACTTTGTGTTCCTGCTCATACCTCGGGGTGTTGACTACAGACTGTATGGCTCGTTTAGCATGCCATAACATGGAGGATAGGGTATTCATACCATAACATGGAGGATAGGTATACTATTTGGTACAAAAATTACTTTATCTTATACTAGCTTAATGTCAATTTGCTGTTTTATTGGCTTGCCTTAGTCCATAAATATGCATATGCAATATGCCGAGAATTCATTCTCGGCATATTGCATATGCCGAGAATGCTTTAATAAACAATGTAATTGTTTCCAGACCATACTCTCTATTGAAGTTTAGTCATAATAAGTTTCTCTGATTTAGTTCACAATGATTGCCCTCATCAATGCATAACTACAATGAATTTTCTTTTTCTTGAGTGTTATATTTTAATGAAATTTTTTTTATTGCATTTGCAAGGTAGATTTAACCTTATGCATAATAATATTTAGAAATCTGATGTAGGGTTGTGTCTCTTTGAAATGACAATGGAAAGGTTTTGTTTTTTATACCCTCTTGTCTAACTTTGCTCTATACAATTTTTCTGTATAGATTACTTTATTATTCTAACAGGTGTATAACGTTTGGATATAAATCAAAGTATGTTTATGACTAATTTTTCTTCTTCAGTTCAACTGAGTATATTTTGTGCAGTTTTCTTTTCATCTTGTGTGAATTTTATACTTAATAGATGTCTAGATGGGTCTTACTAAATTTTCACTTATTTCTTTTATATTTTGATGTTTACCTTATCTTTCTTAACTGCTTATAATGTTCTACTCATACTATCTCATTCAATATGTGCAACCAAAATCTAGATTAGTATTATGATAACTAATATTTGGATTTATATACCTACTGCATTACTGATGATTATGATATCTTATCGTACTTGGGATATGTGATGAGAGGGCAAAAATACGCATTATTACAACTTATTATGCAGGGCAAAATCCGAGGAAAGCGAAATGTGGGAAGACGAAGAATATCCTAGCTTACGAACTTAAGGGAATGGTTTGAATGCAGTAGTGCAGAACTTTTTAGAGCGGCAGTCAACAGAGTCCGCATAGCCATGATGATTTCCAACCTTCGATAGAAGATGGAACTTAAAGAAGAAGAACGATATCTTATCTTTTATAACTTAATGAATATATGCATATCTTGTGATATTACTTACTTACTCCGTGGCGTTACAACCCTTCGTGGGCTTTAGCCGACTCGACAACATGCCTCCACTGTTTTCTCTCTTTAGCAATCTCCATCCAATTCTCCATAGTGCTTAGGTCTCCTGCTATATTATCTCGCCACCGGAGACGAGGGCGTCCGCGTGGTATCCTTCCAGTTGGAACTTCCTTCCACACCAGTCTTACTGTTCGTTCGTCAGAATGTCTTCTGAGGTGTCCTGCCCATTGGAGTCTTCTGGACTTTATTTCTTTTATGATGTTGGCGTCTGGGTAAAGTTCTTCAAGCTCTTTATTAGTTCTTATCCTATATTGTCCTGATGCTTTATCAAGCACCGGACCAAAGATGTTCCTTAGGATTTTTCTTTCCCAAACACGTAGTCTCTCTTCATTTGCCTTTGTTGTCGTCCACGTTTCGCTTCCATACATCACAACGGGTCGTATGATTGTTTTATAGACCTGTATCTTCGTACGTCGTGTTAGTTGTTTTGATTTTATAAGGTTTTGGAGGGCAAAATTACATCTGTTGCCGGCCTGAATCCTGTTGTTTATTTCTTGTGATCCATTATTGTCTTCAGTTATTGTTGTTCCAAGATACTTGAATTCTCTAACGCGCTCAAAGTTAAAGTCATCGATGGTAATGTTCTGACCGATTCTGTCTCTGCTTTGGTTATTTCGGCTCATATACATATACAATATCTTTATTAGATTAGATATTTAGCAATATCTTGTGATATTGCTAATATCATAATTACCTTGGATTAAAATTAGCTTCCCTTAAGAACTAACATTCTTGAAAAAATGTCTTTCTAACGATGTTTATCTACATGAGTAATAGATACATCGTACCCATATTACCTATATTAGTTGTTTTAGTATGATATTTATGTAATTACATATATATGGGACAGAACTGTGGTAGGGTGTGGCGTCGGGGGTTCATAGTACACATAACTGTCGTCTCTGAGTGTCGCCAAATGCAGATTTCAGAGCTTGTGATTGGCTAAAAAGCAACAATATTGCAACCAATCACAATTTTGGAATATGCTGCTCGACTTCTCTATTATCTTTGATCAAAAATACAATAGACTTGTAGGCAATGAAAATATCAGGAATCGAGCATTGGCTATCGTGCTGGTTCATTGGCCAGCGGCCAGAAATGACCGTTGGAGATTAACCTAGATATTTTTCTATAAAAGAAACGCACTATGGCCGATACGGCAGACTGGTTCAGGATATGTCCGCCAGTCCAGCCTCCTTAGGCATGTAGAGATACTCAGATAGATTCAGTTCTCTTAGCCTCAAACAAAGAACGACACGTTCTCATCTTTAATTTCACCTTTAAACCCTTAACCTCACGTTCCACCAGCTTTAACCTTTGGCGGATTTTCAGCGTGGACTCTGTCGATTTGCGACCGCAAATCCAAACGGCCATTCTAGAGGATTTATCTCTGCAATTCGACCTAGTCAGACTTGCTAATACTTCCTTAAGAGCGTCGCTATTCTTCGTCGAATAATCTGTGTTCTAAGACCTTGTCTAGATCTGATTACTTCGACTCTTTACAAGTAGTGTGAGAAATTGTTTTCTTCCACGTATTCTAAGTTCCTTATTTTACAGGACTTAGCCAACGGACGATGTGGCTACACTGTTATAATCTGTTAGAGTAGTTTTACAGGCACACTGTTACAACCTGGTAAGTTAGTTTGCAGGTACACTGTTGAAAACTGGTAAGACATTTTAGGTCTGAGATATATGTTCACACTTTGTATGATTGTATTACTTGTTCTCTTTCAGGAATAAACATACTCTATTTTCCCGTAGGAATATCCTCGATATTCGGAAATAACTTGTATTTTATTTCTTGTATCTATTTCTTATTTATAGCTTTCAGCGACTTGGGATATTTTTTTTTTATTTACAAACATGGTCGCATCAACCTCTGCTGTTATTAGCGACATATAAACATAAATATGAGATAAGTAACTTATAAATAAATATTATATTTTGTTAAGAATATTAATGTCTTTAAGAAATTTCACAATATTTTCACTGGTACACTCACTAAAGATATCCCTTATAACTGATGGAATTTTATTAGTTAGTCTTTCAGCACTATATTTGGGACACTCCGCTAATACGTGTTTCACTGTTAACGGCACGTCACAACTCGTACATTTTGGTTGAGGTTCCTTCTTCATGAGATATTCATGTGTGAGGTTGCTGTGTCCTAATCGGAGCCTGGTTAATACAACCTGAAGGAAACGGCAAGGGGCGTTGTTGACTTAGGAAATCTCCGAAATAAATATTCCGAATTTTCTCTATAACAATTTTTACAGTGTAATACTTATACATTTTATTCTTAATATTGCTGAATGGCACTATACTAGATAGATACCAGCTGGTTTTAGGGTCCTACCGCTGTTCCTTCCTACCCATGAATTTTGACAGCTGGGTTTCTCTATGTTTACTAATATCAAATTTGCATATAAATTTGATTATTGTTGTTTAATCTAATACGTTTCTTCATTAAAGATTCTTAGGTTAAACTAATCGTATAATTATCCTCCAGACATAAGGTCTGGAGCTAATTATAATTCCTTTTCAGGATTTAATACCCTAATTGTTACTCTATTTATCTGTATTTTTGCAATAAACGAAACATTTTATTGTTTTTATTAGGGCAGATTTATTCCACAGCTAAGGGTGTCCATAGCAATCCACTATGGCCACCGACCGAGATCCCTATTCTCTTAGGTCCCTAGCAATGGAAAGAGCGTGTACGGAGCCTGGTCTCACGCCCACAAGGCAAGAGGCTCATTCCCGTTACCGACATGAGGAGCGCTTTAGAGATTTAACCATGGAATATGGGCTACTGCGTTCATAAGAACATGATTTTAATCGGCCCAGTGTATAATCGATGTACAGTACCAAAGGTTGCGGATAACCCTTAACGTAGCTTTTCTCCCTCTTGGTCTACGACTAATTTTAGTATGACGAATACTATAATTCGTTAGAATGAAATATTTCCCTGACTGTTAATTCTGAAGCCCTGTTACATGCTGCTACAATGTATAGGACACAAATATTTGCCTCATAAATTTACAATACTGTAATACATAGTTTATAAATATGTAGTTAAAATTTTAGTTTAACGGATACTATACTTCATTGGGTGATAGTCATTTACTTTTTGATTTAGGCTAATATAACTATATTAATTTTTATATCTTATCACAAGTTAACCATTTTTACTTTATTTTGTTTAAATAATAGTATCTAAACTTACAAGTTATTATACCTATATCTAGGTATCTAGATAACTTTACTATTTATGTTTATAAATATTATTTATAGGTAAATGTATTACCTGTTTGCACAGGTAAGCAAACCATCTTGATTTGTAAAATTACCATTTAAAGTTGATGCAGCGGCAGAATGGACAGATGTGGCTGCTAAGCTGTTTAATCTGTCAAAAACATTACTTCAAATGGAGACTAAATTAAATTACAAGAAGATTTGTCATTGCCCGTTTATAAATATGTTTGGCTCAACGTATATGTGCGAAACATCTTTTTGAAAAATACCGCTAAATTTGAAAAACAAGTATTGCTCCCGATTAACGGATGCCCACCTCGAAGATAAACTTCGAATTTGTTGTTTGACTCGAGAACCAGACCACACACAAATAGCTCAAGACCGTCGGTCTAATTTTTCGCATTAATTTAAGGTCTTTTGTTTTATCATTAAGAAGGTACCAAAATAATAAACATATTTTCATTAAATGTTTTTTTTTTCTGGACCTTGTTCAAATTTTCTTCTAGTATCCGGACCCCACATAAAATTACTGGCCGACTCCTGGTCTAACATTTTAAATTAATATTTTCCTTAAAATAGCAAGAAAGAGCAGAGGGTGCTAAAAGTCCCTGGGTTTTAGAAGATTGCTAGAAAAAACGAAAACAAGCAACGAAACTGGATATTGCGACTTATAATATCAGATCACTGATGAGAGACGAAAAGCTAGCCGAACTGGAAGAAGAAGTAAAAAAGTTGAAATGGGATATATTAGGATTAAGTGAGATAAAAAGAAAAGGGGAAGTCTGTATGAAGTTGGAATCCGGGAATGTACTATACTATAAAGGAACTGAAGAAGAATAGTGTCGGTTTTCTTATTTCTAATCAGCATGTCCATAAGATTAGACAATATATTGGAATTTCAGAAAGGATTGCGGCTCTAATAATGGACATTAATAAAAATATAAGTTTAAAGATCATACAAATTTACGCCCCTACATCATCACATACGGATGAAGAAGTAGATATATTCTACGAATCATTGACACAAACAGTGAACAAATACAAAAGCACCTACACAATCATTATAGGCGACTTCAATGCCAAATTAGGGAGAAGACTAGAAGAATCAGAAAATAAAATCAGCAATTTTGGAAATGGAACACGAAACAAAAGAGGAGAAACATTAATGAATTATATGGAAACGAACGGTCAATATGCGATAAATATCTTTTTCAATAAAAAACCACAGAGAAAATGGACGTGGGTCGCGCCCAATGGTTTAACAAAAAATGAAATTGATTACATCCTATCCAAAGAAAAGAGCATAGTACAAGACGTTACGGTCATAAACATGATTTTCGTAGGAAGTGATAACAGAATTGTTAGAGCCAAAATTAAAATTAACTCCACAACAGACAGACAAAAATTTAAACCATCTAAAAAAGAGATAGACACAGAACTTCTTAAAGAACGTAAAGAACAATACATAAACCAGCTAAAAAGAAGTGACATATCACAGCTAAAGGGTCTGCAACTAGACGAATTAAACGATAAAATAACAACAGAACTACTAGAAGCAGACCTGAAGATTGCTAATAAACAAAACCGAAAACAACAAAAAATTAGCGCTAAATCACAAGATATGCTAAAAAACGACGACAACTACTGAACGATAACAAAAGAATACATAGAATACAAGAACACATAAGAAAACAGATAAAGGAAGATTTAAAGAAATACCAAGAAGACCGCATTAAGAAAATCATAGAGAAGAACAAAAGTTTAAAAACAATGAAGACAAATATAGGAAAAAGAAAACTAATCATGCTTAAAGCTGAGAACAATGAAGAAAGAGATCTAGGAGAAATAGTAAAAATCACAGAAAGATATTACACAGACCTATACAGTTCTAAAAATGACCCACCACTATCATCTAAACAGAATCTCACGAGGAAAATACAAAATGTTGGCTCAGAGGTATTACCAGAAATAACTGAAGATGAAATCGAAAAATCCATAAACGACATGAAAAGAAATAAAGCGGCCGGTGAGGACAAAATACTGGCGGAACTGCTAAAAGAAGGAGGAGACATAATATAAGATTATTTTTATTATTACAAATTAATACATAAGAAAGGAGACCGAACAGACCTATACAACTACCGTCCTATTTCCCTTTTGTCACAATTATATAAAACCTTCACAAGAATAATAAACAACCGACTAACCTATAAACTTGATAACTACCAACCAGTGGAACAGGCCGGATTCAGAAAAGGATACAGCACAATCGACCATCTACATACGCTTAAAATCTTTATTAAGAAAATCAATGGATACAACCTTCCGCTGTACTTAGCATTCGTAGATTATGAAAAGGCTTTCGACAGCATTGAACACTGGGCGGTTGAAGAAGCTCTGGTCAATAGTAGAATAGATTCAAGATACCGACAATTGATACATCATATTTACCAAAATGCAACTATGACCGTAATTCTGGACGACAAATTAATAACGGATAATATAAAAGTTAAACGAGGAGTCCGACAAGGCGATATAATTTCACCTAAACTGTTTACCTTGACCCTCGAAGACATAATAAAATCAACAGATTGGGAAAACAGAGAAATATGTATTAACGGAAAATACCTAAATCACCTTAGATATGCGGATGATATACTCCTGATCTCCTCGGAACGACAAGAACTGGAATTAATGCTGAATGAACTTCAAGAAAAATCACTGCAAAAAGGCCTTAAAATTAACTTCAACAAAACAAAAGTAATGACAAACATGATAGACCAAGAGACAATAAAAATAAAAACAGAAAAAATAGAACAGGTAAAGGAGTATATCTATCTAGGACAAGCAATCAGAGCTAATAGAGAAAATCAAACAGCCGAAATATCGAGACGAGTAAGAATGGGATGGGCAGCGATCGGCAAACTTTCTTACTTTCTAAAAAATCAAACAATCCCTCTATACTTACGAAGCAAGGTATATAACTCCTGTATCATACCGGTGCTCACCTACGGAGCACAGACATGGACATTTACACAGGCCAATTTGGATAGGATAAGGAAGGTACAAAAAAAGATGGAGAGACAAATGTTGGGTGTATCATTTAGAGATAGAAAACGTAACCAGTGGATCAGAACCAGAACAAAGACAGTATACACGATAGAACAAGCAACAAAACTGAAACGGAAAGGGGCTGGACACAAAGAACGTCTCCAAGACGGACGATGGAACAATGCCATCGGAAAGTGGCATCCATACAATGCAAAGAGATCAAGAGGCAGACCACAGATGAGGTGGAAAGATGACATCAGGAAACAAGGAGGTCCCACATGGCAGAGAACAGCTCAAGATAGGGAAAGATCGAGAGAACTGGGGAGACCTATATCCAACAATGGAAGGATAGAGAATAGGTTAAAAAAAAAATTTACTTAAACTTAAGAAAAAAAAAAAAAAGAATAGTTCCCTGACCTAAAAATTAAACAATTTAAGTATTTCCGTTCGGAAAATAGTTATCCAAAGAACCAGTTTATAGACACACTGTAGAGACTTAAAAACCAATGTAACATTAAGAATAAAAATTTTTATACGTTAAAGTGAAAAGCGACTTTAAAAGCAAAGTTCTGGTCCATAACTCTACATTCCTTTGAATTTGTAATTACCCTTTTACAATAAAGTTATGCAGTTCCGTCTCGAGCCAATACAAGCATTTGGGAAATTTAGATACCAGTAGTGCAATTAAAATGTAATACATGTTCTAGGTAATATCTAATAAAATTAGTTTCAGTCTTTTTTAAAAATTATATTACGAAATAAATGGAAAATTTTAAATAAAAGAGTACCATAACATACTAACTTATTTTGTGTTCATTTTAATTTTCTTCCAACACCAAATAAATATGCAATTAAAATATTTGCTTTATTTGATTCTGCAAAGTCATTCGCGCTTGTACTCCTAAAGTATATGATTGAGGTAGCCCTTGAGTCCTTACAATTAACCAATCCACTAACTTTTAAGACTCTTAGAAACTAGTTTTTATAATTGTTTTGTATTTAATAATCTAGCCACCAGATTGCTTAAAGATGACAAAATAATTATTTTTGTAGAAACTATTATATAAAAAACAAACAAAACAAAGCTAAAAATTAAGTTTACAAACACAAGAGATCGATCTGGATAGTCTTTTACCTTTGGGTATCAACAAAATCTTACCATCGTTTCTTATGTTTAAAAAATACAAAAATGTGATATTTGTTTTCAGCTTGCATCATGAGAATACCAATGATTTATTCATTAAAAAAAAACTAAATCTAAAATAAATGAAAGGTGAAGAGGAAAATTTGAGTTTTAATAGAAGGTGCCAATGGTTAAATATTATTTGTTGGGGAATATCGTTGGCGATCGAATAAAGCCTCGAATCGAATAGAGCCAAAAGTGGAAGAGGGTTCACTCGTATGGTATACGGATGGATCTAAGATAGATGAAAGGGCAGGAGTGGGAGTTACTGGGCCCAATTTCAGGAATCAGGAACCCTAAATCTCTTGGAAACGCCCCAACTATCTTCCAGGCAGAAATACATGCCATAGACATAAGTGCCCAAGAATGTCTCAACCGAGACACTCGTAGGGCAAAAATCTTTATTTTATCAGACAGCCAAGCCGCCTTAAAGGCTCTAAAGTCATTTACATGTGAGTCAAAGTTGGTTTGGGACTGTAAACAATCTCTCAAGAAGCTGGCGGAACGCAACAGTGTAACTGTGATGTGGGTGCCAGGTCACAAGGGAATTGCAGGAAATGAGGAAGCTGACAGCCTCGCAAAAGAAGGAGCTAATAACCCATTCCAGGGTCCGGAACCCTTCTGTGGACTATCGAAAAGCCACATCAGAGAGGAACTCCGTACCTGGGAACTCAATCAACTAAGATCATATTGGTCTAACACACCAGGACAAAGGCAAGCAAAAAGGCTCATAAAAGTGTCGCCTACTGCAACAAACCGCCTTCTCGAAATGAGTAAGAAAGATATTAAAATGGTCACTGGCCTTCTCACTGGTCACTGCCCTCTGAGATATCATCTCAAGAAGATGGGCAAATCAGATAGTGAGAACTGTCGTTTCTGTCACAATGAAAAAGAAACGGCAGAACATATACTATGCAACTGCGTAGCACTGTTTTGCAAACGACTAAAATTCCTAGGAGAGGTGAGTCTGGCGTGCTCTGACATAGAAAACAAGTCACCTAGGAAGCTAATCAACTTCATCAGAAGTATTGGCATTCTAGAGTTTAACTAGATTAAGGTATGCACAAAAGATCTGTATAGGTCGAAGTGCGGTGAGGCCGCACGGCATTAACGACCTCACATAATCTAATCTAATCTAATCTAAAGCCTCGATTCAAAGGAAACCTAACTTTTATTGAAAAAAACAACCAGTCAAACACATTACAAAATGTATGTTAGGCAAACATAGGTTAATAAATATAAAACACTGCAAAAAATAAAGAAGAATTGGTTCAGAGTAATAATAGACTTTCTTATAACACATCCATATAATAAAATTATTTCATGAAGACTTAAGATCCAGAATCTGCATGAAAGAATCTAAAACAGTCAAGCATATCTTACATGACTGCAAGGTATCAGATCGCAGGCGGCAATCACTTTTTGAAAACTATTCATCAATTTGACCTGTACGAGCTATCTGTTACAGGATTCCAGATCCCCGAATGGGTATCATAAAAAATATAAATAAAGACAGGATAACTGATTTTGTTTGATGTAGTATGAACATTATATAACAGGCGGTTTTTATAAAAAAATAAACAAATGGGAAGATTTTAATTATGTACATTTATTTGTTTATAGTTTTATTGCAGGCCATATGCATTTACTTTTTTCCTCAATCCATTCTTTAAGAAACATCATGTTATTAAATAATGTAATGCAATATTGTTTTGAAGCTATTTTCTTGTAGCATTTTAAAGTAATTACTATTTATATAAGATTAAGCCACAATTAAAAGTTAAAGTACGTTTATTGACGTTTCAATTTCCAATTCGAAAATCGTTCTCAAAATACATACATTAGTAAATTAAACAAATTTTGATTTTTTGTTACTTAGTAAAAAATTCTTCTAATAATTCAATTTTATCTAACTCATTTATATTGACAATTCAGACATACATTATACATTTTAAAGTAGACGACTTTAAAATTATATTGCCAACAACATGAAATCAACTTTAACTTGAGAATATCCGTGAGAAAAAAATCATAGCATATAATTCGTCTTTAAAAAAGGAAACACATGCCATGATGACATCAAAATTCTCGTGTTAGTGATTCCATAGTAAATTGTGAGGGAAAAACCAGGAAAAAAACCTCATAATACTATCCCGACATGGGATAAGTATTTGGTCGTGCATTTAGTTTATCTTTAATAAACACCAAATTCTGATTTTATATGTTTGTTATTTAAAAAACATAAATGATGTATCCTCTATATGATACTTACTTACTAATACTGGTAGTTTCTTTTTAATAACTTCCTCGTTTAATATGGGTAACCAGATCCTACTACATTCTACCGAGGAGTTTGCGACACAATTGGTCTCATTTAGCATAATTAGAGCCGCTTCTTCTAAAAAGTGAAAAATTAATATATATATATATATATATATATATATATATATATATATATATATATATATATATATATACAAACAACAAAGTTTATTGGGGCTGCAGTCAGAAGTTTGGCCGGGATGTTACAGAAACACTCTTTTGACTTTTGGTCTAGCTTTCGGAATTGTTTAATTCCTTTATCAAGACACTGTAATTAGAATAATGTGTAAATATTTACAATAAATCACAAAATGTCAGTGTACTTACTAGTCGTTGAGATTATTTGTAAGAAGCTATGATGAACGGTATGTGAAAAGGTATCTTTTCTTTACACTTTCTTATAAGTTCATCCAAACAAAATTACATAGAATGGGAGATATTTTGCTGCCCATTGCAGTGCCAAAGATTTGTTTGAAAAAATTACCATTGAACAAAAAGATGTTAGAGTCAAAAATAAATGTTAAAATTCTTATGAAATCATCTAAACTGATCTTGGTATGCAAAGAGATGCTGTTTCAGGTATTTTTAATGCTGTTGAGAATTGCGTCTAGTGGTAGGTTTGTAAATAGTGACACAACGTCTAAACTAATCAATATTTAATTATTCGGAACTTTAACATTATTAATGAAGTTGCTAAATGTGAAAGAATCTTTAATATAGAATTCATTGGATTCGTTGTAGAAAATTGTAAGGATATCTGTAAGGTGTTTAGCAAGTTTACTGTTAGGAGCATCAATAGAAGAGACAATAGGCCTCATTGAAAGAGTGGGTTTGTGAACTTTAGGCAGTGTATAAAATCTAGGTGCAACTTCATTGTAAATTTTTAACGATTTTGCAACTTCCGTTGTTATGGATTTAGAAGAAGCTAAATCCGAAACCAGCTTGTTCGCCTTTTGTTGGAGGGTGCACACTGGACTGTTTTTCAATTTGATATAACTGTTTGTGTCATTAAGTAAACTATTGCTTTTTTCAATGTAATCATTTCTATACATTGCAACTGTTCCATTTCCCTTGTCACTTCTAACAATGTAAATCTCTGGATGTGATTTTAAAAATTGTTTGCACTCATTGTATATTGTGTTTAAAAAGTGTCCTTCTTTACTTGTTTTTTTGTAGATAGTTAGTGATAACATTTGCAATTTTCTGACAACCAAAATTTTCATAATAATGAGGTCCGACAACTGACATCGACATTGACACACAACACATCAGAGCTACCACAATCTAAAATAACGTATGGTTGCCTACCCTATATTCCAGTCCTAACCCCTAAGATAATGAACATTTTCAAAAATTTTAGTGGCTTAAAAATTGCAACTAAAACTGTAAAAACGGTATCGAAGTTGTACACAAAGACAAAGGATCCTTGCACAATACAGGAATCATCGAATGTTGTTTATTCTATACCGTGTGCTAATTGCAAAAACTTGTACATTGGTGAAACATCTCGTAATTTTCACAGTAGGGTGATCTCACATCGCAGCGACATAAAAACCAAAAAAATTAACGCATGCGCGTTGACAGAACATGCATTAAGTTTAAAACATGAATTTAATTTCGAGGATTCCTGTATTTTGGCAAGGGAAAATAACCATTCTAAATGTGTTTTCTTGGAAATGTGTTTAATAAAGTCCATTGCGTCTTGTATAAATAAGAAGTCCGATATAGACAAATAGAGTAACATTTGTGAATATTATACTTATAAAATAAAAATTTCCTTTTTTGAAAATATGCCGAAAGTAGCGAAACAAAAGTCAAGTCTATTGCAAAGTTGTGTTGGTGGTAACAGTGAAATAAAGATTATAGTCAATGAAGGTGATTTTGTTACTATTTGTGATAAAAATGTTAGTCCACTTATATTTTAATGATTTAAAAATTTAATTTAAAATCTCATTTTTGCAAGAAAATCAGTATACCTATACTAAACATGTAACATGTAACATGTTATCTTAAAAATGTGAAGTCCATATCATTGCATTAGACTCTTATTTACTAAACCGTTTTATTACAGATTTTATGTAAAAAAAAAAATTACCAACACCTGAAAACGGCTCTCGACCAATATAAACTATTTAATGACTTCAATAAACCACTGCAGCAGAACAACATTATTCAAAATGGTTACACATCGACGGGGCAAGAAATGTTTGCAAAAAGATGTATGCAATTTTTTTGTAAGTTGCAACATTCCACTGTATAAATTGGATAGCAAGGTGTGTCAAAATTTTTTAAAAACATATTGTAAAGGTGAAAATAAGTCAGTTCAGATACCAAGTTGTTCAACTTTTGAGATCAAGAAATATGTGAGGGCATCTTACAAAGACGTTATTGGAGGTACCTATTAAAAGCCGGGTAAGAGATGAATATCTGTGGATATCTGTCGACGAGACTACTGACGCAAAGGGTCGGTAAATCGCGAATTTAATTATTGGAGTTTTAAACAGTTTAGCTGACGACTCCAACAAGTCGTATTTAATCAGCGTAAAATGTTTAGAAAAACCCAACTATGCAACAATTGCTCGATTTGTCAATGAATCTTTGACAAATTTCTTTTTACCGAATCAAGTATGTATCTTCTGAAAAAATTTTGCTACTAGTTAGCGATGCCGCTTCCTACATGGTTAAAGCTGTTACAAGTCTTAAGAATTTTTTCCGAATTTAATTCATTGTACATGCTTAGCGCATGGTTTAAACAGGGTGGCAGCGAAAGTTAGACTCGAGTTTCCAAATGTAAACACTTTCAACAATGTAAAGAAAGTATTTTTAAAAGCACCATTGCAAGTAGAAGTATATAGGGAGATGCTTCCCGATATCCCTTTGCCATCAAAAAAAGTGTGGACGAGATGGGGGACGTGGTTGAATGTGCCATATTTTTTGCAAATAATTATATTGATATCAAAAATGTTATATCAAATTTTGATCCTTCTTGTTGTATTGCTGTTCAGAAATGTTAAAATATTTTTAGTGAAAATTCTATTCAGAATAAACTGTCCTATATAAAAACAAATTTTGACAAAATTTGTAAACTCTATTACAAAACTATACTCTGTTTTTTAACCAGGAGGAGTAAACCAAATTTAAAAGATAGTTGCCGTTTTTCTTATGATAATTAGATAAAAATAACATACATTTATAAATTTATAAACACTTTAAACTATATTTAGTATAAATATCATCTAGAAAAATATCACATTAAATACTATTCGCATATCACCAAGTCCAAGTTATTACAAACAAAAACAGCCAGAGTCAGAAATCGATTTATATATTAAAGGAAAATAATAATATTAAATAAATTTCACAAATGTCATTAGTGTCAATATGTCATAATTTAGTGGAGTAAACTTGCCTGCGGTTGGATCAATTGCAAACAAGCATTACGGCGCGAAAATTTGAATTACTTCTCCTGATTAAAAAACAGACCATAGAGAGTCAAAAATTATCTTTGAAGGATAGTATTTGCATTGTTGATTTTGTCAAAGAAAAAATAGTAAACCTTTCAGGGACAATTGGAAAAAAATAAAGATAAATTTAGTAAAGTTTTAAACCGGAATGAAGGCTTTTCTTTATTGCGATCAATAAATAACATAATTAATGGAAGGTTTAACGAAGTTCCTCGCTAGTGTCAAATTTTAGATTTGCGCCAATTACATCCTGTCATGTTGAAAGATTGTTTTCCTCATATAAACAGATATTAATTGATAGAAGGCATGACATTACTCTTGAAAATATTGAACATTTTTTGATTATATACTGTAACAGCAAGAATGGGGACATTTTCTTGTGAATTTTCATTTATATTTTTTTATTAAATGTAGCAATAAATAAATACTTGCTAAGTTTTACTATAATTTTATTTTTCATCAAATCTCAGGCTCTAAAAATTAAAAAAATATTTTTTTAAAGTGCATATATAAATGCATATTGCATATAATTATGGCATATTTTGTTAATTTATAAGTGCATGTTGCATGCATATTTTAACCATTTTTAGAGCATTATTATCCAGTCTGTACTAATAACATAACTATTTCTTACCATATTTTTAGTTTCCACTATGGCAAAACATATATGACTAAATATCCGTATAGTTTCAGATCTAAATAAAAACCACGGAACAATAATATCAAATTAAGCATTCCACAGACGTGAGGGCAAATTCATTACCCCAAACTTAGCTTGGTTTAGTTTAACAACTAAAATTATAAACACGTAAACAGACACAGTAGTGGGTAGTGAAGGCCGCATCTGTAGGGTTTTCATTTCAGAAGTTCGTTTCTCTTTCGCTGCTTGCAAAATTTCATAATTCCTGGAATTCTCAAGAGGCTGTTATTTTAATTCGTCGACCCCTCTCGCAACAACGAAATAAAATCATAACATTGTATGTGGTTCAAAAGCATCTATTCATTATTTACCTTGCCTTAATTTACCCAGAGTGTTTTGCTAAAATGTAATTTACATTCTGCTGTGTTTTATCAAAACTTACGTCATTTGTTGCTTTTTATAATAATATATGTATATATGATGTTTATATGAATAAGTGTAATAGCGCCATGTAAATGACCGATGAGCGGAAGCATAGCTTTCTTTACTTAATTTAGTTTAATTTATTTTATTATATTTATTTCTATCGATTCAATAACCGATTCGATTCGATCCAATTTAGAAATCGATTTGATTCGATAATCGATTTGATTAGCTTCGATAATTAATTAGGTTTGATCCGATAACGGTCATAAAATGACTTAATTGGTGTCGACAAATATCTGCTGACAAGTACGATCCTGACTATAGTTGTAGTCAGTACGCTTGTCTCAGCTCTTGATATTTTTATGTTTAATTGCAAATATTAAAAGTTATAAATTACAGTTCAAATGTACCAAGAATATTTAAGCACTTGCCGGGGCAGAGAGGTACTATATTTCTGCTACTGTGGGGAATAACAAATTGGTATGTCGTCGGATCTCACTATATAGAACGTCTTTTCAAAGAGCAAATCTTTTTCCTTGGCAGCATCACAGAAGAAATTTCCTACTTAAGATCAAGCAATTATTTTTAGTGCTATAAATATCACCCGTCTTCAGGGTTATTTAATCCCGTAGGCACCTTAATTATTCCAAAACATGTTTTATTCTGTTCGCGTTTATCTAATATGTGTATATCTAAATAGTAAATTCCGCCTAGATAAATTTATGGAGGAATATGATTCTATTAAAGCACAAGAAGAAAGTTTACGAGCTAATGGGCTTTTAACGTCTGCTGAAATGCTAGTGTTATCTAACATCAGTCCAACAAGTCGACATGATGTATTTATCCGAGAATTAAAAAAATGAGCTTAAACGTTGTTTCCCCTATAACGTTCTTAATAATCGGTGCTACGCTGCCAGGGTATAACCACATATTAAGCTTTAGAAGACATATTTGTCAGTCCACATAATATCAGGGAATCTATTGAAATAAATTCTAAAAACCCATCTAACAGAATTTTCATATCTTAAGACAATCTGACTTGTTAAACGTGAAAGCAATAAGGCCGTGTTTCAACCAATTATCCAAACTTCAACAGTATATCATTAACCACTCAGATCTAAAATTTAGCTATACTGAATCTTACTTTTACGCGAAATTCGCAGTCTTCTATCGATATTAATAGACAATTACATCAAGTTTAGTTGTCCAAATATTACACATACTCCGAAACCATTCTTTAACTCACCCTGTTCATCTGTGAAAAGAAGCATTGACAACATTATCTCCCCCCTTTAAAAATCCAAATTCAAATACCCAATTATTCACTCTCTCGCCCATATCTCACAAAATTAAAACCCAGAAACCAAAAAAATCCAAACGCACAGCGCCTACCTGTGATTCTCTTAAATTATTCATGAATCAAAACTTCACATCACTTTTATTAAACTATGGTCAACTCATAATGCTAACTGAAAATATCCAAAGCAGTCAATTATATATACATCCGATTTTCTTGGTCTAATAAATCTTTTAACCATATCTTATCCCTGCATCTCCGATGAAACTACACCTAGGTGTAATTTAATTTGGACGTACCTACCAGCATTTTCCTTAAATATGAATCCTACGTCCTACCTCTTTAAAAAAAAAATCTCGATATACTATGGAATCCTACAGGTTAATCTTAATTACTTGTTTTATGTGCAAACTTATAGAGATAATCGTTAACAGTAAATTAATGTGGACATTGCAACAAAATCGATTACTGATTACTGAGAAAAATGGATTTAGCCAGACTCCATCAATGGCTAATAACATTCTGGAACTCGAAAGCGATATTACGGAATCATTTACAGCTAATAGAACAAGTACCTCGATATTTTTTGATTTTAAAAATGCCTTTAATACTGCCAGAAAACACAGGATTCTTAAAACTTTGTTTGAGTGTAATATCCGGGACACTTTTTATCGTTCATCAACAATTTTTTAACCAATTAGACTGTTCGAGTAGGAGTTTCCAATTTGTGCTCGAATACTCACTGCTTAACAAATTAAGTACCACAAGGATCTGGTAGCTTAACACTCTTCCTTGTAGCGATTAATGATGTTTTGAAAAATATAGAAAAATCTTTAAAAACACGGATTTATGCTAACAATTAAGTGGTATTTACAAAATAAAAAATACAGATAGTACGACAAAATGTTTACAAAGCTTTATTATTAAACTGGAAACAGGGTTTCTAAATACTGGCTATAAATTTTATGCTACAAGAACAAGAATACTGATTTTTGCAAAAACTGCAAATGTAAGTGCTGCGTCAAATCTTACGTTATACTGGAAACCAATTATAGTAGATCCTCATATTAAATTTTTGGAAATGCATTTAGACAAGAAACTGGCATGAAGAGACCATACAAAGCAACTACAGGAAATGGAGTTCCGAACAAAATACAATATTATCTGTATACAAATCGTTAATCAGGTCTAAACTCGATTATGGAGGCATCGTTTAATGTTCTCCTAAAAAGTCTATTTTAAAATCTTTAGACACAATTCATAATAAGGCTTTCCCTTTACCACAGACGAATGCAACTGACATTAATAAAACCCTACTATAAAACATTTAGAACATATTGTAAAAAATTAATGAATTAAACTCATATCCCTTGGTCAATTAATATTCCACAGTGTATTCCACATGTATATTTGAGCAAATATAATAAGTCGGAAATAAGTCTCTTAGAAATAAAAACTATTTTGTGAAATATACTCTAAACTTATGAAAATTTCTCCAAAATATTTACAGATGCTTCAAAATCTAGCAATGGATTTGGTGCCGCTTTTGTGATCAATTCAAGTAAATACTATTTCAACTATCTCCCCACTGTAGCATATACACAGTGAAATTATTATCACTTTATCGAGCAATTAAGTTTAATAATGATACTAATATCGTCAAAGCGGTGATTCTTTCTGATTATCTGAGTTCGATTAATTTAATTCAACGAGTATATCTTATAACACCCAATTAAAAAAATGATTGTACATGTCAAGAAAAATGAAGAACAGTTGGCCTTCGTATGGATTCCTGCTCATGTTGGTATCCCCGGAAATGTAGAGGCAGACTTAAGAACGCGTAGTGCAGTGTTTAGTGCGGACTCAGAAATAAAATTTAAGTGTATAGAAGACTTAAAACTTTCTGTTAAGGCAAAAATCTTAGAAGTCTGGCGAAACGAATTGCAAATATCAATGTTTAACTACGACATATTAAAGGCACAGTTATAGGAACTAAACCTTTTTACAAAAATTGCCATAAACAGAGAGTAATCCGATTACAATTAGGCCATACTAGACTCGCACACTCTTATCCTTTTTCAAAATGTAACCCGCCAATATGTGAGCGCTGCAATTTAACCTTAACAGTAGGACATATCTTTGAATGTGACAAAATTCAAACATAACAAAATTAACAAACTCTATATAATAGATTCAAATTTATCAGTTGTGTTAGGTAAAAATAGTCATTCAAAGAACTTAATAGATTATTTATAAGCTATCGATGTGTTTCGTAAAATTTAATCTTTTTTGTATAAAATTGTTTACTTTTTAGTACTATTTTGTAAAATAATCTTTTTTGTAACCATGAAATATAGCTGTACTTGTAAAATTGTACAGATCTGTCGCTAATAACTATTAGGTGTATGCGATTTGTCTTTAAAATGAAAAAAATATCTGCTGATATGTTACAGGAAAATAAAGTTGAAGGTCTAGAGGATATAGTTTTCAGCAATGTAATGACGCATTAGATTTAATAAAATCTATTTGTACTTGTTTCTGTATTTGAGATAATAGTATAATTTCCACGAATTTAATAGGATTATACTATCAACAGTATTAATTGTAAATAAAGGCCACCTCCATTTTTTCCTTTTTTTACCAATTTTGTAATAAGCTATTATTTGCCAAGTCTAGGAACGACTTTAGAAGTTTTACCCAATTGCACAGAGGGTAGAAACTATTCGAAACTAAAGATCTACACATAGGATCATGGAACTCCGGTGGGATTTTTAAAAAGATAAATCTTATAGACAAATTCACAAACAGATTAGAGCTCAATATCGTAGCACTTTAAAAGGGCAAACTAGTAGAAAGAAAAAAGACGAAATTCCCAGGCTACAATATATACAGAACGGATCACAGGGCGATCTTAGGAGGAACTTCTATCATGGTGAAAAGAGGAATACAACATCAACAAATTCCAAACATTAAAAGAATATCTGCATATATAAGACCTAGTGATCCAATATTCAACGAAGACTTGAGCCTCATAATGAACTCAGAAGAACTCACAATCAAAATAGGCGACCTCAATACAAGATCTTCTAATTGATTCGACAGGGGAATAAATCATAATTGAAGACTGCTGTGCGGCTATCTCAAAGAAAGACTTAACACATAGGTAATTGGACCAACAGATCCGACATGTTTTCATGAAATACTTAACACACATTTCGATATTGCAATCCTACACAACGTGGGTCAACAATACGAAATATATTCGTTAAACGAAGGCGATTTGACGCACAACCTAATCATTCTGACCCTCGGTGAAATAGAAACAACAGATCATCGGCACTATGCCAACAATCAACAATATGACAGAGCTCGAACAAAGCGTAATAAAACTAGAGCAACCTATAATAAATGTGATGTCAGCTTCAAAATAGAAACCGTTTCCATACACAGAGAAAGATTCAGTGACATTAGCGTAGAGCTTTAAAACCTAATTAACCAAAATAACAGAAAAAGAAGAGGAGAGTATTAAACATGAACAAGGAAAAACAAAAGGATTTCAAACAAGCTAAACAGAGAAGTAAAAAAATAACTGAAAAACCATAGCAACAAATGCTGGGACTTTTATATCCAAAAGCTAAACCCAAATAAATCCGCGTTCTGGAAATTATCTAAAACCCTCAAAAAAGATAAAAAAAACCAATTCCTTCTTTACACGGGGAAAATGGCATTGTTCACACAGAAGAAGAAAAGCAGAAGTTAATAAAGACGAGCTAGAAGGGCCTGTAGTAGTACCTGTAGTAACAACGAAGACCTAAATTTCACCAAGGAGATAGAACGAACGGCAAGAGGAATAAAAAGAAGAAAGGACAGACTAGGTATAATGCATACCTACCCTAAAGAAATGAAACAACTAATAAAGTTAACAAATGTAAAGAAAGCCCCAGGACCAGACAACATAACAAACAGAGCGCTAAAAAATCTACCAGTAAAAGCTGTTGTATACATTACTAACATAATATCATAACATCATCAATAAGATATTTTTTAGACAGATGGAAGAAAGCTCATGTTATTATGATCGCAAAGCCAGGGAAAAATGGCACGTTTCCTCAAAACTATATTCCCATCAGCTTATTATGGACAATAGCAACATTGCGTAAAGAGTAATACTTGAAAGACCACAAAGAGTCACAGGCCTTCAGCTTTATTCCAGAAGCTCAACTCGGGTTCAGAAACTAACACTCCTGTGAATTACAGATATTAAGACTGGCGGATTTCATAACGAAGGGATATAACGAGAAAATGTACACTGCAGCAGCATTCCCAGATGTCAGCAAAGCATTTGACAGAGCCTGGCACCAAGAACTCCTCTATAAAATGTGTGATCTGGATGCGGTGCTATTGCCTTACGTGTACTCCATATACACGGCTGACACGCCAAGAGAACCAGAATCCCTGTTAAGTATTTGTGTTGATGACACGGCAATAGCTGTCAGCTGAAAAAAACCGAATCGTGCAGCTAATCATCTGCAAAGAGCACTAAATAAATTCTAGAGATGTTGTATTAAATAGAAAATCGTATTAAATCTTGATAAAATACAGGCCGTATTGTTTAGTCAACGAACAAGTGTTCCAAATCAAAGCACATAAACCAATCGATATATAAAGCTAAAGCTAAAAAGTAAGTTATCAACACTCATAGGCAGAAGAAGCAAGTTAAGACTTAAAATCGAAATCAGAGTTGCAAACAGCAGTATCTTGCCTGTCATAACATGTGCCTCTACTGCTTGGGGAGACACCTGTAAAACCAACAGTAAAAAATCCAGACGACACAAAACCAATTAATAATAGACGCTCTAAAGTACTCTAGATACGTACCACTGATATACATATACAAAGACTCTCGACAATGAAAAATCCTACGTACATTCGAGGAACAAGCATTCGAGATATTCAACAGATTAAGAAATTATCCTACCAGAATACCAAGAGTACTGACGAATTACAACGAGAACATAAGGACGATACACAAAAGACCTAAGCAACAGATAGCAGGATATAGGGAAAACCAAAATGAATTATAAAGAATAATATAGTTGCGCAGTAGTCCTAAAAACGAATGTAAAGTTGGAGAGAAAGCAACCAAAAAAAAAAGGTTACTCTAGCGAGAGGGTAAGGTATAGGGTTTTTGGGTAATTACAACAAGTAGTATATAAGTCAGAGAGAAACTATTAATATTGGAGGATTTTAACGCTTGAATAGGCAATCAAGTAATACCTATAAATATAACGAAGTTAAGCAAAAACATAACGAGAATGTTGCGTATACTTAGTATCCCAAATTCAAAGGAATAATCAGAAGACCGAGAAGTAAAGCTGAAAGAAGATTAGGACTTATAATTACTGACTAAGCGATAAAATATTAAATAAGTGTGAAACAGAACGTATATAAAAACTACTGCAAACAAATTTGGGGACGGTTATGCTAGCTTACAATCTCACTGTGGTCTTTGCGACCAAAAATAAAATTGACATCCTTGTCAGGATACGGAGTGTATATACTTAATAAAAGATTGACAGTATATGTTATGGATACGCATAAGGTATTTTTGACGATATATTTATGTGGAGGTAGTAAATGCGGTATGCTGCTACATATACTCGAATTATACAGCGAAGAATTATGAAATTACACTGAATTAGATATATTATCTAAGAAAGAGTGTGTCGTGCTGAGGGACTACAACCAAGGCGACAGAGTAATGTGATCTAATAACGGATGGTGGTGGGAAAATTCCTGTTAAACGAATAGGAACTGTGGACCTAGAAAAAACGGTCGGGAATCAATGTTCATGTGGAGAAACTCACGTTTATATATAAATGTCACCTGATTGGAACCATCGGACCATGATGCCAGATGACATTGCACCAGAAGACCGCTACATTGGCTTTTCGATGATTGGAGTAAGGACCACTAACGTGGAGCGATCAGCGAACCAAACGGGAAGCAGAGTTGGAGATATAATTAATTGGCCAGCATTTGATATTCGTCTAAGTAATTTAACTGATAGAAAAAGAAAAGATATTAACCGTGATTGCATCGGTTTTGCATAAACAATGCAGACGAAAAAAGAAAAATGCCTTGTTGGTGGTGAGAAATAATCGCCAATAGGAGAAATAAATGAATTCCTGTCAGAAGCCACGCTACGAGGTTAAGAGGAAGAGTCGAAGTAATTAAAGCTAATAGACTGGATATAGTATACAATGCGCAAAAGAAGAAACTGAATAGGAAAAATTTATTGAAGATATTCTTATAAACGACTAAATTTATAAAGGAATTAATCGGAATAAATAATTGGTATTTTAATATGCGGGTTCGAATGCAAAATCGAGATAACTATAAAGTAAACAATAAAAATACTATAAAACTAATTAAAAAAATGAGATGTCATTTTGTTTTGAAGTTCGAAATTGTTCAATGTTGTCCATACATAAAATTATATTAAAAACAATATATTGTACAGTTTGATCGTTATCGTAAAGAATAAGAAGTATATTATTTATATAAAAAAATAAGAAAACAATTCAAAATTACTCTGAAATGATAAAGGAAAAATTATTATTGTGAGCTTTTTTACAATATTTTTGTATATTTTCTAGCAAATATTTAATTTAAAAATATTGTGTAGGTATCCCACTAAGGACCAATATTTTGTGTAAGTGGTTAAAATAAAAAGTAATATATTACCGTCGATATTGTGCAGAAGAGAGTATTTATAAACCTTATAAAATGTAAATTTCTAACTTATCAACATAATATAAAGTTCTTGTTCCAGTATTTCTTTTTCAGATAACTCAATTTTATTTTTATTGTCGATAACTTTGAATTCGTCTATCACACAAATAGTTTCGTATGAATTTTTAAATTTAAATCTATGGTTATCAATAAAGGCATTTCCATACTTATATTTGTCTGTAAATGACAACGGCGAAAGCTGCTAAATTATTTTAAAATAACAGACTATAAACTGTGGTTATCGATTACTTTCATTTCAAAATAAAAGTTGGAATAGTAGTAAACATACTTGGTTCGGTACTGCATCGATAACTATAATGTTGCTTTAAATGAAGGCTCCGAATATTTTTAACATTAACAAAGTTTAATGTAAGTTATAAATTGTGAATCTCAGTGATATATTAAAATAAACTGTAAGTGCACAAATTCTTTAAATTTGCTGTTATTTGTAATTGTTGTCAATAAAAAATCCAGTTTTACAAGCAAAATAACCGCTTTTATTAAAGACCGATATACCTGTTTTAGCACGTATACAGACAGGTTGGACTTACTTTTCACTTAACGTTTATCAATATGAATTCAAACATGGAGTTACACAACAGTTCTACAACAGAAGACCATCAAAGTCAAATAAACGCATCACAGTCATACTCTTTGGCAGCGTCAACAGTGAAGAAAATCCCAAGCAATTATTTTTAGTGCCTTAACACCAAACTTTAAGACTACCTTCTCCCACCTGGAAATATAATTTAATAGAAAAATATAATCTTCTCTTCAAGATTATCTAATAATCTCATATGTATCTATTTATCCAATAAACAAATAATGGATGATTTTATGAATAATCATGTTCAAATAGAAATAAAATGTGAAATTGTCAGAGCAAGGAGCTTAGTTACACCATCGGAACGACTTGTGCTCTCCGGCGTATGTCTTTCAATACTTCACGACTTGCTAATCAATGAGTTATAAAAAAATTGGCATAGTTCCTGTCTCCCCCATGACATTCCTCAAAATAAGTGCTTCTATGCCTGAGCACAATCACATCCTTAACTTTCGGAGACAAATATGTATCATTTCTCACAGTCTAACACTACCAGAGTCATAATGTTGTATTTGACAATACGATATATAGAAGATTAATTTTTCAAGACAGTTTAGTTTGTTGACAGTTTTCAAGCATTGGTATCCAAAGCAACAAATATATATTTGCAAGCATCCAATGACACAAACCCTTCTCAGTGTGAATAATGTCTATTTCTAATATCCCGGAGATACCAAACAAAATACATGCATCAAATAAGGACAGTAATATTAATAAATCAACCAAAACGTAACTTTGATAAAATTATTTCAACTGAAGCAGATTCATCTTCAAAAGAATGTAACATTTCTCCACCACCTAAATTCCAAGCAGAATCTAAAAAAGCTAAAATTAGTTCAGCAAGCACTTCTGAATGCTCATTTTCTCTCTTACTTGACCCTGCTAAAAACTTCATAGAAAATCACCCTCTACCTTTCCCTCTAAACTTTGATCAACTTAACATGCTCCTAATGAATATCACGAGATCAACAGATCCTATAACCACAATTTAAGAATATACTACAGACCTATCAGCTTTGTCCAATATGCTCATTCAAGTTTACCCCCATTTAAATTAAATATACATAAAACGTAAATTCACGTCCATAAGGAAAAAAATCTATAATTATATATAATATAGATTTATACATATCACCGTCGATATATACATATCGACGGTGAGCAGGCAATATGTCCTATCTACACAAAGTGTGTTTTACAGGAGGAAGAAAAAATCATTTTATTTTAAAAATATTGATATAGGGACGAATAAAAAAAAATACGTAATTACTTAAATTTTATTACGTAAAAGTGAATGTTAACAAAAATTGATTTACTTGCATTATACATTTAGTAAGTCAGTTAGGACAATTTGAAATAAAATATTTTGTTACATAGGACTCTATGCATTATGATTATATAATACAAATCAAGGTAAAAAGAACCTTTTTATAATAGATAAACCTAAATAATCAAAAGTTTTTAATGATTCTAAACAATATGTGGCAAATTGTCAGAGAAAAAGTGACAGTCCGATGGAATGACACTTTTTAGTTCTTGTAGATGTTGCCACTTAAATTTGGAAATTTTACATCGTTCGGTGAATAGTGCAGGATATTTGGATATCGTGGGGATATTTTTTGGTCTTATAGGAAGATCAGTCCAATCTGATTCCGCATAATTAAGTTTTACCTTCATATGGCTTAACGGATTGTAGAAAATAGATCTTATATCCACAACAGTTGGATCGTTTACTATTCGTCCTGGACAAATAGAAGAATATCTTCAAGTTTTGCTATATTCGTTAAATAAACGGAAATCACAGTGAATAGTCTCATATGGGTTTGGAAGCTTTCTAGCTTCTTTTGTGATAGATTTGTAATCACTTAGAACTTTAATTTCTCTATTCTTTAATTTTCTCTCAATGCATGCATTCACAGAATCCACCTCCATCTGTGTATGCTCAACTTCTAAAAATTTCTGATGTATTGTTACATTATGAAACATACTGAAATTTAAAAGGGCATTGGCCATAACTTCATTCCGATTCTGAACAGCGCATCCATCCAAAAAAATTGTTATAGGCTTTTTTCTCTGTTACACAATATCTTGAAAAAAAATCTAGTAAACAAGAAGTAAATGTTAATGCAAGAAGCTGATTAGTCTGATCTTCAGAAAACCAATAGCAACTGGCATGTTTTGTAGCCAAATTGTATACTGTCAAGTTGTGGCAGGGGCAAGCTTGGTCTTGTAATAAAACGCGTTTGTGTGTGTAAATGGAGCTAATTTTACGACCTGAAAATCTAATTGTATTGTGAACTAATTTCCTAACTGAGCTTCACGTTTGTCTTTTTCCATTTCATCTCTCGAGTCCTGTTTACGTTTTTGATGAGCATGCCATGCCTCTTCTGTTATGTTTCCAGTTCGGTAGCTACAACACGTGTTACACTGATCCTTCTTATTGGGAAAAATGAAATATTTTGTTGACTAATTATTTCTGAAAACTTCTTTCTGCCAATAGACAAAACGCTTTCAGCTTCGCATTTACTATGATTCAATTTAAAAACATCAGAATTGTATGAAATATGGGTTCCAAATATAGTTTAGATGAATGTTTTCGAGCGTAGTGTAACGGCATTTTAGGCAGTTCATTTAAAAAATTTTGGAGGAATTTAATTCTCCTTGCTAGTTCTGGTCGGTCACTTACTTGTTTATTGCGAGACGAGGGATGTTATATGAACTTTGTTAATACCATATCTGAACCATTTTGTAATTGATACCAAGCGTATTCAAAAACATTTGTCGACAAACTTGCTTTACTCCTTTTCCATTATTTAATCTATACTAAAACGTAAAATTGCGTCTAGAGTCAATTCGATCTATAGTGTTTCTCTTTTTCTCAATTTTTATCACATGAGCAGTCACAAATGACTGTTTTTGTCCACTGAGCCAAAAAATAATACCTCATTGGAAGGTGCGTTCATTGACTTATTGCAGGTTTCCATCGAATTTTGTATTTTACACATATTCACTAACTTCTTTCCTCGGTTCATGATTCCTCTGGATCATTCTGTAATATAACTAATAGCAGTCACCCCTAATTTATGTATAAAAAGGATTTCAATTTATAATATGCGTAAAAACAAATTGTCCTAACTCCATTTGACACGTTTAACAGACTCCTACTAGTACAATTAATTAATTTTCTGACAAATTGTCCTATCTACATAAGTATTAAATTCAACGTTATTTTTAATTAAAATAAGATTTCTATCCAACTCCATATTAATATTACAATGTTCACAAAACTTAAGAATCAATACATACCTTTTTCTAGTAAAACAGGTCACTATTTACAGTGATTATACAAAAATAATTAGCACAATGTGCACAGCCACTTCACGCAAATTAAAATGGACGTTAGATAGGACATTTAGCATTCCAAATGGTGTCTGTTTTCAATAGGCCAAATTGAAATGGGCAGGTGCCGAGACCATGTTGTCGATTTTCGCAAATATTCCTTAATAGGGTGATAAATAGTCACATTTAAAATTGTTTCGACCAAAAATATAAAAATTGACAAAATGCGAGATAGGACATTTTGCCTTTTCACCATCGATATCTCAATTAAGCCAACATTAAAACTTGAGTCTTTACTTCAGTGGTGGATACCATCTCATATAGGCATAAAAGAGAATGAAAAAGCAGATACTATTGGACGTATCGCTATCACCAGTGACGCATCAGAAACAGAGTGTCGGAGTGTCGCAGACGATCTAAAAGTATATTTAAAAATAAGGTGTTAAGTGCGTAGAATCGGGAGTGAAATGACTCTAGTTCGAAACTCAGAACCATTAACAGTAAAATTTTTTCATGGAAGTCCACAGCCAGAAGTAGAAGATGCCAAACTATTATTACACGTCTACGACTTGGATACTGTAGGTATACTCACGCCTATCTCTTCTCAAATAGTAAACCTCCAAAATGCGAAACACACAATATAGTGGACAGTATAAAGGACTTCTTGATAGACTGTCCTTCTTCTTCTTAACGTGCCCTATCAAGTCCCCTTGACTTTGGCGATTAACATAGCGAAACTGTCTCTGTCTCGAGCTATTCTAAATAGTTGCTCAGCTTTCTTTATTCCTGTCCATTCTCTGATATTCTTCAACCAAGAGGCCTGCTTTCTACCAATTCCTCTGCGTCCTTCGATTTTACCCATCATAATAAGTTGAAGAATATTATATCGGTCTCCCCTTACTACGTGTCCAAAATAGGCCATCTTTCTACATTTGATGTTATCAAGCATGTTATCAACCATTTGATGTTATAATTTGATGTTATCATTTCATGTTATAGACTGTCCTAAATATGTAAATCAAAGATAGTTTTACAATTTGCCAAATAACCTGAAAGCACTCCCCAACAAAAGTTTAGTCCCGGAAAATTTCTTAGGTTACCTAAAATGTGTAAAATTTAACTTAATAACCTGTTACAAATGTTCAATTGTTCACAAATTGTCATTAATTGTTACAATGGCTGATTGTTACAAATGTTAAATTTAATATTATAACAAATATTACAGGAATCTCGCTAATAACCTTTTAGGGGATGCGACTTTGTTTGTTTAAATAAAAAATAAATAAATAAATAAACATACTTAAAAATGTTAATTAGGTATCTTAACTATATTTAGCTTGGTTATTATTTTATGGAAATTTATAATAAAGAAATGTAAACAAATAACCATGATTTTATGGCATCTTCTGCATTGATGACTATATTGTTTTGAAACCAAGTCCAATAATCATAATTAAAATTATGACTTTTTATAAAAGCATGTTAGTTTAAAAAATAATAAAACAAAAAAACGTCGTTTTAGAATCTTTACTAGACAGGTATGACGTGGTCGTTCGGGTATAATAAGCAACTCATTGGAAATCCGGTGAAGCCGATTTTGATTAGTATTAAACTGGCATGACAAGTCGCAAATAGCAAGTAGCGCGCATCTAGCATGTTATTTAAAATGTAACCAATGCACACGAATTATTCAGCGCACACCAAAATGACAGTGACAGGGGCCTCATGCAACTTGCTATGCCACGTCGTTAAAAATAGAGCTTGTTCTACTTTTTGCCACATGCTACTTGCATTTTGTTTATGCGTTTGTTAAAAAAATTAAATATAAAAGACAGTCCAGAAATAAATATTCATTTTGTCTCATTAATTGAGAAATTTCCATTTATTTATGACAACACAAGTCCGCAAAAAGGTTTAACACTGTGCATACTTTTACCAATACAGGCAGATAATTAGATGTGCTGGATCTTTCAGCACGCTATATTTATATTGCATATTTGATTCAGCATGTAATAGTTCCATTTTCTCTAGGTTGGTTTTCGTACTTGGGTATTCCGATTCACAAGTAATTAATTACAAGAGTCAATCAAGCATCCTCACAGAATAGGAGAGGATGTCACTAGGTGACATTATCTGGGGAATACTTTCTTCCCTTTTGTTAAGATGAGTTCTTTCTGTTAAACATTGTAAGTGGATCGATCTTTCCAGAAAGCTTTTTCTTGTTTGGGTATTAGTGCTGCGGGTTGATGATCACAAACTAAATTATGTAGGTGTTCCGTATGCATGTTTCCTATACCAGTGCAGCATATGTTAATTTGAAAACTGTAAAAAAGATAACATTAATAAAATATGGCAAACTAGAGTGAGATAGTCATTTTATGAATATTGGTTTCTTCTATCAGCTAAGCGCAAATACGATAAAATTGGCGGTTGCCTTCATGTAAAACATTGTTGTTGAGCAAAAAAAAAATGAATAATATTACTGGAATCTTTTCGTTTATCCATGCAATGTAAAATGTGTCGCTTAAAAACCATTTAAGTCTGGAATAGCTGATTTTCAGTTTGTTTTGCAATTTCGTTGAGTAAACAGTATTATATAGATATTGTTGAAAAGTGTTTTAAAAGTGAATTTAATTTAAGATTGACCTACCGTAAAAATTAGGTAAAGGTATCTAGAATTTAATAGTTCAGTGTCTAGTGAGTAAGTTAGCATGTAGTAATTGTTAAATTAAAATATTAAAATTTTAACCCTTTCGAGCAGACATTAGGTGAAACATAGTAGTTTCCCAATACGGGCAAAGTCAACAGTTGCTGATTAATCCGTTTACCGGTCACAATAAGTAATTATGGTGGTAATTACATATTGCATCTCTGTTGCAATACCGCCACAACTCCGAAAAATTGAATTTTGGTTTTTTGGTCTAGAACATCTACAAAAACGTCAATTTAGGTAGTGCAAAACTGGCACAAATCAAAATTCAATAAATGCCTTCAGTATAATATTAACTGCCTATATGACACTTTAAAAATATTAAAATCACAACCTGCAATACTACCACATTATGAATTGCGGCCATATTGCACAAGGAGATATTAGTCTAGTCGACTACAATACCGCCACATTTTACTTATGGCGGTATTGCATCAGTCGTTTGGATTGTATTCAGTCTCATTTCAGTTTTGTTAGAGTGCACGTGCTTTTTAGTTGCTATTTTAGTGCTTTTCGGTGTTTCATAACCCGTTGTTTAGTAAAGTACAGTGATTTTAGAAAAAAAATGAGTGGATATGAGAGGAAGAATAATGTTAAATCTTGTTTTACAAGAAACTGATGAATATAGGAGCCCTAATAATAGTGTAGAGGTATGTAAGTGTTTCTAACCTAACAAAAATTTTAAAAATATTGTACCACCTGCCGTTGTTTGTGAATTACTTGTTTGTAAGGTGTTTTAGTATACATTTTTTATTACACTAACCCGGTGTCCATTTAAAACGCGTTTGTGTTATTAATTCTTATTAATTTCTGGTTTGCAGGATGTGGTCATACAAAATATTGATAATGGCTCTAAGGTATTATTAGATGTAATTTAAGATTGTCCCTGCTCTGATTATAATTTTATGGATTCAGATATAGAAATCATAACAGAAACAGATTTGGGGGTGCCTATTTTTTACATCGAACGACAGAAATATCCCAGATAGCGATGTAGTTGTGACAGACGCTGAAATGTTATGTAAACCTATGTTATATAGTCGTGTCAGTATGTGTAGGTTTATGAAATATGGAGAAGTTTGTTTTTAAGTTTGATAATTTTTATATCTAAAAAATTTATGGATTGATTTTGTTCTGTTTCTATTGTAAATTCAATATGACTATGAAGTGAATTAATATACGCTACAATTATACAATAGAAACACAACAAACTTAATCCATAAATTTTTTAGATATAAAAATTATCAGACTTAAAAACAAACATGACTTCTCCATAGTTCATAAACCTACATATACTGACACGACTATACACACTTTATCATCCCATCTAACACAACATAAACTGGCAGCTTATCATAGTATGTTACATAGATTAACAGAAATTCCAATGTCAAAATACAACTTTGAGACAGAATTAAATATAATTAAGCACATAGCAGTAAACAACGGATACAACGAACAAACAATTAATAAAATGTTAATTCAAAAACTACACAAGAAAGCCCTGAAATTAGTATTTCCACCACCAGAGAAAAAACCCAGTGCTTTCTGCTAGATTACATATACAGGCAAAATAACAACAAAAATAGCCAAACACATAAAAAAGAAAGGAATAACACCAGCTTTCCGAACAAATAACAACCTAGGCAAATATATTAAAAATAACAAGAGCTAAAATAAAAAACATTTAAATAGTGGTGTGTACAAACTTCAATGTGGCGACTTTCCAAAAAGTTACATCGGTCAAACTGGTAGAAACTTTAATAAATGAATAGCAGAATATAAAAGGGCTTTCAAAAATAGAAAAACAGATTCGACATACGCACTTTACCTTCTAGATCATAATCATTCTTTTAATGACAAATTTAAAATTCTTCACATTCAAAATAAAGGCCTTAAGCTATCTTTGTTCTACTACTGCTAAGTCTATGTAAATCAACAAATTTAAAAACACAGATATTATTCTGAATGACCAACTTGAGACAAACAGTTCTCCCTTCCTCAACCTATTTCATTAGAGACTATAAATTGTAAACGCATGCCAAAAATAGATCACTTGAGAAAGACAATCAGCCGAAACAGCTGTAGTGTTAATAATAATAGTTAAAATAAATTTTGTGGAAGTTTGAAAACAAAGTTTTCAGTGTTTTATTGTTACATAAAATGAATTTCCATCAAGTAACGGTCGAATCCATCAATTATTTAATAGAAATGTTTTTGCAAAACATTTTTTTTTTATTTTCTAAAAACATGATTCCAATCACCCATTCATAGAGGAACTTTAGTTTTAAATTTAAAAAATTATAGGAAGTTATTGTTGTTGGTTTTTAGTTTGCCTTTAGTCCTTATGTGTAATGGAACGGGTTGGTTATTGGTATAGATATTAAACAGTGTTGATGTTATTACACTACCTTGAATGAAACCATTCTTTTATATGCTTCATCTGTTATTTTTGTCATTAATAGAAAATAAATATCTTGTTTTGTTCGGGAAGATAAGAACAAGATTAGTAACTTAACTGTTTTCTATATTCTCATACTGTTTTGTGTTACTTGTGGTTTTTATGCCTGTCTTTAATGTGTTGAGTTATATTCAGTATATGCAATGTATATCATCGTCCAATTCTAAAAATACTTTGTACTTTAATGTGTTTTAACTGAGGTTTTGTAAATGTAAAATATTTCTCCAAAGGATTGTACAAGTAGGTATACAGTGTAGGAAAAATTTTATGGTCGGTATGGTAAAATTTAACAGGATATCTAACGCAGATATAAAATCATATTTTCAGCGAATAGACAAAGATAACAATCATATTTCCCCTTGGTCTCCCCTCCTCAAATATTTTTAAAACCTATTGGCCATTAGTGAGACGAATAGTTCCGATCAGAGATATTTTACATATTCTCTGGTTCCGATCCTAATATACCTAAAAAACTAGAGGTGGGTCCTCCCGTTTTTTAAATTTTTATCGGAACCGTTTTTCGTAAACTGTAACTAGTTGATTCAAATTAGCGAGTACACAAACATATTGGCTATTATCGTTTATGTGTATAAGTATTGAAGTGAAAGAACCTAACGAAGGATATATTTATTATAACTTGAAAAATAAATTAAACAATACAAATAGTACTTACATTTACATTAAATCGTACTTACATTTACATTACACGTTATTATTAAATCGCGAACCGTCTAAATTGACATTTAAAAACAAGTTTTTCTACTTTTCTTGTTAACTGTGTTCTTCTTTTATTTAAAATTAAACCAGATTTTAAACATGTGTTCACAAGGAAAAGATTTTGTTACAATTCTACAATATTTTATGAATATAGTGGCTAAGTTAGGATATACATGGCGATGGTTTTTCCACCACGGTAATGGACAGTTCCAATCTCCGTTCGAAATTTATTGTGGGTAATATATTATTAGTCAAATACATGTCGACTTGTTGTATATCTCTCGATACAGTTGTATGTCTAGATGAGTCATGTCCAATTAATTCATCAAAAATACACAATGGACTTAAGTCATCTTTATCAGTTTCTTTTTCTTGACTAAACTTATTGATTTACTAAACTTATGCAAAGACTCGTTTCATCCGTTTTCTATAGGTGAAGAACCAGATTTTAAAAAGTTTGCAGGGTGGATTCCTGGATATAAACCGCCAACAAGAAAAACTGTTAGATTCTTAGAATTCTTCTAGAATTACTTCAGGAATGTTATGTCAAAACTGATTTGATAATAGATAAAAAAAAGTCCTTTTTTCGACAATTCTGCAAAAAACATTAAAAAAGTACCTTATCTTCAGAAAGGCTTAATTACAACATAACAAAGTTCCCAAACGGCCAATCCAAGACGTGGAAACTAGGTAGAACTTCACCTATTACAGGTTAAAAAGAATGACTGAGTTAGAAGAGGCAATCCGTTTCACTTCTTCTTCTTTAAGTTCCATCTTCTATCGAAGGTTGGAAATCATCATGGCTATGCCGACTCTGTTGACTGCCGCTCTAAAAAGGTCTGCACTACTTCATTCAAACCATTCCCTTAAGTTCTTAAGCCAGGATATTCTTCGTCTTCCCAGATTTCGCTTTTCTCGGATTTTGCCCTGCATAATAAGTTGTAATAATGCGTATTTTTGCCCTCTCATCACATGTCCCAAGTACTCAAGTTTTCGTCTTTTAATAGTTAATATTATTTCTGCCTCATTTCCTATCCTTCTAGTTACTTCAATGTTTGACATTTTTTGAATCCATGATATTCGTAGGATTCTTCTGTAACACCAAAATTCAAAGGCGGCCAACTTATTCAGATGAACTTGTTTTAGTGTCCAAGCTTTCAGACCATAAAGAAGAGTAGAGAACACGTAACATCGAAGCATTCTCAGGCGTAGTTCTAACCTTATATCCCGACAACAAAGGAACTTTTTAAGTTTAATAAATGATGTACGTGCTATTTCAATACATGTCTTAATTTCTTTGATTTGGTCTACATCTGATGTTATCCATGTTCCTAAGTATTTATAGTTATTAACACTCTTAATTGCAGTATCTTCAATAGTCAATTAGATATTTGTGCAGATTTAGTCATGATTATGCATTTAGTTTTCTTTAAATTTATCTTCAGTCCGTACTCATGACAGCGTTCATTAAGGCGTTGCATTAGGTTCTGTAAATCATTGTTGTTATCCGTAATTATTACTGTATCGTCTGCAAAACGTAAGTTATTCAAAACTTCTCCATTGATAGATATACCTTCTATTGAGTCAGAGAGCGCTTCTTAAAATACCGATCACTGTAGACATTGAAAAGTAGTGGGGACAGCACGCAACCCTGGCGGACTCTTCTCTGTATTTTGATATTTTCGGTGTACTGGCGTGTATTTCCGTTCCACATCGGTATTAAATAATACAGACTTAGACTTAGACCAAATCTAAATAAAAAACACTGGATTATTTGTTCTCAGCTTTCCCAAATTTTACGGCCGTTTAAAGAAATAACAAGTAAAATGAGTGACCAAAAATACTTGAAGGGTAGTTCAGTGATTGTTATGGTACGCGGCCTGCATACCATAACAATCTTGCAAGAAAATTTTAGCAAACGGTAACCTTACATCCATAGTATCCGACGTAGTACAATTACTAATATCGGGTTTAGCAAAAATATTTAAAGGGATAGAACAGAGTGGCATATTGTCATTATGTACATTTGAAATGAAAATGAAGATAAAAAATAAAAGAAAAAGTTAAGAAGCTGGTTACTTCTATAATTAACGAACAAGAAGATTGTACTATTGAAAATCAACCAGTACAATAAAAAGAAACCAATAAAGATGACTTAAATCCATGGTGTATATTTGATCAATTAATTGGAGATGGCTCATCTACACGTACACCTGTATCGAGAGTCCATTACAACGGTGGAAAAACCATCGCCATGTATATCCTAACTTAACCCCTATATTCATACAGTATTGTAAATGTGAACACATGTTCAAAATCTGGTTTAATTTGGAATAAAAAAAGAAGACGGTTAATAAGAAGTAGGTATAGTAGAAAAACTTATGTTTTTTAATGTCAATTTAGACTATTCGCGATTTAATAATAACGTGTAATGTAAATGTAAGTACGATTTACTATTTGTATTGTTTAGTTTATTTTTCAAGTTATAATAAATATATCATTAGTTTCTTTCACTTCAATAAATATACACATAAACGATAATAGCCATTATGTTTGTTTATGTAGGTACTCTCTTACTTGAAACTACTTTTAAACAATCATAGTTAGTTGTTTACAAAAATTTAAATTTTTAAATTCATTCATTTTTTTTGGAATCCTGAGAAAACTAACAAATATTTTTGAAAAATTTAAATGCAGAATAAAAGATTACATTATTACCGAAGGCCGAAAGTCCCTTAGAATAAACAAAAAGTTTTTTGAATGAGATATTTGAAATCAAAAATCACACTAATTTTTTTTTTTTCGCCCTTATAACTTATTAAAATAAACATTATAGAAGTTTTCAGGGACTTTTGGCCCTCGGTAATAATGTATTGGTTCATTCTGCGTTTAAATTTTTCAAGAATATTTATTAGTTTTATCAGGATTCGAAAAAAATGAATGCATTTAAAAAATATTAATCGCTCTTACGCTCTTAACGATAAAATTATTACGACCCACCTCTACTACCCGTTACTCGGTATTCTGATCAGACGGACGACGTTGCCAAATAAATTATTGTGTGTGAATATTTTTTAATGTGGTGTTATTGTATGCAGTTTATTATTTCATATTGGGAATAAGGCACAATGTGACTTTAAAATAAGCTTATTTTGATGTTTAGATTTTTAATTCGGAAATCGTACTTAAAATACGAAACATTAATAAATTTTATTTAGGTATATAAAACGATTTCCAAAGTGGAAATCAAAATCTTATATTACACTTATTGTAAAGTAAACTTGTGGCATATTCCCAATAAAAAAAAGAGTAAGCTGCCATTTAAATCAATTTCGCCCAAATTGGATTATCTTAGAACATTTTTCAAATGCAAAAAAAAACAACAGGTGAAATAAATCCAATAAGTTTGGCAACGTTGAATTTCCCCTTTTTTATTATTTCCAGTCGTGCATGTTTGGCGATATAAAGGGCGGACCTAATATACCTCTCTCTTTCTAAACAGCTGTTTCTCACTCCATCTCACGTAAGGTCCATACCGACCATAAAATTTTTCCTACACTGTATATTTCATTGACAGAACTGAAATGTTCATACGAGACCGGACAAAGCATTAATATTATAGCCAATTATATACAGACAATTATTACAGCAATTATTACCACATTTTTCATCTATTCTTTAAATAATTAATTGCTTTCCAAATAATTTTGTCTCCAATTTAAATAATCTATCTAAGTGGTGAATGAAGTAGGCTTTATTGATTAAATAATATTCCTATGAAATCCTGGACGGATTCAACCATACTATCCAAAACGACTCAACATAATTTTTATATATGTTACAGTTTAGCCAAAAATCAACAGTCTTGATCTACTCCTTAGACCAGAATACGTACCAAAAGATAATAAATAAAGCCTATTACGCAGCTTATAAAGTACTTGGCACGATCCAAAGGAACAAAAGAATACTCCATTATGATGACAAATGACAGTGCACAACAATAAACAAGCATATCAGAATTGGTTGAAAATACATGAGCCAGGTAATAGAAAAACATACGCAAGATCAAACAGAGAAGTAAAATATCTAGTAACTAAAGCAAATAATGGTTCTTGGGAAAGTAAACGCGAAGACCTCAACAAATATTTATTGTCGGAAAGGTTAAGAAAGGTATGGAAAATGGTATAAAACCTGAGAGCAAACAGAAATGAAGTGAGTAAAATTGATTTACCAGAAGAAACATTTTGAACAGAAAATTACATACAACTTCTGACTGAAACAAGATCGCAATTCACGAAAACCAACCTAACAACATATGAAGTAAAATACCACAAAGACGATAAACATAACAACACACAAAGTAAAAAATTCAATACGAATTCTGAAAAAAACGAATAACATGCGGAACACAAGGTGTACCGAATTGCGGGAATTACTAGTGTACCTTTTTCACCTTATTCTATAAACGACATGACTAACCTCCACAGTAGACAAAAGCACATAGTAATAATATTTACAAAAAAAGGAGATTAAAAAGTTTTTTAAACTAGAATTGTTATAAATTCATTCTCAAGACTTAAGACATGAAAAAATAATAAAAAATAAAATTGAAAAAGAGATGACAGAGATGTAGAAGAACAAAATGGCTTTCGTGCAGGTAAATCTTGTATAGACAGTATATTTTCTCTAAAGCAGATTATTGCTAAAAGATTAGCTTATAACCTTTCAACTCATGTAGTCTTTATAGATCTGACAAGGCATACGAAGCTATACCATTTTCAGTGCTGTGGGTAGCAATGGAAAAACAAGGAATAAATAAAAAATATGCGCAGTATGACTGCTTTACAAAAATATGACGGTAAACTCTAAAACTGGAAAATAATTAATTAGAGAGATTCCTATTAGTAAGAATCTAAAGCAAGGCTGCTGCATAGCACCTACACTCTTTAAAATATATCTAAATAAGGCCTTTTAGTGTATGGATTCTAAAATTTGGGCATCTTAATCGAAGACGAGAGATTGTACGCCATACATCTTGCCAACGACCAATTTATTCTAGCTGAAGACGAGATACGGACTATATATTTAGAAAACTGGAAGAAGAGTATACTAAGTGGAGCCTTACATTAACACAGAAAAAAGGTAGTATTTACTTACAGGAGAAAAACCAGAAAGCGTACAAATTGAAATGGGAACTACAAAATCAACTAAAATCTTTAAATATGTAAGAGTCCAAATAAAACTAAAAGCCAGGAGTAACGAACAAATACATTCTAGGATTGGCCAAGCAAGATCAGCCATTAGACTGCTACTCGAAATATTGCGTAATAATAAAAAACAAAAAAAAAATAAAAGAATAATTTAAAACATAATAATAATAGAAAGTGCCAAAATTCAGTGGGAAATCAATTAAAGGAACAAACGAAAAATCAAACCATGGAAATAAAGTATTGGAGACGATGTTGCTGGCACACTTTAGACTTGGGAGGGTGAGGAACGTAGATATTAGGAGAGAAATGGAAATTGACCTAGACATAGTAGATACTATCGAAGCCAAAAGACTAAACTGGTATGGACACCTGCAGAAAATGTCTGAAAAACAATTCCAAAAACGGTAAAAAAATGGACGCCGCCCACTAAAAGAAGACGAAGTAGACCAAGACGGTCATGGAGAGAATATTTCGAAGATGAAATGAGCGCCAGAGATTTAAAAATTGATTCATTGAAAATGAGGATGCGAAAAACGGCGCCAGCTGTAGAAGACTATTATGTATATCCTAGGATACGCTTGATTGCATTGGTCTCTATGATTGCGAAATCTTCGTGGAGAGAACTTCTTTTTACACTGGCTGCAACATGGATGATAATGTTACGAAAACTTCGCATTTAAAGTCGAAAGGACAAAGCAAATATAATGATACATAGAATAATTTCACCTCAAAATTATTCTATTTTTAAAATGGTCATATTATTTTTTAATATGGGTTTATATTGATTACTGACAAACTTTCTGTATTCAGAGAAATTTTGCTAAATTATTTACCAAATATAAATTATACCACAAAACCAAAATATTGTAAAGATATTTCAATAATTTAGTACATATAATTAATTGGTATACGTTTTGGTTTTAATTGTACCACACGTTATTGTTAGTATGTGAACTAATTAATATTGATTAATACTACTTTTTAATACAAAAACCTATAATAATTCATATGATATGACTAGTTGATATTTTACATGTTCTACCCGTTTATTAAAATATTATGTTATAGGTCAATAAATGCGATCCGAATAAAATGCTTTTTAATTTGCAAATCGGAAATGTTTGAAATATATAAACATTTAGTAACACACAGTGTATTTATCAAAATTCGGCAAGCAGAATCAGGTGAATACATATTACTTGTATTTAGAAGCACAATATTTTTTCTGTCTTGTTAAAGTATATGTTTTTAATGATAATCGGGAGTCATCTGATTGTGGTGTAGATGATTCTATAAGATTTAGTATTTAGTAGTTATCGTATTGTAAGTAATTAGGTTTTTCTGGTAGTATTATGAGTGTTTTTATGGTATATAACTTCTTCAGTAATTATTCCTAGTAATTTTTCATTTATTTTTTTGTCTATAGCTAGTCTATATACACATGGTCTATACTCATTAAAAAATTGTTTAATGAAATTCTTTTTATCTCTTAAGTTTGTTCTTTGCCTCTGTGATTATTTTGTTATTATTTTTTCTTAAGATTGTTTTTTGTCTCTATCTCCCTTCCTGTCTCTCTCTTTTACACACATAAGTAATGCAACACCTCTTGTATTCACGACTTTCACATTTCCAAATTTTAAACTGTGTTTTGGTTAAAGTAGTAGCCAAAGATTTATTTTCTAGGTATACTGCTGTGCTGGGATCTTCGGCCCTAAAAATTTTTTTAAGATTGCCATTAAATAAAAGACACTTTGCCTTTTCTACAATTAACTTTAAAAAACTAAAGGCAGATATCGAGCACACTTTTTTACTAGTTAAATATTGCCCAAGTACTTTCGCTTTCTACAGCATCATCAGGGGCATTTCGTCAAATTTGGGCTATCCAGCAAGCGTAGAATGTAATAAATATGATATTAGACATAAATTGTACATACAATTGTGTTATGTACAATTTATCTTTCATTTCATGTTTATTACATTCTGTGCTTGCTGGATATCCCAAATTTAACGAAATGCTCCTGATAATGTTGTAGAAAGCGTAAGTACTTGGACAAGATTTGATTAATAAAAAAATATACTTCAAATCCAAACAAAAGAATTATATTTATACTAACAAAAACTAGATTATGTAGAAGAAATCCGATTCTTGGGTATGACGTTGGATAAAAAATTAACTTGGAAAACTGAAAGCTGAAAAAATCCTGTCTATCTGGTATAAATTTACTACGATCACTTGCCTTTAAAAACTGGGGTGCCGATTATTCAAGTTTAATACTTATTTACAAATCCATAATTCGATCAAAACTTGACTATAAAGCCATCGTCTAAAACTCCTTTAAAAAGACACATATACAAGTCCCATTCAAAGTCTATATTGGGAAAGTGGAGAATTTTCTCTTTCTTTTAGAAGACAATATCTAAGCCTAACATATGCAGCGGCAGTGTCATCAAACCGAAATAATCCAATACTGCATAACGTTTTTGCTGATCGATTTACAAACAAATTTCAACAAACACATCAAATTGACCATCCTTTTTACTTTCGTATACAATCATACTTATCCAAATTAAATTTTCAATTTCCAAAAACCTATGATACCTCATCAATCCACAACCCTGCACCATGGTGGACAATATCTATTCCTGCTATCGACATCAGTCTAACAAACCTAAGAAAATCAGAGATATCATCAACCGCCATTGAACAAAAGTTTCATGCACTATTAAACAGATATGGCAATACCTACAACGTATACACCGATGCGTCAAAAAATGAAGACAGAGTTGGAGCACCAATTTATTCGGAAGACACCTCAGTTAGTTTCAAATTGCCATCAATGACAACCATCTTTGCGGCTAAATTATTCGCAATTTTAAAAGCACTATCATTAATACAAAACAAAAACAAAGAAAGATGTATAATAATCACAGATTCTCTAAGTTCATTATCCTCACATATTATTATTATTATAATCATTATTGTAAACTAATGTATATGTACATATTGTATCAACTGTCACAAATGTTACATAATCTAAATACGCTAATGACCCTGCGTGGTCGATGCGTTAATAAATATATATATATATATATATATATATATATATATATATATATATATATATATATATATATATATATATATAAGTTATGATTTTTGAGGATGCAGTCAGTCTATTTAGCCCACAAGACAAAGAAAACTCTTTGACTTACTGTCAAGCTTTCGAATTTTATTTAATTCTTTTTCAAGACATCTATTCAAAGAAATATAAATTAACTAGTTAAAATTGTTAATTGTCTTACTTACTACTCGTGAGATTACAGTTGTTGATATTGTACTCTACAAAACAAACCATTATGAATATATTAAAATTTTTTTATTAAAAATAACTATATTGTCACTATACAGGGTGGTGAATCGTCAAACGGACCATAGGAAACTCAATGGGAAATTCTAAATTATTGAATTCCTGCTTCCCTAATTATTTTACACCAAAAGCCATGGGAAACTATTTGTAGAGGACTCAAATATGTATCGAAAACAACTGTTAAAATTATTCTACGACTTAAACGTATTCCAAAATTTTGCTAAAATATAATACATTTTTCTGTGAAAATATGTGTATTACGTGTTGCGTTTTGTCATATTATTGTTTCTGATATTTGACAATATTTAAATCAATTATATTACATTTATCTATGATTTAAATGGCCAAAATTTTGTGATTTATTGTTAAAAAAAATATAAGTTGATTAAAAAATGTATTCAGTTGAGAAGAAAAAAGCAGTAATAAAAATGTTTTATTCATGTTTTATTATAACATTTGTTATAGTTTTATGTTTAGAAATTATCATATATTATTATTAGGAATAAAGATCACAGTAACAGTATATTGGAATTCATTGAATTGTTGTATAACTTAACATGGAATTAAATTTTAGTGAATTAGAATATCTTACGTTAAATAAAGATCCGGTAGTGGCAGGAAAAGGTTCGCGCTATTGCCTGAATACAACATTATGCGATTTTTCGTCAACTGAGTACATTTCATTATATTGATCGATTTGTAAACAATATAATTTATTGTTCACAAAGTAATAATGTTCATTAGTAGTAGTATTTAGTAAAATTCATTGTTTATAATTTAATCATAAAATAACAAAATTGACAGTTCAAATTGTCAAACATCTGACATAAATATGATAAAACACAAACGTCCTAATATATATTCTTGCATTACGTGTGGCCTAACTTTTAGGGGTAGCCTGAAAAATGTATTATTTTTTTGCAAAATTTTCAAGTACATTTGAGTCGTAAAACGGTTTTAACATTTGTTTTTAATTCAGATTTTAGTCCTCTACAAATAGTTTTATATGACTTTTGATCTAAAATAATTAGGGAAGCAGCAATTCAACAATTTAAAATTTCTCATTGAGTTTCCTATGGTCCGTTTGACGATTCACCACCCGGTATATGTCATTGTATTATCATTGTTATATTTCATTTTTCACAGGCTTCAATTCTAGAGATGCAGAAACATGAACAGAAACGGTTATTTTTAGAAATGACACATATACAAAAAAATAAAAAATGTGTAAATAGAAGATCAGATATTGACAAATTAAGTAACATTTATTGTTGCATATTAACATATCAATAAATACCGTCAAGATATCATTTTCTATTGACATCCTAACATTAAAAATTCATATGTGCTTAAGCCAAACTGCTGACGGGATTAATTTATATTTTTTTATAGACAATTAAATAAATTATAATAAAAACTATTGTTACTGGTTTTGCTTTCCACATAAAATAACTGTATTTTCATTCATATTATGTCCATTAATTAAACCATGACAATGATATATTATAGTGACAATATAGTTATTTTTAATAAAAAAATTTTAATATATTTATAATAAACTTTTGTAGAGTACAATATTAACAACTGTAATCTCACGAGTAGTAAGTAAGACAATTAACAATTTTAACTAGTTAATTTATATTTCTTTTTATAGATGTCTTGAAAAAGAATTAAATAAAATTCGAAAGCTTGAAAGTAAGTCAAAGAGTTTTCTTTGTCTTGTGGGCCAAATAGACTGACTGCATCCTCAAAAATCATAACTTATATTTAAATCAACAGTCAAGAATACCACCATCTTATATGTATATATATATATATAATATATATATATATATATATATATATATATATATATATATAAATAGAGTGTGTATAACGACGCTAAGAATACAATTCTTTGGAGGGTAACTTTCGGGAAAGCGTCAAAACAAGGATCAGCTAGAGATGGTATAAGCCAGTTTGGTGTAGAACTTTATTCTAAATGTATCTCACCGAAAATTTCACATTTAGAATAAAGTTCTACACCAAACTGGCTTATACCATCTCTAGCTGATCCTTGTTTTGACGCTTTCCCGAAAGTTACCCTCCAAAGAATTATATATATATATATATATATATATATATATATATATATATATATATATATATATATATATATATATATATATATATATATATATATAGTAAGTAAGTAAAAGAATGCATTTCATTTCAATAGGAACTCCACCATACCCCGACACGTGTTTCGGGTTATTCAACCCATCGTCAGGAGCTCTTGTGGAAGTTTGTGGAAGTATTTGGCCATTATAACTAAAATAATAGCCAGGGTACGCTAGCAGCGACATCTATATGAAATAACTAGAAGTCGAGAGACCTCTCTGATAGCAAATTAGGTGAACCGCAAATTCAAAGCCTCTTGGTAGAGGCTTTCAACGACGCTAGAAGTACATTTTTACTTCGCCATGCCTCTACGATTCACCTTTGAAAATTACCATCTTTTTTCACTCTTCACGTAGAGAAAGACGTTTAAATGAAAGTAAAAGATTGCATTTCATTTCGATAGGAAGTCCACCATATATACATATATATACATATATATATATATATATATATATATACCGGGTGGTGAATCGTCAAACGGACCATAGGAAACTCAATGAGAAATTTTAAATTGTTGAATTGCTGCTTCCCTAATTATTTTAGATCAAAAGTCATAAAAAACTATTTGTAGAGGACTAAAATCTGAATTAAAAACACATGTTAAAACCGTTCTACAAATCAACTGTACTTCAAAATTTTAAAAAAATGTGATACATTTTTCAGACCACCCCTAAAAGTTAGGCCACACGTAATGCAAGAATATATATTAGGATGTGTTTGTTTTATCATTATTAATGTCAGATGTTTGACAATTTGAATTGTCAATCTTTTTATTTTATGATTAAATTATAAACAATGAATTTTACTAAATACTACTACTACTGAACATTATTACTTTGTGAACAATAAATAACCCTAGAACAGCACAGTTCGTTCATCTAACATAGACTGCACAGTGGGGTCTCGAAAACCCTAATTGTTTTTTTTTAGTAATAAATGTTATGAATTTTTTTTCTGCGGTATGTAGTACAAAACAACAAACAACAATATCTTATTTTCAAAATATATTTATTAAAAAAAAACATTTCTCATTAGATCTGATAAACGTGGAAAAACATAAACTAGTGCTTTTATTACACTATATTGAAAATATGGAGATACGACCAAAAAAATTAAACAAAATTCCAGTGAAATAAAACTTTTCTCTTAAAAGCCCTTTAAACTAAAATAAAATATAAATGTTGTTACAAGATAATTATTTCTTACTCTTAGCCAGGCACTTCAACTTTGGTTCTGACACATATAACATAATTGAGCCCGATGTTCTAAACAGTACGGTTTGTGGCACAACGAACAAGCAGAACTCGTTTTTCGATCCCTTCCACGAGGACAAAAGCAGCATCTAACCTTTTTAGGCAAACTAACATCAAAATTATCTCTTTGAGGTACACCAACTCCTAATATTTCGCTAATTTTTACACGTAGGGTTGTTGGCAAATTGGTAACTTGTAGTCTTTCCCTTAAGTGCGGTTCAATTAATGCAGTTGAAAGTTCTTTTAAAAATGTTTTTCTATCGTGTTTTCGGTCATCTTTCCATTGGGGATTTGCAAGTGAAAATAGAACCATAGCATTTATTCCGCTAGCATCCAACATATTGAAAAACATTCTGAGAGGCCAGCGTCTAGTTTTACGGGAAGTCGTGTAAGAGTGGCACATCTGATCAAAGGTGTCTGTGCCACCCTTTGTTTCATTGTAGGAATGTACAAGATTTGGTTTTCCGGCAAGGTATTAAGTGATGAATCAGGATGCAAAGTTGATAAAAGTAGTACCACTTTATTTTCCTTTGGAGTGTACGAAACTAGCGTTTTGTTTCTGTCGAAAGCAAATATGGATGTGCCTACATCTTTTTTTTGTGTAAACTTCGGAGGTATTTCCCTTTTATTTTTTCGCAACGTTCCAAGGATTGTTAGCTGATACTGTTCCATCATTTGTTCACTTAGAGGTATTGACGTGAACCAGTTATCCATTGTTATGTTACGGTGAGTACCGTGTATTGGTTCAGAAAGTTTTCTGACATAATATGTAGGAACTGACTCATTATTCTCAACATCAACTTTTCCAACGTATGGAATGGCATTCAGCATATAAAATGTCTTCGAATCATTTATCATCATTACTTTCATTCCATATTTATCAGGTTTGCTGGCCATGTAAATTCGGAATGGACATTTTCCACGAAAACTCACGAGCTGCTCATCAATTGTACAGTTCTCATAGGGCGTGTAGTATAGCTTGCAATTATTTATAAAAATGTCCCATATTTGGCGAATATGGGTAAACTTGTCAACCAATTTTCTAGCATTTCTGTCTGTTTTGTCGTCAAACCTCAAGCAAAGAGCTAAAAACTGAAATCTTTGTTGGGGCATGGTTGCCCGAAATAGCCCATTGCCATATTTTATTGACCAAAGCTCATCTAAATTACAATTTGAGACTCGTAATGCACCAGCGAGATACAGCAAACCAATACATGCTTTGACTTCTATGTTGTTGGTTATTTTTTTGTAACTCTGCGGCAAGCCACTCTGACACTTCCTAAGAATTTCTTGATTTGTATGCAGCACAATAATGTCCACAATCTCTTGAGAAAATAGTAAATTCCAAGATTCAACAGGGCTACTAACATTTCTTGCTTCATTTTTTAGACCAGGCAAATGTAAAACGATGTTATCCTTTCTTGGACGTCCTTGTCGTGCTGGTGCCTGTGTGGTCCAACGATGACCATTTTTTCCCAGTATACTGGCGATATTTCTTTGCGAGGTATTGGGTTCTGTTTGTTCTTCTTCATTATCGTCGTCACTTTGTTGTTCGTTATCAGTGTCAGACTGATGTTCAGGAACATAAAGATCGTCTTCATCTGATGAGTCTCCAAAATCATCTTCGATGGTCTCTGGTTCATTTTCATTCGCCCACAGGTTTTCAGCTTCCCACTCTAATTCTTTTCTGGTTAGTGGACGCTGATATTTTCTCTTAGAATCTGCCATACTAGCAAATAACAAAAAATCACCTCAAAATTTTAACACCGTTTAACTGCACACTGGGGTCCGAAGTACCCACAGATCTACTAAAAGCGTCACAGTAAACTATACAACAAACTTACGCGGCGCAGCGACTGTCTCTCAACGTAGTCGGCTCTTAACTGAATTTACGTGCAAGGGATTGCCAAAAGACGCAGACATGCGCAAGTTACATTAAACGATTCATGCGCCTGGGTTTTTCAGACCCCAGTGTGCAGTTCTAGGGATAATATTGTTTACAAATCGATCAATATAATGAAATGTACTCAGTTGACGAAAAATCGCATAACGGCGCGAACCTTTTCCTGCCACTACCGGATCTTTATTTAACGTAAGATAGGTATTCTAATTCACTAAAATTTAATTCCATGTTAAGTTAAGTTATACAACTATTCAATGAATTCCAATATACTGTTACTGTGATCTTTATTCCTAATAATAATATATGATTATTTCTAAACATAAAACTATAACAAATATTATAATAAAACATGAAGAAAACATTTTTATTATTGCTTTTTTCTCTTCAACTGAGTACATTTTTTAATCAACTTAATTTTTTTTAAACATTAAATCATAAAATTTTGGCCATTTAAATCATAGATAAATATAATATAATTGATTTAAATATTGTCAAATATCAGAAACAATAATATGACAAAACGCAACACGTAATACACATTTTTTCACAGAAAAATGTATTATATTTTAGCAAAATTTTGGAATACGTTTAAGTCGTAGAATAATTTTAACAGTTGTTTTCGGTACATATTTGAGTCCTCTACAAATAGTTTCCCATGACTTTTGGTGTAAAATAATTAGGGAAGCAGGAATTCAACAATTTAGAATTTACCATTGAGTTTCCTATGGACCGTTTGCCGATTCACCACCCTGTATATATATATATATATATATATATATATATATATATATATATATATATATATATATATATATATATATATGTATACTTGATATTAATTTTTCAAAGTTCATTTATTCTAGTATTTAACCTTATATCAATTTTCTACAATTGTCCGATTAAAACGTTTGGATGCTACATTTTATTTAGTAGTATAGGGATTGGTTTTTGATTTATCATATAATATACTTTTAAATATCTTTATAATTCTTGTGAATAAAATCCTCCATCATTGTCATTTAGCAGTTTATATATGAACACTCCGCTGGATTTCAGCCATAATTTTAAAATTCTTTACGTTTCTACACGTTTAAAAACGGCACTTTTTGTATTAATAAAATAAATGAAAATCATTTTACAAAAATCGTGTTGGAAAATAACAAAATATTTGGAGCCACCTAATGATCCGCTCCTCATAAGTCCACATACATCAGTGTGTACAACCTCCAATAAACTAAAATTATTGGCTCTGTGAAAACGATAATCGTGTTTATCATGTATGACAGATCACTACTCTCTTGTCATTTACGCCGTCATCACTTCTGTGATTTTCAAACAAAATCTTGTAATTTGTTAGTAGATACCCCATTGGGGCACCATTTATTTGTCTATAGAATTGATTTTGGAAGATGAAATAAGTATTGGACATACAATTTTTAATGAGAGATAAGTGGTCTTGCTGTAAACTGTTTCTACAACGGTTTTTTTTTTTTAATTAAAATAATAACAGGAATAGTAACTTGGTATATGCTTTATTATACTATACCGTAACAGAAATGATAAAATTAAAACATACCACAGCTGCCTAAAGTCTTTGTACGTTTAATATAAATTAGATGTAGAGTGGAAGTGTTTTGAAAATACTTGACGGAGGGTCGCTTTTGATAAATTATCCTCCATTTGTGATGTAGTTTTATTCGCCACCAAAAAGTTAGTTGCGAATTTATTACAATATTGTTTACTGTAATTTTCTAAATGTCTGTTGCTTATTGTTTCAAAGCAAAAGGGAGTTAAAAGTTGAAAGTGAATGCACATTGTTAGTTAGTAAATCTAAATATAAGAAGTTTCTTAATATAAATTACACATTTTGTCTTAAACCTGGAATATTTTTAATATCTAAGTTTAATGCTGAAATGTACTACAAAAATACAGGTCAAAGCTATTAGGTAAATATCTGTTAAAAACAATTACTTTTAGGGTTACTCCAAAGATTATTCCAAAAAAAGCTAATACCTACATATATAAATTTATTTATATAGATGTACATGCTTTAAATATAATATATATATATATATATATATATATATATATATATATATATATATATATATATATATATATATATATATATATATATATGCAATTAGTACAACAAAACCTAGAGCTAAGATTAATATTATTACTTAAATCAATATCAAACTCACCAGTCTTTCAGGTTGAACCGCGTCGATATCCATTTTGCCGAGCTTCGGCATCCTCTCTGATGCCTTCCTCAGGGCTTCTGAGGTCTCAGTCTCCCGAGCCCCAGACACTACTACACTGTTCACTGATCACTAGTAGTACTACTGATAGCGTAGTGATCAGTGAACAGTGTAGTAGTGTCTGCGGGTTCGGGAGACTGAGACCTCGAAAGCCCTGAGGAAGGCATCAGAGAGGATGCCGAAAGGTCGGCAAAATGGATATCGACGCAGTTCAACTCGGAAGACTGGTGAGTTTGATATTAATTTTAGTAATAATAATAATCTTAGCTCTAGGTTATATATATATATATATATATATATATATATATATATATATATATATATATATATATATATATATATATATTATATATATATAATATATATCGCTGGTGACCTGGCAATACCTCCTAAGTGATGTCAAACACTTTTTTCAGGAGAAACAAAAAACTGATTAAACCGTTACTATAAGGACTTTTTTATTATTTTTTAAGTCAGTGGTTTAAATAATATAAGCTTTAACGTTGTTTTGAAATAAAATAGTACAATTGTTAAATTATGTATTTATTAGGACACTTAGGATATATTGATTCTTAAATATTGTCAAATAGGATATTTTACAACACTTTATTTTACCTATAGGAGAAAATGATATAACAAAAAACATTGCTAACTTTTCTTTTCAAACTTAAAAAATTATTTCTTACAACTTAAAACAAAACAAAAAATAAAAAAAAGTTTGTTTTAGGGTATTTTGTTAAATATGCACACATATTTTTTAAAATAATGATTCGGAACTGCAAAATTATTCATGTAAAAGTGCATCGTAAAATGCATGCGTATCTTTGGGAAGAACTGATTTTAACTCCTGAAGGTGTTGCCACTTTTCAGACTTAATTTTGCATGGTCCTTGTAACAGTTTGGGATATTCCAATATTGTTGGCATAGTTTTTGGTCTACATGGGAGTTCTTTGTATTCATCCTCATAATCTAATTTTACTCTTATAGTGCCGCATGGATCATATTTAATACTCTTGATGTCATTAATTACTGGATCGTTGGTTTTTCTTCCAGGCCTAATAGAAGAGTATCTTAAATACTTAGAGGAGGAGAAATCTTTGAAAAATGAAGATTCCAGCAGTCGAGTTCTGTAAGGGGTAGGCGTCTTTCTCGCTTCCTTCGTTACTGACTCATAATCGCTAGGCAAATATCTTTCTCTATGCCTAAGAGATCTTTCTATAACGCTGTGTACCGAATCACACTCCATCTGAGTGTGACCCGGCTCAAGAAATTTTTGGTATACAAAGATATTGTATCTCATAGCAAAATTTAATAGTGCATTAGCTAAAACACTGTCTCTGTTCTGATATCCACATCCATCGGAGAACATCACGATTGGTGTTTTAGAATCAGTCAAGCAATATGTCTGCAAGTAATGCAGTAATGCTTGTGAATGTTGATGCTTTCATTATATTATTCTGATCTTCAGAGAACCAGTAACAGAGAGCATCTTTTGTCCTAAGGTCATAGACTGTAAAATTGTGACAACAGAGCTTTGTTTTGAAATAGATTTTATTAGCGGGAAGAAAAGGACATAACTTGACTGCCTGCAGATCCATTGTAATGACTATTAGATTGCCTTTTTTCGCTTCCTCTTTATCAGTATTCTTAGCTTGTCTCGCAAGATCTTTCCTTTTTATATGCAACTGATATTCGTCTTCGGAAATATTTCCATATTTAAACGAAAAACAAGTATTACACTGGTCTTTTTTCGGCTTGTATAGTGACAAGTTCTTCTCTTTAAACTTCTTAGAAAAAACATTTCTTCCCAATGGAGTTACTTTTTTGTCGTTGCAAAAGTCATGACAGTAGACACTGTAAAGGTGAGCCATGTTTTGAAAGGTGTTTTCCAGGTACAGTTTAAGAGTATCTCGACGACAGTAATGAGATGGAAGTTTGGGTAATGATTCAAAAAAGTTATTTAATAATCCGTAGTCCGTATCGAATCTCCTTCTTATGTATTCCTTGGTGTTTATACTTGTAGAAGCTTCTTTACTCATTCCACATTTGCTGTTGTCGATCCAAGCTTGAACCGTTTTGTAACCAAGATCTAGTGTATTTAAGAACATGGTACGACAAACTTCAAGATTTTCGTTTGCATCGTTTAAATAATAATGATATGTGCCTAATCTCCTGGAATTCTCTTTGGTTTTTGTACGAGTTGGAACTTTTATAACATGTGATGCGACGAAAACTTTACGCTGATCCCAATTCAGATCATTCCAAAACTTTTCAAAAATAGCTGCCCTACATTCTTCAGATATTTCCGCGCAAAACCTAACTTTAGAGTTTTTACATTTCTTTGAATTACATGTTTCTTTAATGCTTCTCCCATTTTTTGGGCAATTTTGTCTCATTTTCTCTCCTTTATTTTTACTAAATCCAAGATAAGGTTTTCCTTTCATCCTTAACCTTTTGTTTATATTTCTTATCCATAGTGATGGATCAGGAATGCTTTTTCTCTTTCTAGCTTCATTATTTTGAGTCTCAACCAATACTTCTTCATTGTCAATATCAGGATGATTGAATTTTTTATCCATTGAATCATTATTCGTTCCAGAACTTGCCTTGGACTCTGAGCTAATGGATTCTTCTTCACTTGGGACATAGTCGTCGGTGTCAGGTCCACTATCCTGTTCATCTTCGCTCGAAATTTCGTAGGCTTCTTACCAAAAATGGTTTAGAACTGCAAAAAATAAAAAAATGGTGGTATTACTAGCTATTTGTAATGTTAAAATTAAATCAAATTGGTATATTTTTAAAGGTATGTGGGGCAATAGAACACTTAAATTATAAAAAAAATCTGGACAGACATTTAATTTAATTTTTCGAATACCCCACATGCCGTTAAAACTGCAGGCTTTTTTATACTGACTTACTTGTGACTGTTGTCTTGATTAATAGATGGCAAAATATCACAGGCCGTACTGTTTTCAGTCTCAGTCATAAGGTACTCCGTTTGGTCACATGAAGTGTTAATTATTTAAAATAATTAATTATATTAAGTCAAAAAATTATGAGTTTAAATTCGTATTTTCTTCAAACTCGATGGCAGTATTTTGTACGTTATCATCATTAAAACCCTTTTGCAGATCAGGGTTTTCATTTTCTTTGTTGGATACCATTGATACCATAAGTTTGGTTCTATTTGAGATCATGTTCCTAAAAGCAAAAAAAAAATACTTGTAAAATAATATAAAATTACCAAATATTTATTTAAAATTGTATTTAAAATAATGAATGCAAAGTCAGCTATTTAAGTTTTAAATTTTTTTAATGGCAATTACTCCTATCTGAATTAAATAGCTGAAACATCGTTCTAGTTTGAATAAAATTAAGTAATGTGTCTAAAATTCCTTTATCATAACTAAATAAACACACATGTTTAATAAACAATTGAAATACTTACGCAGTTAGTATGATTTTCGCTATAAAACGTCAGACAAGTCCAAGCACGTCCGTAGCACATAACTTTACCACACAAACTAGTTAGATAGGATAATTTGCGTCTTGTTTATTTGCTCTAGTCAGGTAGGAGATTTTTCAATAGCGATTTTTAGGCTTTCAGCTTAATCGTATAAAAACGAGATTTTAAACAAAGGTGTATCTTTATGCTACGTGTTTAAATCTGGAAAAATCTCATTTTTGGCAAAAATGGCAGATAGGAGGTATTGCCAGGTCACCCGCGATATATATATATATATATATATATATATATATATATATATATATATATATATATATATATATTTATCAAATTATTCTCGACCGTACTGTGTTAAATATTATTTGTAGTCTCAGCAATTGGTCTGTATGAAATAAAACTCTATTTGTTATTTCTCAATATTTCGTCACGATTTTGTGACTTCTTCAGGAGAAAACTGTAAATTTATTATAATTATTATATGTAAACAAAATGAATATTTCAATACTTACAACTTAAGATTAAAAATTTAAATATTTATATGTTCTCAAAATTTAAATTTTTAATCTTAAGTTGTAAGTATTGAATGATTCATTTTGTTTTCACAAAATCGTGACGAAATATTGAGAAATAACAAATAGAGTTTTATTTCATAGAGACCAATTGCTGAGACTACAAATAATATTATACATATATATATATATATATATATATATATATATATATATATATATATTATATATATATATATATATATATATATATATATATAGGGTAGTCCTTAATAATTGTAAACTATTACGATTTAAGCCAAGTTGCTTTAATATCATATTAAGATATTAAGAAAGATACATCTACCACATGTGTGACATAAATTTACGCTTAACTTTTTTGCCCTTTAAGTTAGCTCTACGTGTGTTAAAAAATATTAGAGATACATTATTTTTACAAAGAAAAAGTATACTCATTAGTATTCTCAAAATTCAACTATTTTCGAGGTAATCGAATTTTATAAGTCAGCTGCATAATAATTCTTAGTTTGATATTTGTGCGTTAAATATAAGCATAGTTCATAGTGTATTCTAATTAAAACAACTAAAAGACGATAATGCAACATCACAAAATGCTTTATTGTGGGTGCTTAATGTGTTATTGGAGAAAAGATTCTTCTTATGGTGACGTGTCCGTATTCAGACGTTGGCCGTAATCATGTTTACAATTTCCCTTTTCTATCGCTTCTTAAGTTTCCATACTGGCGTTGTATAGAGCGACGTCTTAAGATTTATACAAGACAGGGACATAATACATCCCTGCCTAACTCCTCTCCTGTTTTCAATTTTAATTTCTGGACTGGGTTCGTTATCTATACCGATTAAAAAGTTATCACATATGCTATGAACCGAAAATTTTCAAAATGGTAAAGAAGCATTTTTTATAAATTATCTATGTACGCTATTATCAATTCTTAATTTATGTACATTAGATTTGAATAAAAGAAGTGTAAAAAAAGGAAATAAAACACTTTTACTCTAAAATGTTTTGGAGTCACTAGCAAAACTAATTGAATTACGAAAGATTAAAATAAACTGTTAAAAAAATCAATGGCTAGTAGCCGTTCTGGGATAATGATTAAAAACACACGTATCAAATGAACGAAATAAACGTACAAATTCAACAAGCAGGTCTACAAATGGTCTGAGAAACAAGATTTCAAAAATATGTCCTGCAAAACGGAAAGTACTTCTACCTTAATTATTATTTTTTTTTCTTTGGCATAGGCATTTGCCATTTAGCCAGTCACAACTTTTTTAGTTCTTCCCAAAAGGAAAGAAAAAAAATAATTATCACAATATATTTATTATTGGTTATTTGGTTATCAATGGAACAAACATGGTCACTCGCTTCTCGTCATCCCCCATCAAGAACACAAACATCAAAATTAAAACACAAACTAGACCGGGTCACGGATAGTAGGTTTAAAACAAATGGGATAAAACAAAGGCTACTTTTCGAAATAAATTCTGTTAAGTAGTTATATACAATTTTGTTATTTAATGACAAAAGGTAACAAATGTTATAGGGTGGAAGGATTTTATGTTTGATAAGATTTTTTATTAAGCCGTCAGTTTGTTGTATATATTTTGTACATTCAAAGAAAATGTGTTTTAAATCTGTTTCTTTTTGACAAACTTCGCATAAATTGGAATTAACAGTTTTAAGTTTTGCCAGATGAGCCGGATAACATGCGTGTCATGATTTCATTCTAATAATAGATGTAATGTATCTACGTGGAACAAAGTAATTTTTTGTAAACCACAATTCACTTGGGATTGAGGGTTGTATGAGTGCATATTGTGATTTAGAGTGTTGACTATATTCATAATATTCTTGTTTCCACTGATTGTTTACTAAATTCTTTATTGTTACAAATACATCTGGGATGCAGAGCTTATCATCTGTTTTAGCACCAGAATCAATGGCTTTTTTAGCTAATATATCTACATACCCATTATTCTCAAGCCCTATGTGAGCTTTAATCCACGAAAATCTAACAGTTCTTTGTTCCTGATATAATTTAAAAATAATTCTACTGATTAGAAAGATGTAAATATTAGTGCTTTTGCTAGCAAAATATATAGTCTCAATGGCTATAAGAACCGATAGAGAATCAGATACAATTATTGCGGAATTGTCATTGGAATTCTTAAAATACTTTAATGCTTCATAAATTGCTATGGCTTCAGCAGTAAAAATTAAAAAATTATGATCTAGAGTGAACATGTTTTCTATTCTTTTTAAAGGAATATAAAAAGCGCATTCAGTGCCAAGAGTAGACTTTGATGCATCTGTATAAATAACTGTTGATGCTGGCCAGTTTTCTAATAAATTCGTTAAAATATTGTAGCTCATTGCAGTATTTACATGGTAACTTGGTTTGATTACCGTAATAGTTTGCAAAAAGCATAAAATTCTGCCAAGTTTGAATTTTCATATGTGTATGAGTTGGTGTATTCGCAATTTAAGAGATTTCTAAAAGTGTCACAAAGTGAAGGAGAATTTTTGTGGATCCAATATGTATTTGTGAAATCTGCATTATTAAGTTTGCTAATACTGCAGTAAAGAGAGATGTTTCTATGACGAGTATTAATCAGAAATTTTTGACCAAGATATTCTTTTCTATATTTGAGTGGAAATTCTAGTGCTTTAACATATAACGAATTGGTAGGGGTTGATTTCATAGTACCTAGGCAAATACGTAATATTGTATTTTCAAACACGTCTATTTTCCCTAAGATATACTTAGCTGCTGAACCATACAAAACACATCCATAATCTATAATTGATCTTATGTACGATCGATAAAAAAGTAACGCAGTTTCTACATCGGCTCCCTACCAAGTTTTAGAAATTGCTTTAAGGAAATTTAATCCCTTATTACATATATTTAACATGAAGTGAATGTGCTACTTCCAAGTTAATTTTCGGTCAAGAATCATCCCTAAGTATTTAATTAAAGAACAGAAGCTATATTCCCGACTGTTCACTGTTAACTTGTCTATTTTTGGGAGCTTATGCATCGAGAAAATACATATACTAGATTTACCTGGTGCTACTTCGAACCCATTTTCTTTAAACCAGCTATTGGAGTAGTCGTCCATTTTTCCCAAAATTTGTATGCACCTATCGTATGTTTTGGAAGATGAATATATAAGAAAATCATCAGCATATTGTATTATATTAAAACTGTTATTTACTAGGAAGACTGTGTAAATCAGATGTATAAAGATTAAATAATAAAGGGCTCAAAACTGACCCTTGTGGAAGTCCTACTAATGTAGCTGGTATATGAAAATTTCTTATCATTTTTTCCATAAGGATTTCCAGATAAACGTTATTGTAAGCACCTTACAATAACGTCCAAACATACTGTAGGTAGGTATGTATTATTGGAAAATGTATCCTGAATGTCCGTTACTAATGTAGCAAGAGCATCTATAGTACCACATCCTTTTTTGTATCCAAATTAAAGGTCTGGAAGTAATTTCTTCTTATCTAACCACCATTCCAGTTTATGTTTAATCATTAGTTCTAATGTTTTTAGTAAACAGGACATCTAGTAAACATTTAGTTAACGGGAAATGGGTCTGTATGAGTAGGATAAATTGGGATTTTTACCTGCTTTGAGAATAGGAATAATAATTACATCTTTAAATTCATGAATAACTGAATTATTGATAATTATGTCATTGAATATATCCAATAAAAATAGTTTAGCAAGTTTTGGAAGAAACTGAATCATAGGGTATTTAATATTATCCAATCCTGGACTTTAAATATTTCTGTTTTTGAGTGCATACTCTAATCCAGTAATATTAAATGGTTCTAGTAAAAATTCCTTTTCGTTACTTTGTAGAAAGTATTGTAATTTCCCGTGGTATAACAGATGGTGGTGTTATTTAATCAAAAAAGTCTTCCTCTAATGTACTGTCAAAGCATTTTGTGTTCGATATTGGTTTTCTGTTTATTTTCCTGGCTTGATTCCATATAGTTGATGATGGAGTATTTTTATTTAAGGCAGAGACAAAATTTTTCCAACTTTGTTTGGCAATTGCTTTTTTTCTTATCGTTTGCTATGGTCTCTTGGCATTTCAAGTAATTTCTAAAATTCGAATTATGTTTATATATTGAAAAGAATTCTTGCCTCTTACTGATGATTCTGTCGCAGTCTCCATTCCACCAAGGAGGATGGTTTTGAGTTTTCTTTTTAAAAGGTTTATACTGTGGAATTGAAATTTCTGCTGCCTGGTTGATCCCATCTATTAAGAAAATGTATTTTTCTAATATATTTTCCATTTGGTACTGCTTATCGAAAAATTGTTCAACAGAAGATGCATATAAAAACCAATTGGCCTTTTTTATGTTCCACTTGCTTGCAGGAATAATGTTTTCAATTTTATTCTTGCAATTTATTTCCGTGTTGATGATAAAGTGGTTTGAGCCTAAAGTATCTAGATAGACGGACCAGATTATTTTACTTGTTAGTTCAGGCGAGGCGAAAGTTACATCGATGGCCGAAATATTTTGATCAGGTCGGGTAAGAATAGTTGGTTGGCCGTTATTCATTACTATATAACCTATATCATCTGCAGCTGTTATAAGTTGTTTTCCAACTACGTCATTAAAATTCGATCCCCAGATTGTATGATGAGCGTTGAAGTCTCCACCTATAATTGCTGGTTTACTTACTTCCGAGAAAATATTCGTCCAATCATATACTGTACTTTGTCTTTTAGGCGATCTGTATATAGATAATATGCTTAATTAAGTTTTTCCGTATTTAATCTTTTTACCACAAACTTGAATATCTTTATTAAAATTACAATTTAACTTTAATTCACTAAAAGAAATTGAATTATGAATTAATATGGCAACGCCGCCAAAACCGTCCTGCCTGTCATTCCTGATAAGAGTGTAACCGTTAAATCGGTATTGCAAAATTTTTTTAAACCACGTATCACTGAGAAGAAGAATGTCTATTTTTTCTTTGTTTAAATAATTCGTTAAGCTGCCTTTATTAGCAACCGCAGATCTAGCGTTCCACTGACTTATTTTAAAAGAATGTTTAAGAGACATTAAAATTACTATTATCTATTGTATGAATTACCTGTTCTAAACCTGAAATTATTGTTTTATCGTGTATCGTTTTAATGTCTTCCAATGTACGAATGTTACTTAAAAGCTTGATTAATAAGGTTGACACACATTTAGCTAATTCATTTTTGTTATCAGTTTTTCTATAGTTTGATTTGTATGGGTTAGGAGGTAAGGGCTGTGAGGGTCCAAATGTGAAGGGAAAAATTGGTTGCTGTATTGTTAATTGAATAGGAGGGGAGTTGGCTTTTCTTTTCTTTGCTGTAGGAAGATTTTCGCTATCAAAATTAGTTTGACGGTGTGTTGGAATTTGAGTTTGTCTTATACTCATATTAGGTAGATTTATAGAAATATTTTTATTATTTACAGGGAGTGTGGGAAATTCTTTATCATAATTTAAAAGAACAGAAAAAGGATTGTAACTAATTTGGCCTGAAAATAAATTTTCACAGTATAATTTTGCTTCTAAAAAGGTAGTTTGTGCTCTATCATAATGATTCTATTTTTTTTCTGCTTTCATAAAACGGACAGTTTTTAGATATTGTTACATGGTCACTATTTTTACAGTGTATGCAAAACTTGGTTTTCTCACATTTATGATTTGAATTTTTAATTTCACCACATTGTATACAGGAATCCTGTGTACTTTTGCACTGTTTAGAAACATGTCCAAATTTCAGACACCTGAAACATTGTACAACTCTACCAACAAACTGCTCAACGGGAAAATAAACTCGATTAAAGGCTACAAAACTGAGAAGAATATTTCTCTCAAAAGTAATAACTACAGTTTTCTTATCGTACGTACTCTGTTATTGACTCTTTTTAAATCTTACGCTTTGTTTTATAACTACTTAAAACTTTAGAAGTACATTCAATATTCTCTATTAAATAATTAACATCGTACCGAGTATATACGTCTCTAACTAACCCTTTCACTTCCAACAAGTGATTTGGTATATATGATCTTAAATTATGTTCTTTTAATGACTTATTATTAACTAATTCATTAGCATCTAAACGAGAATTTACTAGAATTTTTATTCGATTCCGACCAATACTCCTAATTTCTTTTATATTACTAAGTTTAAAATCTTGAACAGTATTATGTCCTACAGTCGTGGGATGCAGTCTACCCAAGTTTTCTTCACTGGTTTTTTCAAGATATACCCAAATATAGATTACTTATATGATAGCAAATTAAAATGTTTTATCTCCATTTTCGTGGGCTGCAAACCATATTTTTCTTGAATTGTTTCACCATCAATCACCAATGCACTATTCTCACTAATAGCATCCATATCTAATTCTGTCGTCGAAGAGGACGTCTTTACATTTTTGTCAATCCCCAACGGGGATTGCATTTATTTAAAAACACACAATATAAGTATATATAAAAATAACCACAACAAAAGTAAAAAACTAGAAACTAATTAGCAAGCTGAACCAAAAACGATTAGTAAGAACGTCCTTATCGTTTGAAGGTAAAATCGAGACTGTACCTTAATCTTACCACGTAAAACCTATTGCAAGTAAGATCTTAACAAAACATAAAGTAGTCAGTATCCACTGTTACTATATTACAAGACACACTACTCATTCTTTTATGTGACAGATAGTTTGCAAACAATATTATTGTAGAGAAAAAAGTGGAAATTTTATAACTCTTTATAACAGAGTTTGATGTGTCGTAATAATATAGGTAATAGTTTTTTTACAAAACATGTGTTATTTTGTGTTTTAAATACGATGTCACCTTATAATATGCTAAATAAATAAATTGTAATTCAAATATAAAAAATAAACCAAATTACAAAGTCTAGACAAAATACACATAAATATTAACAGAAAAAGTAAGTCTTTATAAAGATGGCAAAGACAGTGAACTTAACGCGACCCCGTCTCTACCAGTTACAGTCTAACTGTTGAAAGATAAGCAAGAGCCAGTTTGTAACTTATATATATTTTCCAAAGACTAAGATCTTTTCCGTTGACTTTCTCATTTGCATACTCTTTTTAACCGTCTCTATCCAAAAACGTCTAGACATTTTTAGTGATTAGATTTATGGTACCCTTAGAGATATACAAAAATTAAATGGAAACTTTGTATGTGTACTGACTTGGTTTAAGAGTGTAGGCATGGGCGTGCAGAATTTCATTATTAAAGCAGTTCTATGAGAAATATATTAAAAAGTTAATAAGTTTATATAAATTTAAATGAATTTAAAGTTTATGTATATTAAAAATATATTAAAGCTATAATAAATATATTTTATACATATATGTAAATATGCTATATATTAAATCCAGAGCTAAAATTTACTATTACAAGTCTGACGGTAAAGTAGGGTATTATTTTAAAAGTTCGATAAAGTGAAAAGAATTTTATGACGACGAATAAAGCATTTTCGGCAAGAGATTTTAGAGTTTTGGCCAAGTACTTGACTAATGGTTGGTTAGGACAGTTGTATTCACTGAGAATAGAGAATAGAAGACGTAGAGTAATATTGGTTTTATGAATTTTGGATAGGCCATATTTTATGTTCGACGTGTTCCGAAAGACATTTCACGAGGTATTAGATATTGCTTTATGTCAACAGGAAAAGAGGTCTTATTAATAATGGCTTTTGTTGTTTTCTCCAGATAGGTTGTGTAGTGATTAGGAATGTAGTCTGGAGTATTATTGAGATTTGGGTGTTTATTAATGTAAGAAAAAGTGTTTAGGATGACGGTGGCATTTCCATTATTGGTGGAAATAATGACTAGATTTAGATTTGACTAAAGTTCTTTAGGGGCTTTTTTCTCGGATTGGCTAATGTTCGGATTAGGAGGCTTTTGAGCTCAAGTGATGTATTGTCTTTTTATTTCAGCTTCTTTGGAAGTTAAACTGAACATGAATTCTTTAGTTTGACTTCTTCTTCTTCTTCTTCCTTGTCAACCATTTTTCATCCACTCCTTAATGTAGGTCTCTCCCAATTGCTTCCATCTTTCTCTATCTTGCGCCAATCTAATCCACTGTTTGCCTGCCACTGCTCTTATGTCATCTACCCACCTTTTTTGAGGTTTTCCTATGCTTCTTGTTGTCGTCCTTGGTCTCCATTCTAGAATTCTCCGTGTCCACCTGTTGTCATTATATCGGGCTACGTGACCTGCCCAGCGCCATTTCATTTTTGTAATTTAATCCACAATATCCCCAATCTTTGTTCTACATCTTATCTCGGTGTTTCTAATCTTGTCTCTTAGTGATATTCCAAGCATGATTCGTTCCATTGCTCTTTGCGTTGTTTCTTATTTTTTGACAGATTTTTTGGTAAGTGCTACTGTCTCCAAGCCGTAGGTACAAACTGGTAGTATGCATGTGTTATACACCTTTTTCTTTAAGTTTATAGGAATGGAGGTGTTTTTCAAGATATGTGCTAGTTTGCCGAAAGCGCCCCAAGCGAGTTGTGTTCTTCTTTTAATTTCAGCATCTTGCTTTGGTTTAGTTTGACAGATGATTGGAATGCGACTTCGGGTAACAGAGTAATTGAACCTTTTGCTAAAGCTCGAGTGGCAATGGTCGAAATAAAGCTATCAGAATTAGATGAGCTAATTTATGCTTCTGAATTTTATTCTTAGATTTGTTTAAGAGTGTTTAGGGTTGTCTGGGTGTTGATATCGTCGAAACTATTCCATAAAATCGGATTTAAATTGGAGGAAAGAATAAATTACAAGATATTAAATATGCTGAATATTTGTGACATCTAGTTTTAATGTAGTGGAATAAATAGCATCACGTAGAAGCGCAAAACTGGTCTATCTAAGAAGTTGGGAGAGAGAGTAAACGAAGTATGGCTTTTAGGTTTTATAAATCTGAGAATGACTTTATAGTCTCAGCAGGCTTTAAGTAATGTTAAATCACAAAGAAGAGGATTTTTCGTAGCAGCAGGTTGCTATATGATGTAGTGAGCTGGTAAAATTCAAGCTGTGGAGACGAATAAAATGTTTCGAAAGCACGAATTTCCGCGGTTAGCACAATTAAATCTGGAGCTAAATTAATACAATTTGGAATTGAATCGGAATTTTGTTTATTAGACATTCGTAATTTTTAAACAAAATCCTCATTTCTTTTTCCACTCCTTCTCTGCAGAAAATTATTCTTTCCTTTTTTTTCGATTTCCTACATGTATTTACTTCATAATCCAGTGCTTCTTGAAAATCCAAATTTTCCTCAACTACTTATGGTTTGGCATCTACCTCTCTACCTTCGATATAAATCTCCTTTTCACTTACATCTTTTTTTTTAATAAATCGTCGTTATTTTCCTTTTCTTCTTGTTTTTCTTGCTTTCCTCCTTTTACTTTTTAGTGTGCTATAGGTAGCTGTCGTTATACTGATTTTGTATAATATCCATATTAGTTTTCTTCTCATTTTCTTTGTCCAAAACCTTATTGTCTTTTTGTTAATCATTTCTCCCTGTAGTCTAAACTTCTCTTCTTTAAAGTCTATGGATACATAATTTTTAGTTCACTTATCCACTTCAACTACCATGTCTTGACTTATTTTTTCCAGTACTACATACTGCAAAAAATACAATTTTTAAAATCCTCAATTTAACTCGAATTCTTTCATTAACTTTTGACATTTTTTTTTTATTTTCACCCACCAAAGTTACCCGGGAAATTTTCTACTTCAATTTAGTTAAATCCAATTCTTCTAACAATTTCTTATTTACTTACGACATTTCTGTTCCAGAATCCATTAAAATGTTTACCGTTCTCTGGTTAGTAAAAGCTTCTGTATATATTAAATTTGATTTAAGACTTTTTACACCGTTTGCAGGTAATTTAATAAATTCATTCGAATGGCAAAAATTTTCAATTTGTTGTTTACTTTTATTTAGTGGGTACCATTGAGAAAATCTGAACGCTGCAGTTCATCATGTACTTTTGTTGCAGTTTCGCAACTGTGTCTAAACATTTTTAATACATAAACAGAGTTTTTGTTAATTTTGATTCTCCCCGTAATATATTTAAACAAGATGGCGAGTACAAGGGCACAGCGGTTTCAATGGTTAAACATTGCAAGACGAGCCATCTGCAAAATAACACACAATGGTATTAGTGATAAGAGACGAGTATTATCTTCCAAACAACACACACATTGGTTTGGATAAGGATAGTGCATCTTACCACACACACTTCGCTTCGGTCTTATGACAGATACAGTCGTTAAATGCAGTAAGGGTGGAGGTTGGTCAATTATCAATACTTTGTGGTTTCTGTACGTCGTTGATAACGTCTTTTTCGATAGCCGTTGATGCTATCATTTAATTGGGTAAACTACATAATATACACCATATAATTATATACACCATAATTTTTGTGACTGCATGGACCAAGTATGTTTACTTACTGCCCAATTATTACATATTGTGTCGCGATTTTGAACTTTTGAATTTTATTAAGAATATTTAACATTTGTTACAAATTTATTTTATTGTGCTGTACTTCATTCTACATTATGTCGCCAGTTGGGAAAATTTGACGTTTGCTTACAGATCTTTTAGTGTATCGGTAATTATTATTGACTTGTTTGCATTAATAATTTTATTGATTTATTATTAATTGACGACTTATTTTATTGTATTATTATGACTATCGTTGCCTACAATTTACGTGCTAATTCTACTAAATTGTATTAATTTTACTATTATTTGATTGTGTAGTATATTACTGATTTTCCTTTTGGACTGCATTTAATAATATTTATATATAATATATTTTATTGAATTTATTTGTATTGAAATTTGTGTGTCTTTATTAATAAGGCTGATTAATTTTTTCATCTATTAATTGAAGGGCTGAGTGGATCAAGGAGGTATGTAACATTTTAAAAAAAATCGAGTTATTCTCGTAGATAAAGAAGGTATGTGTTAATATGTTTTGAGAAACTAACAGTAGCACTCTAAGAACCGTATTAAGAGAAATACTAATGTCATGAAGGATATATGTGTCAATAATTACTTACATTTTTACTAGCTGAAGGAGCTAAGAAACAAAAATAGCACATACCTCCTTCTTCCACTAGTATCCTGACCAAGTTCTGTAACATATCGCCTTCATGCACGTAACAGACACGTAACGGCTAGCTGTGAATGAGCTGAATACCATTTGACAAAAACGATTGTTCTGATTAACACGTGTTTTGCGAATTTAAGTTGTGTTTAGTAATATTGCTCACATTGATATTTAAAATGACTTCAAGGGGAAAGATAATGTCACAGTTAGCTTTAAATAATAATATTTTAACTGCCAGCGAGAATATTGACAAAAATATAATACAAACCATGAAAATGGGAATTCTAACCTACAAATGCCAATTTCGTCAACAAGTAGTGACCATTCTACAGGCAAGAATGAAGTTCGCCAAGAAGAATGTAAATATCTTTTTTATAAAATATGAAATTCATGTAGGAATATTTTGTTATATTCAATGGCATTTTTTATTGTTCTAGCGAAAGTGCCATATACTTTCATAATGTGTCCAAGTGTTAACTTGGAGGTACATAGTTGTGCTTCGACTTCAAATGTAGTTTTTAATATCTATTGTTTTTTTAATCAAGCAGATATTCAAAATTACAAGTAATACTACAAGTTTTCTTTGTTATGATTATTATGTAATTTATCATAGTAAGACACGACTTATAAAGTGCTAAGGGTAGGTTAAGTGCCTTATAACTACTACAGTATATTGACTATATCTTTTGTTTTTCAGATTATGGCGAAAACAATAACTACGATTCAAGTTGCAATACCTTCTTCGGGGACAAAGTGATAAATACGACCCAGATCCGAAAGATTATATCGACTCATCATCAGACAACGAGATTGATAATAAGATGGTATATGCACAGAGTAATAATGAACCGATGGAAGAAGAGAATGATATACTAATGGAGGATAATTACATACTATTAAGTCAGGCAAAATCTAATAAAAATATTGTTGAATAAAATGAAAAAGAACATATATTGCCTACAGTCCATCGTAAAAAGAAACATTTCCAACCAAAAATAAAAGTAAGTAGAGACAGGCAACGCAATGTTGATGAATGAAAGCAACGAAGAGCTACACTCTGCAGGCAAAGAGGAGAGGCCTACACAAATTATAAAGGTGAGTTGAAACCTGCTAAGACTAGTGTCAAAGGTATTAATTTATGCCCCGTAAAGTGTCGCCGACAGTGTTCTCAGGTATTTACAATTGAAGACAGGAAAAAAAATTGTCATCGTGGTACAAACTGGATATAAATGCTAAGAACTCTTTGCTGTATAATAGTATCAAAATACTATACCATACACAGACAGAGAACTGGAGCTTTAAAACATAAGACCACCTCATTTTAATATACCGTAACAAAGGGCAAAACAAACTATTATATCAATATAAGGTTGAATGTTCGAATAAATGAACTTTGATGGTACACAAGGCAAATATCAAACACAGTAGTTAATCAAATCTTGCCCAAGTACTTTCGATCACAAGATCATCCTCAGGGGCATTTCGTCAGTTGTGGCCTATCCAGCAGTAACAGAATGTCATAAATGTAAATTGGGACATAACAAATACACTAAACAAAGACAAACAAACACTTTAAAATTTACGAAATGGAGAAGCTACATTTTATATAGAAGCCGGAGACAGAATGACATTCTGTCTAGACTTTTCGACCTTCTAGACACAACACTGTGGTTTTCCATTTGGTTACTTGTTGAGATGCGTTATTAAAAATAAAAATTTTCTGGTCGTCTTTTTACAATTTCCAAAATTCTCCATTTATTTTTGTTCGTCTCGCTTATATAATTGTTTCGGAACATCTTATCTTGCAAGAAATACAAGACGATTTTACACCGTGCTTAGCAATTATGGCTGTTTATTTTTTTTTCTTATTGCTAGGCTCTCATTAAATTTCATTCGTTTATGAATTTCCCCTGTTTTAGTCAAATGGTCTTTTTCCACCCTTTCAACAGATACATATATTATATCAACCAAGATTTCTTGAATAAAAGGGAAAAAATCCTGCTTACGTTCTTTTTCACCTTTGGAATTAGATTCTTCAGGAATAACATTTGCAGTTCTTAAAGTTATATCACTAATAATCTTCACTTTATTTAAACGTTTTCTGTTTAATTTCGGTTCCTCAATTTTTTCCGTCTCTGAATCTGACAAAATAAAATTGGAGTCATTATCATGCTGAAGTATAGGTTTCTTCACGACACGTCGTCGTAAACTATGTATTTTCTTCCTTTGTTGGCTATTTAAGATATGCAGCATTTTAAATGCTCTGCTATTTCTGTCCATTGTTACTGGTTCAGTTAATAATCTTTAATGTAAACACATTTAAAAACAATATAACAATAAGATTAATACTAGTAAATATCTGAAAATCAGATACGCCAAATAACGCTTACAACCGTTTAATTTTTAGGTTAAGAAAACAAAAAGTAAGATCTTAAACATAAACATAAGAAGAAACATAAACTGTAAAAATGCAGATCCGACAAAATTTTAAATTGGAATAACTTATTTTTAAACACCAGATAGGACTTTTATTCTTAACATATAGGTAGATTATTTAGCTATCGATGTGTTGGCGTTATTACTCAAAATAACTCAAAATTACAGATACGATTTCTATTCTTAACAGGGCAGTCAAGGTCTCAGCGACTGGTGTGTCCGTTTAAGGATTAAGGAACTAGTTTTTTCTTATAGCTTGTAAATTTGCTAATAAACATCATAACCTTAACTGACACCAAAATAAAATTAAGGAAAGCTAACTAAAAAACACGAATGTGTTAAAAGATTTAACCCTCAGCTACTATAGTCTGAGTCTATCAGACACAGAGGGCTCTCGACAATCACGCACTCTCCCCAACTTAAGTAATTTGTGGCTGGGCTCCGGCTATTATCAGCTTATTTAGTCTGAAATACGATAGTGAAGAGTGCATACATTTTTTTAAAACTAGCGAGTTTATAGACGTAGCTGGGTGTATTAGACCCACTTATAGTAATTAAGTAATTTTTACATAATTATTTTGTTTAAGGTAAATATTATTTTATATCAGTTTAATTTAGTATACCCTAATTTATTTTAGATGAAAATTGTTTTTGTCGTTTTTAAGTAATATAATATGTATTTTCTTCCTTTCAGTTTAAAATTGCTCGAAATAAATCTCCTACCGTCGGAAAAATGAATGCCTTATTTCAAAGTAAGGATTTTTGGGTTGATGATCCGAAAATTGTTGCGTCAGCGTCGGCGTGGTTTTGGGCACGATCGGCAGAAGCCAATGTCATCCAAATGGTCGATGGCACCGATCAAAGCGATAGCCATCATAAAATTTTTAGTGATCATAATTCGGTCAGTGATATCTACTGGAATCCATCAGATGAAGAGCAGATTTAAACTTCTAGTGAAAAAACCGAACAATCTAAAAATAAAGATGCAATGGAAGAAAAAAGCAAAGAAATTACTACTACGAACAATACACAACAAAATGGTTGAAAATTCTTTTAAAAAGAACTAAAGCTCTTAAAGAGAATATATTGTGACAGTTCTGCCTGGTTTAAAAGGTGCCCTTCGCGCTTATACTCCTCACAGTATTATTATCGACAAGGAAATTATATCAATCGAAAAAAATTTTTAAAACAATTAGCCCAAAGCTTGTACATTACTCACGTGAAGAGAATATTATATAAAGCCAAATTCCAATGTGCTCCGAAAGATTCGAGCTTTTGCATAAGATATTCTTGATACTAAATTTTTAAGTATTCCTAAGCCTTATCGTGTCAATGAGAATCAAAAAAGAAAGAGATGTCATCTCCAGAGAGCCAATGAGAATCGAAAAAGAAAGAGATGTCCAGCCAAGGAAAAAAAGCGAACTATGTATAAGCAGAGTGTAAAATGACTGTATGTTTACAATGCTGTGTTCAAGTATAAAAAAAATGCAAAGAATAATTACTTCAGTTTGCATTTAACACATTTAGCGCCATGTGCTCACCGGTGGGCATTTTCATTATTTCCATTAAGAGCGAGTGCCCACCGCATTTGATGTCGGTGGCTTCAAGTCACCGTGGTCACCCGTGGACACGATTTATATTTGTTTGACGTATGTTGACGTATTTAGTGGTCCCAGGAAACAACAGAATTTTACATGGACCGAGCAGAATGAATGTATCAGTTGTGATTTTGAGCCGTGCACAAAACTGATACAACTTTGTATTTTTAGATAGTATATTACAAAAATAAATGGAATTTTATCCTAATATTAATACAAATAAACGAACAAAGTGAGCAAAACAATAAAAAACCAGCAATGTTAACGTAATACAACAAAAATAATAAAAATTAAACTTTTGGAAATGAGATAGTTGCCAGATGTTTTTGAAAACATTCGGGGCACATTGGCAGGTTACATGTATCGCAACATGTATTTATTTTTTTCGCATTTTTACGAGCATAAGCTGGATTTTGTCGCTGAGACATAGTCTTGTAGCATGCACTGCACCTCTTTCTGGTAACCCTCTTTTTGTCCCTCGTATTCTTTCAGGAAATGTTTTATCTTGGAAGTGGAAGGCCTTGATAGAATTGGATTTAAATCTTGATAAACCAAAGCCTCGATGATATTTTCTTTGAATTCTATTATGTCCATTTTGTTATTATTAATTTTGTTATATAGATGCAGAGCATTTATCATAGCTGTTGCAGTGACAAAATGAAAAGCGAGTCGCTTATAACACTTGACGGTTCTTCTCACGTATGGCGCATAAGATGCCATCTGGTCAGACTGGTCGACAAAAGCTTTTCCTTTGTTGTAATCTACAACTATCGCTGGTTTATTAACTTCTTGTCCTCCTCTGCGAGTTACTGTCACCATAGAGTTGTCATGTTTGGTACTGAGCATTAGAACATCTCTTTTATCTTTCCATTTGCAGACAACTGTTTTATTTTCGTTTTGTTGGCCACGACTTCACCCTTTCTCACTTTAGTTTTTATCACATCTGGGGGATTATATTTTCTGTTTGTCCTTAGGGTTCCTACTAAATGTGTTTGCCGTTGAATGAGACTATTAGACAGCGAAACACTAGTGTACCAGTTATTGGTATATAAAGTTCTACTCGTATCAAAAAGTCCCTCCATCAGTGTCGTGTAGACTTTAAACGACCATGTATAGCCTTCAGAAACACAGAGTTTGGAAACCTTTATATCATACTTATGCCTTTTATTAGGAATGTACTGTCGGAAATAAATACGTCCTCAAAATGGTACGTTGCTTTCGTCAATACAAACTTCTTCTTCGGGATTATACGATTCTTTAAATTTCTTTTTTAGTAAGTTCAAAAAATTTGAGATTTTGTGAAGCCTGCCTTCTGGATTAATTGGCTGCTCATTATTTGATAAATGAAACATCGAAAGTAACATCTCAAATCTATTGCGGCTCATTATTTTTGGAATTCCATTTTCATAAATTCTTTTTGTGCTTCAGTAATCCCCCAATTTTGGCAAATGCATAATTCCCATCCATACAACAATACCCAAAAACTTGCGCATCTCTATAGGATCAGTGTCAACCCATTTATTAAGTCTTGGAGTTTGGCTTCCTGCTGGTGCAGCATCATTCGCAGTATTTCTTTGCGCAGCAAATCTATTGGTTTCTTCCACTAACAATGAGATAATCTCATCGTCTATGAAGTGTTCAAAATAAGTTATAGGAGATGCACCACGAAGTTTCTGGATTATATTTTCGTGTACACCGGTGTGGGCAGCAAGAAAATTAAATTTTAGTCTGTCTCCTGCCACAGGCTCCCACTTGGTCTCGGGTATAATATCGGCCAGAGGAACAACTTCAGCAGCTTCCTCCTCGACATCAGATAGAGCTAATTCATCCTCACTTGAATAGGAGCTTCCTTCATATGAGTAATTTCGATCTGCAGTGGAGTCGTCGTCGGAATAGTCTTCTGCTTCAACATCAGACAAATTTTCCAACTCCCGAAGCAATTCTTCTTCTGTAAGACCTCTTCTTGCCATTATTGTTTAAAATCTGCAACAGAAGGAAAAATAAAATGCATGACCACTGGTGGACATTTGGTCCCACACTGTAAAATTACATCCTGGGATCGCGTGACCACTGGTGGGCATTAAAAAAAATCACAAAAAACAAAGTTGGAAAAAGAAAGTATGGTTTAAAATATAATAATTATCAGTTACAAAATAGATTTATAGAAAAAAAGGCATTTCATATGTTTGGTCCCAGGGAGTGAATAACCAATTACAGCGTGGCGCTAAATATGTTAAACTATTTATGGCACTTCATTTTGTTTTGTAATCTTAGTTTAAAAATAAAAATATTATCAAAAAAAATTTGTTTGTTTTCTTTATATAAAAAATGGGTTTTATAGATCCACTTATAATACTTATGTAATTAATTTTGAGTTATAGTAAAGGGTTAAAAACAGTTTAATATTTATTGACTAAATATCTACTTATCTACTAACATTTAAACATTAAATTTACAAAAGACAACAAAAAAAAAACGAAAATTAGTGGTAGGAATATAATTGTTACCATTAGATAATTTTAACACCATTAGAGAATTATAATTTAATGGACACACTATAAGTTACTCAATAGGTTAGCTATAATTTTTTATTTCAATCTCTTATAAAAATATTTATTTATAAGAAATTTGTGTTTTGCACATCAAACACGTCTACACACGGTATCATATTTACTTTACATATTTTATCGTTAAAATATGAACAGCAAAGTCGGTTGAAAGAGAAAATAAAAGAGACTTTTCGCATTTTCTCAAGATTAAACCAAGCGGAAATAATCATTTTTTCCTGTCAATCAATCACAAGTTTTTAGAAAGGAAGATGAAGTATGGTAGAGGGAACGGAAGGAGACATCATAGATATCATTATGTTTGTTCAGTTATTGAACACAACATAAAATGTGAAAAATGGGATCACATATAGAAAATATTATACAAAGGAAATCGAAACAAACAGACATAAAGCTTTTTTAAATAACATGAGAAGGATTATGTATGAATAAAAATAAGATCTTCATAATAATTTAATAAAATTATTGATGTGTGTACAGACTTGTTGACTTCTGTGACTATTTTATATAGTTGTGTTAATACTTGAATAATATAGTATTTTGGAAGGCCTATATTTGATTTTTTAGAACATATGTCAATGTAGTCAAGTACCAATTTTCGCTGAATTACGTGACATTTAGATATTAACACTGTCAATATAAAGTTTAGATATATATAGTCCAGGCTGTGAGGCCGCCCCCGTTGGGAAAATGTTTCTGATTCGGTTTGTTCGCGGATTCGGGTTCAAAAATGTCCCCTTTAAACAAATCTGAAGGGTGCCGGGCGAAATTTTTGGGCAAAAATTGTTTAAACAATTTTTTTAAACAAAGTCCAAAAATAATTTTTTTTAAACTGAAAAACGTTTTTTTTGGGTTTTATGGTCCATTTTAAACAAAAAAAGTTTTATGTCATTTTTCCCTAAAGTTGATAGTTTTCGAGTTATAAGCGATTTAAAGTCTGAAAAACGCGAAAATACGCATATTTGAGGCTTGAAAAAACATATGTAAATTATTATTTTTGAGGTTACCAAGTGTCTAAATTAAAGTTTAAACATTCAACTTCAAGATTGAGAAGAGTAATCGGGGCCCTTTTTAATTTAGACCGTTGGTTTTTAATTGTTAAATATGCGCGTACACTCGATTTTTCAGCCGCCGCGGCGCCGCGCGCTACCGTGCGCCTCTATCGTACTTATGCATAGTTTACATATACTTACAAATAATTATTATTTATTGAGTATATATTTATTTATATCGATTGAGTTACAATATAAATTTCGTTTAAAGTCTAATAATAGTTACATAATAAAAATAACACACTAATATCACTCAGTAAAAGTATCTTTGTTTTCACAAAAATCTAAATCACATCCACATAATGATACACAGTTGACATGATTTTTCTTGCAGTTGCAAGCATTAGTTTTGCAAGTCTTTTTGCATTTGCACGGTTTCCCAACCCACCACTATCAGACATATAATATCTATATTGTGTAAAATCGAGAGTTTGATAGCAGGAATATATGGCATTTCGCCAAATATATGTTTTAGCGAAAGCTCTTAAGTGTTGGTAAAGTGCGTCAGAGGTACAAGGTATATTGGCTAGATTAAATTAAATTTTTCAGTCACACTGTCTTTTCGTCGAAGAGCAGCATTTTGTATTGTTATGTAAAAATCTACTTTAGGTTTTTGCACTAACTTAATATTGTTGATGTTATTACAAAAAATACAAACTAAATTTTCTTCGGTAAATTTTCATTTAAGAAGAGGTACGGAAAAAGACATTTTAAATCCATTCACAATTTTTTTAATAACACATTAATAATATAATACCCTTTTAATGGACATTAAACAATAGTCTTCCTAATGATTGTTTAAGTAATAACAAATCAAGTATGAGTGCGCGATTGTTAAACAGGTAAAAACTTGCATTTTTGCGATAGTATATTGTTTTTAAACACCGCGCAAATTAAAATTAAGTTTACTAATATTAATATTTACTGCATTGTATTATTTAAATAATAATTTAAAAATATTATTTACAATTGATACAAATAAATATGTACTCAATAAATAATAATTATATTGTTCAAATTTGGAAGAAAAGAAAACTATATACGGTTATTACATTGCGATGATTGATTTATTTAATTAGCCCAATGACAATAATTATTACCTACATAAATAAATTATGGAAAAAACTATGTTAATAAACTTCAAGGATTTGTTCGGGTTTTTTTTGCGTAAGTGTATATGTAAACTATGCATAAGTACGATAGAAGCGCACTCTAGCGCGCCGCGCCGCGGCGGCTTAAAAATCGAGTGTACGCGCATATTTAACATTTAAAATACAACGGTCTAAATTAAAATAAGCCCCGATTACTCTTTACAATCTTGAAGTTGAATGTTTAAACTTCAATTTAGACTTTTGGTAACCTCAAAAATAAAAATTTACATATGTGTTTTCAAGCCTCAAAAATGTGTATTTTCGCGTTTTTCAGACTTTAAGTCGCTTATAACTCGAAAACTGTTAACTTTAAAAAAAATGACAAGAGACATTTTTTGTTTAGAATGACCCAAAAAACCTAAAAAAACGTTTTCCGATTAAGAAAAAATATTTTTGGAATTTGTTAAAAAAAAATTGTTTAAACAATTTCTGCTCAAAAATTTCGCCCGGCACCCTTCAGATTTGTTTAAAGGGGACATTTTTGAACCGGAATCCGCGAAGAAACCGAATCAGAAACATTTTCCCAACGGGAGCGGCCTCACAGCCTGGACTAATAGGTATTGTCTTTGAAGAAATTAAGTGAAAATTTTATTTATTACACCAACAATGAAAAACTATTGCATTATACTTTGACAGATATGTAAAATTAAATAGAAAATTTCAGTATACAATCCCAGATGACGTTTTTTTATTAAAACGGTGTTAATTAATTCTTGGTAAATAGTGTGCAGAATAGAAAGAAATAAAAATATTATGTGGAATTTTTAGAGATATTGGCAAATAGAAGAAAATCTGTATAGGATCACAGAAATAAATACCTGTTTAAGAATTAAGTTAATAAATACACAGCTAAAAATATTCAATGTTAAACAGATTGGTAAGGTTATTTTCCAAAGGTACAATTTCTACTGCACAATATCATAGTAAGATACTTAGTCCTTTTGCAGAAGCCGGCTTCAAGCAAGGACAAAAGAACTAAATAGTGTGGTCAGAAGGTCGCTCAGATTAACATTTAGAAGCTTGTCATATACCCCCAAAAGAAATACTAGTAGATACACTCCAAGAAGCCGATTTCCCAAAAGTGACCACAAATATGAAAAAAAAAACTCTGGAACCTGAAATTTCACATCTGCGTCTGCCACTAGAGATTGGTAAAAATAAAATTGTTAACATAAAAGAACAGATTTCAGATAAGAGAACAGTTTTGCATAATAAACAATTAAAAGAATTCCAAGATGCTTTGAAAGAACTACAGGTTCAATGACAGTGTCAGCCTAAGGTCCTAAGTATGTCTACAGAGGATCACAATAAAACAGGAAGAAGATAATGATTAGACTCACCCTTAAAAGGGTAAAAAAGTTCAACAGAAAGATTACTTTTTAGGAGTCATACAAGTATGTACAGAGTATAACCTATTTGGTATGAAATAACCAAATATAGTGAAACTATAAAGGCGTACTAGGTTTAATGGAAATATATGTATCTTTTCAAAGGTCTATTATATCAGAAGCGTTAAAGTCCCCAAGGAGAACGTACCGCTTAAAAATTGGTAAGGCTAAAATCAAATATTAAAAATGTGTTGCAAAATCTTTATTGTATACTTTTTGGAAGATATTTTGGTGTCAAAAGAACACTGGCCAGAGTTTGAGACAGATTTTACTGGATTAATTGTCGCCTAAGTGTACATAATTGGAGTAAGAACTGAGATTTATGTTACTGTATAAAATGACCTAGATTAAGACCACCTGACAAAATGGCGCAATATCTCTCCAGATAGCCTTTTTAATGACTTGCATTGTATATTATTAGCTCACTTTTATGACCGAAAGGGAAAACAAGTAATTAATAGTTGCAATGGAATACTTTTCAAAATGGCCTGAAATTTCACCCCTTTCTAATTAATCCGCGATTACAGTAGCGGTAGCACTTATAACACAAGACATTTCAAAACATGCAGTTCTTTTAGAGTCTTATTTTGTTTAGGGACAAAATTTTTAATCAGAATTATGACAACAATCAATGATTGAGAAAACTTGCACTTCGCCTCTTCCTCAATATTCAGACGGAATGGTCCAGACAAATAATAAAACTGTTTATTTACACCTTTTATTAATAAGTCGTTAATAAAAAAGGATTGATATACTTTATTTCCTCTATTCCTGTTAACCTATAGAACTTTCGAACATGAAGCAACCGGATGGTTTCTTTATGAATTATGACCACCGGAAACAAAATAAAGCTTCCATATAATCGAGTCAATAAAAATTAGGAGAAGTCTACAAATTGCTTGTAAAAATCTAAAGCTTTAACGTACCAACTCCAAGGCCAGCTTCGCTATGCACACTCCCGGAACAATTTTCAAAAGAGGTGATCCAGTATGGTTCTACAATCCCTAATGTAAGAAAATACTTTGTTCAAAACTTTAACGAAACTGGGAGTGGTCGTATACAGTCGTGCAAAAAGATAAACGATTTAATTTACCGCATCCAGTTTTTGACTAAAAGTAAACCCAAGGTAGTTCTTCTAAAGAGGCTAGCTCCATACTATGGAAATGATCCACCATGTTGCCTTTAATCGGTTTCTGGTAGGCCATTTATTAAAGGCACATAACTATAAAGAGGAGAGCAGTTTTGCGGCAGTTGTGTGCAATTTGTTGTATGTAGAAAAAATCGCTTGACGAAAAATAAGACGTATTAAAAATCTCTAAAATACTCAAGATGTTATCGAAAAATACCGAAATGTCTAGGACTATCTGGAACGTTAGAAATTATAATATAAACAGATGTTCTTAAAAACTTAATAACAGTAGTATTTGAGTTTTTAAAGTTGACAGTTATGATTAAAATTATGTTAAGTCCGTGATTCTTTACCCGTGCGTCATTAATATCTGCCAATATAAAACACTTACTTTTTATTTAGCATAGTTCTCGTTTATGCATGAAACTAAAGACAAACCAGCTTCCGCGTATTATTAAGTAAAGAACCATGTTATTTTAAAAAAAGCTCTAGGCTTAATATATCGAAAAGAGATCGGTGCAAAAAAGTGCTTGGGGATTTTCTCAGATTTTAATTACAATTTGTGACGTCTTTGGCTTGTTTACTTGTGGTGGTCAGTTTGTTGAATTGTTTGCTGTTTTTTGTCCTGTTTTTGTATTTTAAAGTTATTTATATTACACAAACAGTTGTTTTCACAACAAATTTTATATTAGAGTTAAAAATTTTACCGTAAAATTATGTTATTGTATATTTTGCCTATAATTTACGTAAGGAATGGACTTGTTTAATTTTCCGCAAAAGTTAATAAAATCAAAAAATTAATTTTTTTTACATTATGCCTGGAAAAACTCACGTCACAAGCACAAAATCTTGTTTAAAATTTAAACATGTCCATTAAATTAGAAAAAAGGAATGGAGTACTGTTGCAATTGTTGTCATCTGTTTAAGAGGTACATAAAGTATATGTTACATATTGTACATAAACAAGAGTATATGTTTTTATCAATATTTAGTAACCAACTTGATTACATAACAATATATTTATAATTAGGCAATTCTTATTTTTGTTTTTTTTTTCTTAGTAATATTTTAACTTTGTTTTAGAGAGTACTAGATGCACTTAAATTAACAAGAAAAACAGTATACCGTATACGAAAAAGAAAAGAAAAACTTCTGTTTATATTTCCTAGGAAAAATCTGACCTTTTTAAAAACGAAAACTACTGATTTACCTGACAAAAATAAAATGGCAGTTCGCAATACAATATATCATACGTACCAGGATAGTAGGTAAACCAACTTTCTGTTGAAAATTACAAGTAGGACTTTACATGTTATAATATTATATTAAAATATATCACTTTTTGAGAAACATGTGATCGGTCAATCGCTGATCTATGGGCTGCAGGTTATAGACCCTTGAGTAGAAAAGTAAAAAATTTGGGCTTTAAATTTAAAAATGGTGATTATTGAAGAGCTTTAATTGAGTTTATATCGTAGCACAACGAGCGTGCTGAAACAGCACATGAAAAACAGTAATGACACATAACCACGTGAAGTTATATTTTTAGACGAAACGTGTTTTTTTGAAAATGCATTGAAATTATATCGTGGCAGATTGACAACACCAGAAGTGTACGAAAATTGGGTAGTTATGATAGAAGAAGATCGATTGTGGTTAATGCTGGTTCAGCAAAAAGTTTAACTTCAAAAGCCAGCTTGGTATTTTGTTTCAAATCCATGACTGCAGATTGTCACGGTGAAATGGATAGTACAATATTTGTTAAATGAATAAGTACACAATTACTTCCTAATTACGAATACCCATCTTTGATTGTTATGGACAACTAACCCTACCATTTTGAAATCATGATTCAACAATCTTTCGCTAAATAGTTAATATAAGACATTATAGATTAGCTGAAGAAATACAATGTTTATTAAAAAATAATCAGGTAAAACGAGAACTGTTGTAATTGGTCAAGATAAATCAACAAGAAAATATATACTGTAGATGAACTGACACGTGAACATGGACACAAAGTGCTTAAAGTGTCACCGTATTACCCAGATTATATTGCTATTGAATTAATATGGGCAGACTACAAGACTTAAGCCTTAAGACTTTGACCTTTCTTGATATTATTGTTAATTTTGATACTTATCATCACAATCTTTATTAACTTGGCCTTGACGACACCCGTTTTTCAATGTTATTTGACAAACTTTCAATCAAACTTTCAAATTTTTTGTAAAAATGGAAAAACTAGATCGAATTAGTAAGGTAAATACTATCATAATTCCCCAAGGAGCTTTCGACGTTAATGATACTATCGTTCTTAAAAATCTTAAAAATCCAACTGTTCCATCCAACTTAGAAATCAAATAACTGTGCAGCGGAAGCAAACAGCTCTACGTGCATCGTATGAGAGAAGACAACCAACTAGTCCAAGGACAACTTCTTCGAATCAACGGTATATTGCCGAAAATTGGAGCCGTACCAAACCCATGGTTCACATATCACTCGTCAGAACTATTCAAGAGCCTACGTAGACAGACAACGGACTCCAACTGAAACGCCTTACGGAACTTACGCAGCTGAACTTTCACAATTAAGAGGAAATCAAAACGCATCTCAATAAATTCAGAATATTGTAGGAAACCCAAATACAGGATATACTTTTGAAAGATTAATTAAAGAAAAACCTTATAACAATAATTTTGCATACGAAACTGTTGAGCTTGAAGAAGTTTCTTCGCCTAAAACGGAAGAGCCTCATCCAAATGTCCATGCCGAACGTGAGTGGGATGTTGAACTATCTGAGAAACCTAAACAAACCTTATAGAAAAAAGGGTATTCTGAAGGCCAAGTTAATAAAGATTGTGATGATACGTGTCAATACAAGGCTTACTATAATACGTAATTGGTACAGAGGGATTTTTTTTTTGAACCTATTCTCTATCCTTCCATTGTTGGATATAGGTCTCCCCCAGTTCTCTCCATCTTTCCCTATCTTGAGCTGTTCTCTGCCATGTGGGACCTCCTTGTTTCCTGATGTCATCTTTCCACCTCATCTGTGGTCTGCCTCTTGATCTCTTTGCATTGTATGGACGCCACTTTCCGATGGCATTGTTCCATCGTCCGTCTTGGAAACGTTCGTATCGCGTCTACTGTCTTTGTTCTGGTTCTGATCCACTGGTTACGTTTTCTATCTCTAACTGATACACCCAACATTTGTCTCTCCATCGCTCTTTGTGCCTTCCTTATCCTATCCAAATTAGCCTGTGTAAATGTCCATGTCTGTGCTCCGTAGGTGAGCACCGGTATGATACAGGAGTTATATACCCTGCTTCGTAAGTATAGAGGGATTGTTTGATTTTTTAGAACGTAAGAAAGTTTGCCGAACGCTGCCCATCCCATTCTTACTCGTCTCGATATTTCGGCTGTTTAATTTTCTCTATTAGCTCTGATTGTTTGTCCTAGATAGATATACTCATTTACCTGTTCTATTTTTTCTGTTTTTATTTTTATTGCCTCTTGGTCTTCCGTGTTTGTTATTACTTTTGTTTTGTTGAAGTTAACTTTTAGGCCTTTTTGCGGTGATTTTTCATGAAGTTCATTCAGCATTAATTCCAGTTCTTGTCGTTCCGAGGAGATCAGGAGTATGTCATCCGCATATCTAAGGTGATTTAGGTATTTTCCGTTAATACATATTCCTCTGTTTTCCCAATCTGTTGATTTTATTATGTCTTCGAGGGTCAAGGTAAACAGTTTAGGTGAAATTATATCGCCTTGTCGGACTCCTCGTTTAACTTTTATATTATCCGCTATTAATTTGTCGTCCAGAATTACGGTCATGGTTGCGTTTTGGTAAATATCATGTATCAATTGTCGGTATCTTGAATCTATTCTACTGTTGACCAGAGCTTCTTCAACCGCCCAGTGTTCAATGCTGTCGAAAGCCTTTTCATAATCTACGAATGCTAAGTACAGCGGAAGGTTGTATTTATTGGTTTTCTCAATTAAGATTTTAAGCGTATGTAGATGGTCGATTGTGCTGTATCCTTTTCTGAATCCGGCCTGTTCCACTGGTTGGTAGTTATCAAGTTTATAGGTTAGTCGGTTGTTTATTATTCTTGTGAAGGTTTTAGTGAAGGTTTTATATAGTTGTGACAGAGGGATATAGAAATGAAAATATTGTAAGTGTTTAAGTGTATGGAAGAAAACAATTCAAACGTGTAACGATGTCACCCGAGCAAAGTGTGTAGAACATACTATTTACAAGTTAATTAAGCAATGGTTTATTAGAGAAGAAAATATGTGTAATATTAATATGTGTAATGTTTACCATGGAAATTAACAGTTCAAAATGTTGAAGGTAATGAATTTGAAATATGAGACATGAAAAACATACGTTCAAAATATTGCAACACTAATATTATCGTTTGAGCTGAATATTGTGTCATTCTATAAATAATTTTACTCTTACCTTTTACATCAACACACTGGAAATATTATTGCATATTTAATTATATTTTTTTATAAATTATTTATTCATTTATAACTCACTAATGATAACAAAACAGTTTATTGATCTACTTCAAATGAAGCTGTAATTCTGTACCAAAGTTTTTAATTACAACCAACAGTTTACATTCTATTTATTTGAAGGGAGATCAGAGCGGTAACCACTTTCTGTCATCACTTTCTGTTTCTTGGAATTAAAATCTTATTGAATATTATAAAAAATAAAAAGACTTATTTATTATGCTTTACATAATGACGGACGGGCAAAGAAGCATGGACTTAACTGTAATTTGTTACTATTGTTACTAATACTATAGATGTTAAATTAGGTTATTGCAAACAAATGTACCAGTATTGATACATAATTTGCACAGTGTCAATTACCTTGTAGTTAAAAAAGAATAATCTAAACTGAATAAATATATGTATATCCTTTTATTAATATTATATGAGGTAAAATCTGTATCAATCTATATTATATTCTATATCAAATTTCTATATCAAAAATATGAATTTCACTCAAAAGAAAATTAAATTTATATTTCCCAATATCGAGTATTTGTATTATAAAAAGTTATTTAGATTTAAAAACTATATTTTAATATGTAATTACACTCTTCTAATTAACACGTTCACTGCCAGTATAAAATTTGAATGGACCCTTAATAATTGAGGTATAACTATCAAATTACGCATATGTAGCGTGGTCGACACCAAATAAAGAATTGCATAGAGTATGCAATTCTTTGCATACTCTATGCAAAGTACTCTTCTTCATACTCTTCTTTGAGAGTATTGAACATTTTTATAGTGTCTGTGTTTGGAGGTAGTCCTCTTAAAACCATTCTTGGCTTTATGTGAAGACCTCTTTAATGGGAAGACCTGTAATCTTCTGGACTGTTCGCTTGTATTCAGGTTTCTCGTCCGCTTTTCGATAGTCTATTCGACGTTATCACCTTCTTTTTTTGAGCAATATGTAGTATTGCTCGTATCTGGCTAACGCGTCGTAATTTAATTACAGACTGCTTTGGTTTCCATGTTGGTTTATCTTGTTTCGTGCTGGGTTCTTCGTTGGTTTCCATTGATTGTGCTTGGCATGGTGTCGGAGGGCGTGGTGTAGCGCATCTCTTTCCTGATGACTCTCTGGTGCTGTTGCAATAGGAGTAGCTAGTGGAGGAAAGTCTTCCTTCATGGTCTTCGTTTTACTTTTTTGGGTTCTTCTTCTTGTTTTCTCTTTTTTGTCTTTTCTGTAGTTGTTTTTATCTTTGGAATTGTTCTCGTGGACTTTTCTGTGGTTGCTTTTATTTTTGGGATTGTTCACATAGACTTTTCCGGTTTTGACGCCTTTTTGGCCTGGGTTTTTCATGAATCTTATTTGCTGCTGTCTTTTGAGACCGTTTTTGTTGCCGTCTTGGATTTTGTATTTTCGTTTCCATTGCTAAGTTTAAGTCAATGTGGCCAATTATTGTTCTTTGCGAGGTTACTTTCATATTCTGCAGTTCTTCAATTTTTTGTTTTAGTGTTTGATAGCTATAAATTAAGTACCGACTACTTAAAACCATCGTTATCCCCAAACATGTACATCACGCACCTCTGGTGTGGTCGGCACAGGGTGTATATAGCCGAGCACGCTACAGTGGTGTGACCGGCAGTGAATAAGTTAAAAAAAATTTAAATTTTAATATTTTATACAAATATAATAACTCTTCCGAAAATTTGCTTATTATTTTTTACCGACACGGAGGAGTTCACTAGATTATATTTGTAATCAATAAAAATTATGATTGTTACCGAAAATTTGACAAAAATTTGCAACTTTTTTGTATGTAATTACATATTATAACATCGTTTTTATTGCTAAAAATTTTTTCAGAATACAAATTTTCGATATTGTGAAATATAAAGGTACTTTACACTTAAGCGAAATTTATATTTTTTTACCTACCATGTATAATATTGATTATATTTTATATCTGTTGCTTGCAACTTTACACCAAACAGAACCTTTTTTATATTTCAACTCTTTTTGTAAAATAAATAATAAACAAGTTATCATTATGTGTAATAAATATTAAACATGCTACGCCGATGACGCCATAACAACAGCCGAAAATGAAGATGACCTACAAAGATTAATTAAAGAATTCGAAGATACGGCTCTCATATACAACATGGTGATCTCAACAGAGAAATCTAAAGCGAGAGTGATATCAGCGGAACCGAGACGATGTAAACTAGTCGTAAATAACAAAATAATAAAACAAGGGATGGAAACTAAATACTTGGGAATAAAACTGTCAAGCTACGGAAAAATGGAAGAATAAGTACAAAAACAAGTGAACATGGCAAACAGATCAGCAGGATGTCTTAACAACATCACAATCTGAAGAAACAAATACCTCACAACGGAAACGAAATCGTACACAGCGGAAACAAGAGCAGATACGGCGAAAACACAAACACTGGTGGAAACAACAGAAATGAGAGTCTTACTAAAAATAAACAAAACGCTAAGAGAAAGAGTAAGAACTGAGGAAATACGAGCGAAATGTGGTATAGAGGAAATAAACGGGTGGACCGAAGGAAGAAAAGTGGAATCAGCACATCGAAATAATGACAGAAAATAGAATAGTACGAATAGCAAAAGACAAATCGCCAAATGAAAGAAGATCATTAGGACGACCGAGAAAAAGATGGTCAGACAACGTCAATTGAGGCTAAAAACCGAAGTTAAACAGGCATTAAGCCCATTTATAAAGTAGGAAGAAGAAGAAGAAATAATTAAAGTCAAGTTTAATATCCGTTATTTGAAAAAAAATTGTATTTTTTTTTAGAGACATGAAATTGCATATGTAATATAATTTTTAATTTTAAACAACTTTTTATTAAAATTCTTGATATTCTAAAAGAAGCAAACTGCAGACATTGTTCAACACGGTTGTGTTGAAAATTAATGAATAAAAATTTCTAATTCCCTTAAACGTTTGTAAAATATATTTTTGTACTCAATAAAATTTTTGATTTAAATCTTGATTTCGGTTAAAATTACAAATTTTACATACTCAGCTTAACAGCTTAAAGCCTTTGGCGCCCCTTATATAAACATCATAAATACATATGTATATACAGAATTAATATAATGCCGTTGGTCCTCAAGGCCTATTTCTGGTCATCTGAGTTCTCGCATATCTAGGGGTAGAAGGGTTGTCAACCGTAGATTACATGGATGATTTAATGGTTAGAAACTTGGACACTAAGACAACAATTCTCAACTAATGCAAATAGGACGGTGGTCTTAGTCATAAAGGATATTATTTTAGGATCAAATTAAATGTACTGACATTTTCTCAGACACTGATGTAGGGTTGATTATAATATTATATAAATTCTCGTTTCTTAGGAAAATCAGTTCGACTTAACGGCTTTAAATGGGTCAAATAAGACAATTATCATTAAATAGTAAATGAACCAATAACAGCAATTAACTAAAATTTTTATTATACCTACCGTAAAAATAATTTACATAAATGGAATTGAAAAAAATCTAAAACGTTTGTAATAATTAGATTGCTGACGTAGATTACTATGAATATATAACCTTTATATTTTGGATGTTGGTATGTGCCAAATGCATTTAAGTATTTATAAAATAAAATAAAAAAAAATTAAATAAGAATTCGGAAAACCAAATTTATTTAAAATAGTAAAACTTGTCACACTGTAACTCTTAAAGGTCTCACTTCTTTTATTTTACACAAAAGTGATATATATTGTTCAAAATACACGTGTGCATTATCCACACACGTTTTATTAACCAACCGTCAGGAAGATTTTGATACTACAGAAATTTTAGCCACTGAAAATAATTATTTTAAAAGAACTTCCCTTGAGATTGTGTCACATTCTCAAACAGCCATTAACTACATATTGTACCGTTTTTAAATAAAACGAGCGGTTCGAATTTATATAAATATATTTATTTATAACTTTACAGTTCGATACTATCTTATCAACTAACTAACTCCTAATTTCGTTACCTATATATACCAAAGTTACTATGTTCGAGAATATTCAGGACTAGTCCCATCTCTAATTCGTTATCTGACGACGGGTGGAATTTTACAGCGCTTGATATATGACCGGTAACTTCTCGATCCTTCGAGATGCGACCGTTAGGCGGGCCACTTAGATGCTGTTAGCTGCTGAATGCATGTTCGTAACACTGCTCCCCTCTTAGATCTGAGCGTCCCGATCAGGAACTCTATCTATAGGCCCAGAATGGCGGAATCTACAGGACTCTCCAGCTCTGCATGAACCCCTCAGAAAGAAATAACAGTCTACTGTCTTTGAAGGACACGATCTCTTCGGATTAATGCAACACACAGTAATTCTTACACCGGTTTCTCGGAAGATCACTTCAAGCATGCTTCTGACAATCTTCCAATCCAGATTATCTAGTGCATGGCCTATCTTGGGTAAAGCCAAGTTCTTAATGTCGTAATTGCAGACGATTTTCTTCAAATTAGTCAGAGCACGCCATATATCCTCGTAGCTTGCCCTGTCTGTATACGACTTTCTGGTCACCCTATACAACAAAGATCGAGAACCATCTTCTAATCTCAGCACTTTTCCAACTTTAGGCTGCTGGTTTTTTAACTCGTCCAAGCGACCGAACTTCTTATAAAATACAGATGAGATTCCTTTAGTCATCTCAAGATCTTGGGCAACACGGTGGGCTAGAGAGACGTCATGCGGAACACTAAAAAGATCCTGCTGAACTTCTGTCGTCACGCCGAATCTAGCATTCTTTCTCTCTGCGTAATTTGACATAAACTCCTTAAAGCTTGGTCGCCGTTTATCTTTGATCTCATGTTGAAGGATTCGTGCTTCTTCTGTTTCATTTGAGCCAGCATAAGGTGCAAGCCGATTTATGTGAACTACTTTTGGTTTACCTTTCGGTAACTTTTTAATTCGGTATATTACGTCATTTATTCTCTTTTTAATTTCATACGGACCCTCCCATTGTCTTTGCAGTTTAGGAGACAAGCCACGGCGACGTTGTGGATTATAAAGCCAAACAAGATCACCTACTTTATAGCTTTCATTTTTGCATCGAGAATCATATTGATCTTTCATTCTGTCACTGGCTAACTGGATGTGTTGTCGGGCAAGTTCATGAATGTTGTTCATTCTTAACTTCAGGCGGTCGACATAATCTTCGCTTGCAACATGTTCTTCGGAAGGTCTGGAGCCAAACTCTAGGTCGCAGGACAAACGAACTTCACGACCTAATATCAGGCAGGTTGGAGTCTGGCCGGTAGTTTCATTCACGGCCGAGCGGTAGGCCATTAGGAATAAATGAATGTGCTGGTCCCAATCTCTTTGATGTTCTGATACAACTTTGGACAGGTGTTTACCCATCGTTCGGTTTATTCTCTCGACCATTCCATCTGATTGAGGATGCAGGGGTGTCGTTCTGGTCTTATTGACACCAATCAATTTACAAACGTTTTGGAAAAGGGTCGACTCGAAATTTCGCCCTTGGTCGGAGTGGATCTCCAAGGGAACACCAAATCGGCTAAAGAATTCTTTAACAAGTACCTCTGCAACGGTAGCAGCTTCCTGATTTGGTATCGCATAGGCCTCAGTACATTTTGTAAAATAATCCATTGCTACCAGGATATATTTATTTCCATCGTTTGTCTCTGGAAGTGGACCTGCAATGTCGATTGCTACTCTTTCCATAGGACTACCAACATTGTACTGTTTCATGGGTGTCCTCTTTTTACCAACTGGACCATTAATAGTTGCACACAGTTCACATTTCCGGCACCATCTTCTTACATCATCTTTACAGTTCACCCAATAGAACCGTTCTCGAACCTTTTGCAGAGTCTTCGTAATACCAAAGTGTCCACCTGATGCACCGTCATGCAACTGACGCAATACTTCTGACACTTTACTTTTAGGTACAATCAACTGAAGCTTAGTTTCTGTACCATCATCGTTCTCAAAGGTTCTATACAGAAGATCACCTTTCAGCACTAGGCAATTCCATTGGCTCCAGTAACACTTGACTTCGGGACTACATGCACTCATGTCCTGCCAAGAAGGTCTTTCACTTCGACGCATCCAATCCAATACTCTTTTTATACATGGATCATCTGCTTGAGCGTCTTGTAGCTGTTGAGGCTGCCATTGATCATTAATGACGGTGGTTCGTCTCACGGGGCAAAGTCTTTCTTCTAATTTAAGACAGTGATTACAATGTTCACTGCACGGCCTTCTCGAAAGCGCATCAGCATTTAAATGAACTCTTCCAGCCATGTGTTCGATCTCGTAATCATATTCTTGTAATCGTTCTAACCATCTTGCCATCTGGCGCTCTGGATTACGGAATTGTAGGAGCCATTTTAGAGCAGCGTGATCCGTGCGAAGAAGAAACTTTCTGCCGTATAAGTATTTATGGAAATGCTCGCAAGCCTTTACTACGCCTAGCAATTCTCTCCTGGTAACGCAATAGTTTCTTTCTGGTTTCGACAAGACTTTGCTAAAGTAAGCGATGACTTTCTCCTGCCCATCTTGGATTTGGGAGAGAACAGCTCCGATTGCACTGTTGCTTGCATCGGTGTCCAACACAAATTTCCCTGTCTGTCTAGGGTAGCTTAAAATCGGTGCGCTGATCAGAGCCATTTGTAAGTGTTCGAAAGCTTTTTGGCACTCTTCGCTCCATGTATATTCTTTGCCTTCTTCTGTCAACTTTGTTAATGGCTTGGAGATGTTGGCAAATCCTTTGACAAAACATCGGTAATATGTACAAAGGCCAAGAAAACTTCTAATTTCGTGTTTATCTCTTGGTACTGGCCAATCCTTAATTGCTGCAAGTTTTTCAGGATCAGCTGTTACTCCATTACTTGCTACAATATGTCCCAAGTACTTCACTTCTCTTCGAAACAAGTGACATTTCTTCGGACTCAACTTTAAATTCGCTGCCCGCAATCGTTGAAAGACTTTAGTCAGATTATTGGCATGTTCATCGAAGGATCTTCCAACTACAATTACATCATCCAAATAAACCAGGCATGTTTTCCATGTTAGTCCTCTTAAAACTGCCTCCATTAATCTTTCAAATGTGGCCGGAGCATTACATAAACCAAAGGGCATAACTGTAAACTGCCAAAGCCCTGATCCTATCGAGAATGCGTTTTTCTCACGATCGGCTGGCTCCATGTCTACTTGCCAATATCCACTTTTTAGATCGAGTGTGGAGAACCAACGAGAACCAGAAAGTGTATCCAATGTATCGTCTATTCTCGGCAAAGGATAACTATCTTTTTTAGTTACCGCATTGAGCTGTCGGTAGTCAATACAAAAACGTGTTGAACCATCTTTCTTCTTTACTAGCACTACTGGTGATGTCCATGGACTGTTTGATGGTTCAATTACCCCTTGTTTGGTCATATCTTTGATGATGTCTTCGGCTTCATCTCTTTTCGCAAATGGAAGTCGTCTGGGTTGTTGTCTGATTGGCTGAGCGTCTCCGGTATTAATTTTATGCTTTACTATGCTTGTTTTGCCATTATAGTTCTTATCAATGGCCAAAACATCTTGAAATTCTATCAGCATAGACTTCACTTTTTTAAACTTTGATGGTACACAAGGCAAATATCGAACACAGTATTTAATTAAATCTTGCCCAAGTACTTTCGATCACAAGATCATCCTCAGGGGCATCTGAAATAAGCCAAGAAACGTTTTTTTAAAAAAGAAATTTTAATTCACTTGGATAAAAACTCCAAGTTTATAGTTGAAAAAAGTTTTTTATGTGATTAACGTTTATAGACTTACTTCGTCAATTGTGGCCTATCCAGCAATAATGGAATGTCATACATGTAAACGGGGACATAACAAGTACACTAAAGACAAACAAACACTTTAAAATTTAAATTGGAGAAGCTACATTTTTATATTATAGAAGCCGGAGACAGAATGGCTCCCAGCCTGGCGGAGGCGGAAATATTGGGGTGACATGTGACAAATGACAGCTTGTGAAGGGCAGTTACAATAGATAAGTGATCTGCGCCTTTCAAGATTCTATGAAACTAGGTATTGACCAAAGGTCCAACTGACACCACTATAGGAAATCAACTGAAGAAATATAAAATTATATCTAATATTTTTATGTAGATTGAATAATCCAGATCTCACACTCAAACCTGTTTATAATAATTAGGATGTTAGTTTGAGAGGAATTGAAGTTGACATAACGTATGAATGTAAGAAATAGACTAAACAATATATTAGACAGTGGATAGTTGACTACAATAAAATGGTCTACTAAGCACTATCAGTACTGTAAAAAGAAAAGAAAATCTGAATATTCAATTGAATTGCTAAAAATTAAAATCAAAATTAAAGCAAAATATATAAGTGGGTTGTTATCCAAGTAGTTCAGTTGAATCCACAGTCAATGGAAGAACTTTCAAATTAATATGTAAATACTCAGTGCATGAAGTCTAAACAGTCGAGCTGGGTCCTCTACGAGGTGGAGCTGTAATAAAGTTTTTAAATATAGGATTAAATTTAGTACAATTTAAATTAATTTGAGTATTAAGACAGTGAGAGTTTTCATTTGTTTCCCTTGTAATCTCCAAATCTTCCAATAAATCCAACTCAAGATAGTTTTTCTTTCTACTGATGTCATGTAAGATGGATGAACCAGAATTGATGTTAAAATTGTGGTTGCTGGATACTAAGTGTTGACCAAAACTTGAAGAGTTTGGTCTTTTCAAATGTTCAGAGACTCTAGTGGATAACTTTCTGATGGTTCTACCTACATAAGAGGCATCACAATCATCACATTTTAATTTGTAAATACCACTTTTATCAAGTGTATTCATCCTATCTTTGGTATTGATTAAGAAGGAGCCTAGAGTGTTATGTGATTTAAACGAGATTTTGATGTTATCAATTGTAGCAGTAAAAAGTTTAGATATTTTATTGGAAATGCTGCTAATATAAGTGAAGGAGAAATATCTGATGTTATCTGAAACATTAGGTTGAAAAGACTGTGATGAATATGCAAGCTTTTCTGCAATTTTTAGTTTAGCTCTATTTAGAAGTTTGTATATAATATTAGGATCATATCCATTATTGACAGCAATCTGTTTAAGAGTATTGAGTTCTGTATTAAAATTATCATCAGAAAGAGGAAATTTAAGTAATCGATGAATGTAACTGTTGAAAGCAGCCATTTTATGCTGAGTAGGGTGGTTAGACGTTTCATGTATAGCGTGATCTGTTTGGGTGGGTTTTCTATAAATGTTGTACTCTAAAGAATCTTTGTTACGGGATATAGTCATATCCAAGAAGTTCAACTTATTGTCAGATTCTGGTTCCAGAGTAAAAGAGATGTTAGGATGGAGGTTATTGAGATCATCCAGAATCTGTAGAGCATCATCTTGGGTTCCCTTAATGGGAGCTATACAATCATCCACATATCTTGACCAAAAAACTATTTTGTTGTTGTTGTTAACAAACTTCTGTTCTAAGCTGTCTAAGACAATGTCAGCTAGAAAAGGTGATAATGGAGATCCCATTGCTAAACCTGTTGGTTGCTTATATATCTTTTGATTAAATTGAAAGAAGTCCTGATCAAGACAGAATTTAAGCATAGTTGATATAGCATCTTTATCCTTTGCAGATATGTTGCAATTATCTAGAAGGTTGTGTACTAAAGGTAAAGTTTCATCTCTTGGTACAGAAGTAAACAAATTGGAAACATCAAAAGAAACTAAATAAAAACCCTCTTCTATCCTAATGTTATTTAAACGTTCTATTAGATCTAAAGAATTTTTGATGGAGAACTTAGGTTTAAAATTAGTGATAGACTGAATTGTGTTGTAGATGAACTCTGATAAAATAGAAACTGGAGTGTTACAAAAACTTACTACAGGCCTTATGGGACAATTGTGTTTATGGATTTTAGGAAGTCCATATAACCTAGGTGTTATAGGATTAGATACAGTTAACTTTCTGTTGTTATATTTAGTAATAGTGTCATTAAACAATTTAACCATTGCTTTTGTTTTATTAATAAAGGTGTTAAGTGGATTTTTATCCAAAACTACAAAACTGTTATCTAAAAGAAAAGATTCTACTTTCTCAATGTATTGAATTTGTTCTAAGATTACAACACAATTTCCCTTATCAGCCTTGCTAAGTACAAGAGAATCTCTATCAATTTTATGTTTAATTGATTTTAGCAAATCCTTTTGTTTTTTAAAATTATGATGATTTCTATGAAAATTGCGTTTGTACTTACATTGTTGTTGTTGAAGTAAGCTAATGCAAGAGTTTCTCAAATATTGTTTTATATCAGCATTTTTAGTCATACCTTCTATAAGAGTATCCAACTCCACTGCAAATTCTCCAAGCACTGAGTTATTTAACCTAAAATTCTGACAAGAAAACTTAAGGCCTAATCCTAAAAAATACAATTCGTCCTCTGAAAAGTTAGTGTTGCTTAAATTTAAGACTCTAGGATATTTACATATTAATTTGAAAGTTCTTCCATTGACTGTGGATTCAACTGAACTACTTGGATTACAACCCACTTATATATTTTGCTTTAATTTTGATTTTAATTTTTAGCAATTCAATTGAATATTCAGATTTTCTTTTCTTTTTACAGTACTGATAGTGCTTAGTAGACCATTTTATTGTAGTCAACTATCCACTGTCTAATATATTGTTTAGTCTATTTCTTACATTCATACGTTATGTCAACTTCAATTCCTCTCAAACTAACATCCTAATTATTATAAACAGGTTTGAGTGTGAGATCTGGATTATTCAATCTACATAAAAATATTAGATATAATTTTATATTTCTTCAGTTGATTTCCTATAGTGGTGTCAGTTGGACCTTTGGTCAATACCTAGTTTCATAGAATCTTGAAAGGCGCAGATCACTTATCTATTGTAACTGCCCTTCACAAGCTTTCATTTGTCACATGTCACCCCAATATTTCCGCCTCCGCCAGGCTGGGAGCCATTCTGTCTCCGGCTTCTATAATATAAAAATGTAGCTTCTCCAATTTAAATTTTAAAGTGTTTGTTTGTCTTTAGTGTACTTGTTATGTCCCCGTTTACATGTATGACATTCCATTATTGCTGGATAGGCCACAATTGACGAAGTAAGTCTATAAACGTTAATCACATAAAAAACTTTTTTCAACTATAAACTTGGAGTTTTTATCCAAGTGAATTAAAATTTCTTTTTTAAAAAAACGTTTCTTGGCTTATTTCAGATGCCCCTGAGGATGATCTTGTGATCGAAAGTACTTGGGCAAGATTTAATTAAATACTGTGTTCGATATTTGCCTTGTGTACCATCAAAGTTCATTTATTCGAACATTCAACCTTATATTGGTTCACTTTTTTAGTTCGTTCATCATCAAGATCTTGGCACGTTTTAATCATCGTCTCAACAAGCTCCTTTGGATACTTAGATTTCGACGGTTTCTCATTAGTACTCATGGAACAAATCGAAGCCACGGGAACACACTGTCCGATCAAAGTTCTTTTACTTAACTTAATAGCAGTTCCCTTTAAATTCATAACTCTTACAGGAACGACATCTCGAATTCACCACCGATCTCAAGAACTCCATCTTTGACATTCAATACAGCCCCAACTTTCCGTAGCAAATCCATCCCCAATATGAACTCATCGGAGATCTCTGCAATTAATACTCTATGTTTCACTGTGGTCTGGCCAATGGATACTGACATATTAGCCTCGCCATATGTATTAATTATCTCACCAGTTGCTGTTCTAAGCTTTACTGTTGCAGGCGATAATTTAAGATGGTCTCGTACTACTTCTGGCCGTGCAATAGTTCTTGTTGCACCTGTATCTACCAAAAACGATCTACATTTATTGTTAATACGACCCTCGATGTACAAGCTATGAATTCCACCGGAGGACGTAATGTTCACAGTTACTATGGGGGCTGTGTTTCTCGAGGTCGGCAGTTGCCCCTTAGTGTCGACCCGTTCTAGTTTTCCGACTGTTGTATCATTTTCTTGCAATTGCGGCGAATGTGACCTACGTCACCACAATTCCAACATCTGGGCTCGCGTCTCTTCGGCATCGTGTTATGAACTATTTTTCTTACCATTTTTCTAGACGTTCATCGTTTAGTTCGTCGCCTTCTTCGATGGTTCTTACTCGATGGCTCCGTGAAGTTTGACTAGCTGTTTCATGTTCTAAGGCAATAGCGAGCGCTTCATCTAAAACTTTCGGTCTTGCTAGTCGTAAAGCTTTCTGTAATTCACTTTCTTTTAACCCATTGACGAAGGTATCTACGGCAATTTCATCCAAAATGTTGTCTGGTACCTCCGGATAAGCCAACCGCACTATACGAGCAACATCTGCTTCAAACTCTTGCAAATTCTCACTTGCTCGCTGAGTTCTACTTCTTAGTTGCGCCTTGTAGACTTGTTGTATATGGGCATTTCCGTAACGTTTGTCTAGTCGAGTGAACAAGGTCTGGTAACATTTTTCTTGACCCTTAGGAATCGATCTTAGGATATCTGCAGCATCACCTCGTAAAGCAGCAGTCAAGGAAACAGCTTTTTCTTGTTCTGTCCAATGATTGGCTGTCGCAATAGCTTCAAATTGTCTAAGGTATATGGACCAAGAAGACTTTCCATCAAACGGTGGCAATTTGAATCTCATATGATGTGTCGTTTCGTCTCTCGGTGATTCTTCTTTTACTACCGGATCTAAGGCTACTTTATTAACAGGAGGTAGCACTTTTGTGTTAGTTATCATGATCTCTAATTGTTTGATCTTCTCTTCTACGTCTTCTATCTTGTCGTTCACATTTTTCTGTATCTTATCGAATGTTCTTGAGACTTCTTCAAATTTCTCATTGTTTTGGTTACATACTTCGTCGAATCTTCTAGACATATTTTCGAATTTCTCGTCGTTTTGTCTAGCTGTTTCTTTAATAATTTGAGAAGTTTCTTCAATAATCATTTGCGACACGTTTTCAAATTTCTCATTCATTTTTGTTAAAACTGTTTCTTCTGCCGATTGAAACTGGAATGTCTCTGGGTCATCTCCATTCTTATTAAAAACATTCTTTAGTCGTTCTTGGAGGATCTTCTTGGACCCGCTGCAATCTTCATCGCGTTCTTCTAGTTGCTCACGCAACTGTTTTACGGAAAGTTGTATTAGCAGCATCTTTGGTCGGGCACACACGTACTTTTGGTTCTTTCGTACAACGATCACTACCGAACTACGCGGATGTTCCCGACGAACAATACTCTTCAAAAGTTCAAAAGTCTCTTTTTTTTTTAACTGTTGACTTTATTTTTAAATAAATCAATTGTCCTCACACGGTGACACCAACTGTACCGTTTTTAAATAAAACGAGCGGTTCGAATTTATATAAATATATTTATTTATAACTTTACAGTTCGATACTATCTTATCAACTAACTAACTCCTAATTTCGTTACCTATATATACCAAAGTTACTATGTTCGAGAATATTCAGGACTAGTCCCATCTCTAATTCGTTATCTGACGACGGGTGGAATTTTACAGGGCTTGATATATAACCGGTAACTTCTCGATCCTTCGAGATGCGACCGTTAGGCGGGCCACTTAGATGCTGTTAGCTGCTGAATGCATGTTCGTAACAATATAAATATGCGTAACGATATTAACCATCTCAGAAAAATTTATCATTTACTCATTTTGCACAATAAGTAGATGTTAACTGTTCACCAATATCTTCTCCTGTTTTTCCCTATTTCTTCTGTGAATTTTATGTTCTACATCAGCTGGAAATTGTCTTAATTGTTTGATATTGAACAGTTTTCTTATTTTAACTTTAAATTATTAATTATAATATTACTGATTACTGTTACTGCGACTTAGTTGTTTACATAATATATATTGCATTATATTTTGTTCTTTCTATTCCATATTCTAGCAAAAACGTTGCATTTTTTAATTAAAAAAATTAAGTCTTTCCAGAAAATATTTTCGAAAACATGGCATTGCTGTTCCCAAAAAATAATTATATTCTTATTTTTACAGTTTTGTGAGGTGTACTATTATTTTGTGTCTTTTGTAGAATATTTGAAAATAAAAGTTCGGTTGGTAATTTTTGTAAAAAAATCCTTCTCTAACTTCGGTCATTAAATTTACAGTCAATAAACTCTTTAGTAAATATAATATAGGCATTAAATGTAGATATATCAATAATTTCCATAAAAATCCTAAAAGGCTATCTCTATTCACACGTACACATGCATATTATTACATAATGTCCTAATCATTTTGTACGTGTTGTCAATTGCCGCTTTAATTTGATTATAGTGTAAAATAATGTCAGGCTTTCGTTTTGATTTTTTGTATGAAGTTATTTTATCGTTATGAAAATGTGTCGATACAGGAATGATTGCTATCTCTTTTGTAGCTATATACTATAATACTAACGTGAGATCATTATAAATTCTAAAAATAGCGGATTGTTTTAATTGTTTGTATTTTAAATGGAATAACACAATGTTATTTATTTAAAAAAACAGGTATACTGGTGTCTATTTCAATTTAAACAATTTCGGTATTTACAACTGTTTATAATTTACTATTAATTATTTTGGCCTGTTGTGATAGTCTTACAAATTTAAATTTTTTGAATTATCCACATCTCTTTTTTTTAATTATCCACACATCACTGCACTAAATAAAGTAACAATAATTTTATTTTTTGTACAAGAAAATTATACCTAACATATTCTACTAATATGTAGTTGTCACGGAATGAACTAAGCCGTTTTATCTGGTCATTTTCTTCTCTCTCAGAATATTCTAGCCAATGTGTAAAGTTTTACCTATGTGTGTTGTACCATGTTGACGTCCATGATTGATTTAAACTTTTAAGGTTAAAGTATCTCATCTTTACCATTACGAAGACAGTTATGGAGATCCCTACCCTGGCTAGCTCTTCGAATAGGTAGTTCAGCTAATCCCTAAGACAAACAATGGTAGCAAGAACGATTACAAAGGAGATTAAAGCATAACACAAAAAATTCAATAAACATTTTATTAAATAAATTAATAGACTTAAATCTATTTTACAGCAATTCCTGTACAAGGTAGCTGAAAATATAGAAGAAAAATGGAATATCATTGGAAGAGGCTAAGGATGCGATTAGCATAGAAATGTAATATATATCATTTTTAATTAGAGAAGAACAAGTGTTCAATCACAAATTAACCCCTTAATTTGTAATCTCACATTATTCTTAACTTCTTAATCTTTTATAGTTTCACCGTGTATAAGTTTGCATTATACATATTGCAAAACCATATCGTATGATAATTTAATATTAGTTCATTTACCTACAACTAAATAAATTGCCGAATAATAATATTTTCTAATTGAACTTCGTAAGTGTCGCAATTAAGGCGTAGATTAAATTGTATTATAAGCAAAAGCTAGGTGGTGTGAATGAACGAAGCAATGACCTAAGTTGCTTATGTATCTATTATGTGTGAGATTATAAATTGGGGATTTGAGTTCAAATGAACACAGTCAATATTGAGTAGTTACCGAACGAACACCATATTGTGTAATTACGAGTTGCTGTCAATAAACCATCACTCTTACTCTACAACTTCAACATTTATTAACCCTATCAACATCGATCGACGAGAACCGGACAAAGGGGCATTACGAACCGAACCGAACTTCACTACTAAGTTCAGTAGTTTCCATTGGTCCTTCGTCAAAACATCATCAAAAGGGCGTTAATTGGTTTGGAGCTTCGAAGGAGACGACCCTTAGCGACCTAAATAGCGGTTTCCCAGTTCCGTACAAGATCGACGATCGAATTCGAAGTGTAGAGAAAAGAAAAAAGAAATAAAAAAGACCAGAAAGCACCGAAATAAGGGGTAGGAGCCTTACGAGAGCCTTTGATCACCAGAGAACCTTAATAGCAGTCCTTAAGTCTACTATTCCAGCAGTTTGGAGGTCCAGTTTCCAACAGAAAAATCTAGTAGCATCCAGAGGTCCAGCTAACCAGTTCCAGTTGCAGTTCTAAGAAGGAAGCAGGAACATACAAGTGAACGTCGGGATAAAACTGTAAGTTTTTGAATATTTATTATCATTTTGAGCAGTGCAATAATTTAATACATTCAAAAGATTATTAAAGAAACTTAAGATTCAAATTGAATAATACTTATTTGAAATATTTTATACTGCATACTTTTTACTTAAAATAGTAATAGTTTGTCTACAGCTAATTCAAATCTAATAGCTTAATTATTCTAATTTTAATTATATTCGATAATTTTGATTCTTATAACTTAAAATTCTTAAACATTTGATTTTCATAATATAGGGAAATATCGTGACAAATCGTTATTTTTATACACATTCAGAGTTCATTCATTCCAAATATATAGTATTTTGTAGTATTTGCATTTTTTATATAAAGAATTTCTTTTCTCTCTAGTTACAAGTGATAATATTACATTCTTTAATTGTACTATATAGCCGTGTCGCAAAGGTTAGACAAGAGGTCATTTTGCGTTATTGTCTAAGGTAATCTTGCTGACACTAGTTTAAAAGTTGAAATTAGATCAAACGCATATTCGTTTAAAATGGAACGATTATATTTAGATCAGGAAAAGCTAGGTCAAGAAATTACGAAGCTTTTAAATAATTTGCGAAAACTACGGAAAGAAAAACGAACGAGAGAATATTTAAACATTAAAAGACAGACACTTGATGAATTGTGGAACGACTTTGAAGATCAAAACACAGAAATTGAAGAAAAAGGTTCGAGAGTTGATAAATATTTTACATCTAACTTTTACGAACAAGTACAAAAAAGATATGAAGAAACGAAAAAGACTTTAGAGGAATTTATTAAAAATTCGTACAAGTCTTCGACAAAAATTAGAGAAATAGAAATTAGGATGGGGAAACTTCATCATTTATTGAAAGACGACGAAACCGATGAAGATTTACAAGAGGATTTAAAAGAAGAGGTACAAAAAATAGATACATTAATAATGGAAATAACTGTGGACAATGAACAGGATGCACTAGAAGAAGGTGAAATAGAAAGATTTTATACAATGAAAAGAAGGGTGCGGTCGATCATAAAAGAAAATAAGAGATTAGAGGCGGAAGGATGCAAGAAAGACAAAATAATATTACCCCAAGTGAAGTTACCCTGTTTTGAAGGAAGGTATGAATCCTGGGTAACATTCTATGATATTTTTAAACGTTTGATACATGAGAATAATCAACTATCAAATGTGGAAAAAATGCAGTATCTGAAGACAAACCTCCGAGGAGAAGCAAGTAGAATAATACAACATTTAAACACAACAGAAGCAAACTACAGTGCTGCCTGGAAAATGTTGCAAGATCGATACGATAATCCAAGGATGAATCTATTTATATTAATAGACAAGATACTTCAGGCTGCGGAGATAAAAGAAACGTCAGCAAAGGCGCTGAAATCATTACATGATACTCTCCACGAATGCTTAGAAGCCATTAGTGGACTAGGTGTAATGACAGAGTCCTGGAGCCCTCTTATAGCAAGGATAAGTATGTTAAAGTGGGACACAGAAACCAGGAGATTATATGAAACGTCAATTCAAGACAGTAGGGACATTCCGACATATAAGTCAACACAGGAATTCCTACAAAGAAGATTCCAGACATTGGAGATGTTGGAAACAGAAAGGAAAGGAACAGATCATAGACAACAGGTAAAGAAGAAGATAACCTGTGTGGTGTGTCATGAAGAACATAAACTGTTGAAATGTACAACGTTTCTACGTCAACAAGTACGTGAGAAACAAATCGTAAAGAAAGCAATGGTGCGGTAGATGCCTACTACACAAAAGGGAAGTACCATGTTATTCCTCTCATAGATGTGTAGAATGTGGTGGACAGCACCATTCATTACTACACATGTCAGAAGGTCAGCATGATAACAGAAGGAATTCTGAAAACAGAAGGCCACAGAATAGACCAAATTCTAGTGGGTGCCAGTATGACAACAGAAGGAATTCTGAAAACAGAAGGCCACAAAATAGACCCAATTCTAGTAGGAACAGAGGTGACAACAGTTACGACGGATCGTCAAGGAGACAAGAGAATGCCGTGAGCTGTTTAAGTCATCAGAATGAAGAAGTGCTACTTGCAACGGCATTAGTACGAGTAAGAGACTCAAAAGGAAGCTCACAATTGATGAGAGCATTGATTGACCAAGGCTCGCAGTCATCATTCATTACGGAGCAGGCCGCTACAAGTCTCGGAATAAAAAGAAAAGCTGTCCACGCTCAGATATCTGGAATTGGCAATGAAGACCAAAGGACGTCGAAATGGAGCGTAACATTAAACTTAGAGGCGCATTTCAAAAATGAATTTGAAATGAAGACCGAAGCAATTGTGCTAAGAAAAATAACAAAAAATCTACCGGAGAAAGAGATACAAATGAAAGAAAGGAACCATAGGAACTTAGTCCTGGCGGATCCAAATTTTAATGAAACAGGTTCAATAGATATTCTATTAGGAGCCAAAGAATATAGTTTGATATTACTGGACGGAGTAGATCGAACAAAGAATGGTTTGCTGGCCCAAAATACAAAATTGGGTTGGATAATGTCAGGTATAGCAGAGCAAGAGAATATCCCTAATATACAAGTGCTCAGCATGCTATCTAGACGACAAATGAATGAAGATAGAAAACAATACTGGAAGTTAGAAGAAGTAGATCAAAGCAATACTCTTTCAGTAGAAGAAAAAAAGTCTAAAAGATATTATAAAAGAACAGTAAAAAGGGATAACGAAGAAAGATTTGAATTTAAAATACCCTTCAATTTTAGTAAAAGCCTATTGGGGGGACTCACTACAGCAAGCATATGTGAGACTTCTGCAATTAGAGAAGAAATTTCAAAGAGACACAAACCTAGAAAAAGAAAAGGTGGTGTTGTGCGCTCGTTGTTGGTCCCAAGGAATCTACTTGCAGTAGATTACAATAACTTACACTAATTTTTTAAGTGAGATATGAAATTAAAGGAGGGTAGTCACATATTTTCGAAACTCCAAGAGAGCCAGAAAACAAAGGCATCAAGGTTCTTACATCCAACCTCATCCAGCGCCTCGAAGACATACTTCATCACAACCAAATTTAGGTAGTACTTTAAAGAAAGCCCCTCCTAGATCAATTTCACTTAATGAGCTAGATTTGAATTAGATAGTTTAGCTGAAACATGAATTCTAAATAATCAAATTATAGGTAGCACTGCTCGGGTGAGATAATAATTCAAAAACCGAGTGAATTAGTGTTATGATTATTGTTATTATTATTTTATATTTTATTTATATGTGTTTAAATATTTTCTATTGGTCGTCTGTTTGTTTTTTATATAGTGGCCAATATGTTCAATCACAAATTAACCCCTTAATTTGTAATCTCACATTATTCTTAACTTCTTAATCTTTTATAGTTTCACCGTGTATAAGTTTGCATTATACATATTGCAAAACCATATCGTATGATAATTTAATATTAGTTCATTTACCTACAACTAAATAAATTGCCGAATAATAATATTTTTTAATTGAACTTCGTAAGTGTCGCAATTAAGGCGTAGATTAAATTGTATTATAAGCAAAAGCTAGGTGGTGTAAATGAACGAAGCAATGACCTAAGTAGCTTATGTATCTATTATGTGTGAGATTATAAATTGGGGATTTGAGTTCAAATGAACACAGTCAATATTGAGTAGTTACCGAACGAACACCATATTGTGTAATTACGAGTTGCTGTCAATAAATCATCACTTTTACTCTACAACTTCAACATTTATTAACCCTATCAACATCGATCGACGAGAACCGGACAAAGGGGCATTACGAACCGAACCGAACTTCACTACTAAGTTCAATATTTTCCAACAAGGTTGTTGTTGGAAAGTTAGTTAGTTAGTTCTTTCTAAGATGACTGTAATATTACCTTTATCTACTTTTGTCACTAAAAGCTCAGAATTATATTTAAGAAATTTTTCAGTTTTAGTCACAAGTTTTAAAAAAAAAAGTACTAGATGATTTAGAAGTATTCAAAATGTGATTAGTGATGGTGGTTCTTGACCGGATTAAGTTTTGCTCTAATTCAGATGGCAATGATGAAATTATGTATTTGCATGGTACATTTCCATGTTCCTTGTCGAAGAACTAAATATGGTAAATAACTATATAGGTATGGTCTAAAACTTCTATATTAATAGCTTTAGGTACTATTTGAACCACTAAAATGCAAAATTATACTTTTATAAATGTGTACTCTATTTTATTCATGAATATTTTATTTTTATCTGTAATTTTGTGTATATTTCTATAATGTTACATTTTTGTATAATTTTGACAATGAATTTGTTCAATTTTTTTTATTAATAAATGAATATACATATATGTAATAATTAATAAAAGTTTCTTTAAACATTTATGTTTTATTACTCAAATTTATTGTATATTTCTACAATGTTCCTTTTTTGTATAAATTTGACAGTGGATTTACTATTTCTTATTAATAAACAAATAGAAATAAATGTAATTAATAGAAATTTAAGTTTCTTTAAAAATGTACATTTAATTTCTCAAAATACATTCTTAACCCTTAGCTGCTATAACCAGGTCCCACCTTAAGTAATTTTTGGCTGCGGACTGCGGCTATTCTCCGCTTATTTAGTCTGAAATACGATAGTGAAGAGTGTAACACGTTTGTTTGGAACTAGCGACTTTTATAGACATAGCTGGGTGTAATAGACCCACTTATAGCAATTACGTGATATTTACATAATTATTCTGTATAAAGTAAATAATATTTTATATCAGATTAATTTCTTCTTCTTAGAGTGCCGTCTCCCTACGGAGGTTGGTAATCATAATGGCTATTTATATTTTAGAACTTGCTGCTCCAAACAAATCAGTCGAACTGCCTTGATACCAATTACGTAGATTATTTAACCATGAGTTCTATCTTCGGCCAACAGATTTTCTTCCTTGAATCTTTCCCTGTATTATGAGTCTCAAAATTTCATATTTTGGTCTCCTCATCACGTGGCTTAGGTGTTCCAGTTTTCTGGTTTGTATAGTGGTGATTAGTTCTGTTTCTTTACCAATCCTCTTTAGTACTTCTTTATTTGTAATTCTATCAGTCCGTGATATTTTCAATACTCTGCGGTATAACCAGAGTTCGAAGGCCTCGATTCTTTTTAAATTACATTTTTTTAATGTCCAAGTCTCAGCTCCATATAATAATATTGAAAATATATAACAGCGAGTAGTACGTAGTCTGATCTCCAAATTTAAATTTTTGCACGTTAGGAGTGGCTTCATTCGTATAAATGCTGATCTGGCAATCTCTATTCGCCTGTTTATTTCTACAGTATGATCATTGGTTTCATTGATCAAAGTTCTCAAATACTGATATTTTTCTACTTGTTCTGTCACGGTACCATTGATTGTCAATAGGTGATGTATATTTTGTGGTCTTTTTGCAATTAGCACGTACTTCGTTTTTTTAGCGTTTATAGTAATTCCCATCTAATCACTATTAATACTCAAGCTTTAGATAAGATGTTGTCAGTCCTCTATACTCGTTGCTGTGATCACAGTGTCGTCTGCATGTCTTAAGTTGTTAATTAATTTTCCGTTAACGGTGACTCCTGCTTCGATATTATTGAGCGTGTTTTGGAAAATTTCTTCAGAATATAAGTTAAACAAAAGTAATGATAAAACACATCCCTGTCTAACTCCTCTACAGATCCTCATTTCTTCTGAGTGTTGCCCATAAATTTAAACTATTATGGCACTTTGGTTCCAATATAATGTTTGCACTATGCTTATAATTTTACTGTTAATGCGCTTGTTCATAAGTATTGATATTAGTTTTTCATGTCTCACTTTATCGAAAGCTTTCTCGTAGTCAACGAAGCACAAGTGTAGATCAACATTGACATCCCGACATCACTGAATTAATAGGTTGATAGCAAATAGTCCTTCTCGAGTACACACTCCATTTCGGAACCCGAACTGCGTCTCGCTAATATCCTCCTCTAGCCTTTCGTATATTCTTTTATGTATTATTTTGAGCAGAACTTTTAAAGTATGACTCATGAGACTGTGTTCGATAATCAAAGCACTCTTTTGCTGCTTGTTTTTTAGGGATGGTTATAAATGCTGTCTTTAGCCACTCTTGTAGTAATATTCCCGTATCGTACACCTTGTTGAATAAATTTCATCTAATCCAGCTGCCTTATTGTCTTTAGAGTTTTTAATAGCATATTTGATTTCATCTATCGTGATCTTCTGTCTCTCTAAAGGATTTAATTCTTGTATTTTTTGCATTTTACCTCTTTCATCTTGGAAAGTTCTCTAATGTACTCCTCCCATCGCATTAACTTCTCTGGTAAATCTACTAGTAGTACTTCTTTTTTGTCTTTTACGTGTCCGTGCTGTCTATTTCGACCCATTCCAGTAACTTCTCTCATTTTTTGTGCATATTTCTAATATCATATTTTATGTCTAGTTCTTCTATTTCTTAACATTGCTTCATTAAATAGATTTCCTTAGCTGTTTCAAATTTTCCCTAATTGTTTGTTGTATTTCTTTATACTTCTGCATATTTTTCTTTATATTTCTTTCTTTCATCAGTCTTCTTCTTCCATCAGTAATAGTATTTCTTCTGTCATCCAGTGTTTTTTAGTCTCTGGCCTATGTTCTATTAAACTTTCTTGAGCTGGTTTCAGTAATGTGTTTTGTATATTATGCCACTTTTTATTTACATCAATAATTTGTTTGTTGTCAGTTAGTGTTTTTTACACATTAACATTCACATTATTTTTTAATTCCTTTTTTATTTCTTCGTTTTGTAGCATTCTTACGTTAATATTTGGTTGTTGTAATCTGAGTTCAATTCTTTTTAATTTTATTTTCACGTCAGCCACTATATGGTAAGTTAACATCTTCTTCAGGATGTCTTTTTTTAGGGTGGAAATGCTCTAAACACCCTACCATTGCCCGGCGTGTGTTAGAGTCAGGTAGAGGAAAACATCTGAGCCCATTTCCCACTATGTAAACTGTTACCCCTGTTGCCCTGCCTACCAACTAAAACCACCCATTCTTCGTCAAGACACGCCCGTACGTGTTCAGTTAGCGAACGAAACTTAGAGATGCCTTGCGCTGCCTGAATTAATTATGAAGACTTGTTTCTGGTTCTTAGCTAGAAGCAGTAAGGAACCAGAAAAAATAGTGAGTAAAGTAGGCCTATATGTAAATGACCTTGCCGATGGTATTACCTAAGAGCGGTAAGGAACCAGGGGGAGAGTATATGGAATGTATAGATATACAAGGTAACAATAAGGTATAAGAATACTGGGTATTAGGTAATCCTAGGTAACAATACGTAAGTATACATATGCATGTAATAAACAAGTGTATTACACACTTATGCACATACATACATACGTACATACAAATACACACCTACGTACATACAAACACTTATATACACATATCTACATATTCATACATAATATACAATGATGACCAGTTTTAAATTCCCAGATCACTCTCATCCTGTCTCAGTTTCTTTCTCTATCATGGACTTCCCCTTCATAATTTTTGTTACTTGGTCTATAAGAAATTCAGTTCTCTCTGCTTTCCATAGCGACACGTATCAAGTTGTCAGAGGATATCTCTCCTAGATTTGTTCGCATTATATGTTGTTCCGACGCAAACACCTCGCACCTAAAGATACAATGCTCCGCATTGTCTTCTACGTTACATATGACACAATTATCATCGCTGGTTTTTCGTATACGATACGTGTAAGACCTGACAGATCCATTTCCGGTCAGGAACTGCATAAAATAAAAGTTTACTCGTTTGAACTTACATTTGTACCATTCTATCATATTGGGTATTAGTTTTTTGGTCCATTGTCCTTGTCTATCTGTGCCTTCCATTCTGCTTGCCATTCTGTTAGTAATTGTTCTCTAATGGCGGCTCTGACCTGAGGTAGGTGGCGGTCTCGAGGGTTATAGAGCGTCTGCCCTTCTGTAGCTAGGATTTGAATAGGGAGGGTGCCCGCTATTATCTGTATGGTCATCGTTGAAGTAGTCCTGTACCACAGTATATAGAGGTTCCACAGTAGAATCACTCTCGGCAAAATTGGAAGTAAAGTCTGTCAACGCGCAGGGCGACTGCGCTTATTTCTTAGTCGCTCGAGAATCATTCTTCTATTGCTAGTCGCGTAGAAACGTAAGGGTGAACAGTGCCGTATTTTGGTTAAATTGAGTTAGTGTGAATAATAATTGTTAGAATTGTGAAGTACATATTGTGTGAACATGAGTAAAAGTCGAAGTGGTATTAGTCGGTGTTCAGCGAAAATGTGTAAGAACAATTCAAAAAATTGTAACTACAGTTTTTTCCGATTTCCCAAGGAAGCTATTAGGTACGTATATAATTTTAAATTTGCTTATTTAACCACCTTAACAGAATAGCATCAATTATTATTGGAAATAGTAAAATGTTAGGTGCAGTTTTTTTAAATACTTCAAATACAATAATTATATTTACAAAGAGGAAAAATTTTCTAAAGATATGTTGATATATATATATATATATATATATATATATATATATATATATATATATATATATATATATATATATATATATATATATATTATATGTTTATATATATAAACTCGGGTTCAAAACGTCCTCCGACGTTGTCCGATGCCTTGTTGCCAATATCTTCTATAATTGCAATTTTCATCTTCTAATCCTCGTATACTCATTGATCGTCTTACTCTTTGTATCCACGCCATTCTTGCCCTTCTTCTTTATCTGTTGTCTGTAGGTATCCATTTCATAATTTTCTTTTGCAGTCTCTCCTCCCCCATTCTCTGAACATGTCCGTACCACGTTAATTGTTTATTCTCAATGCATATATGACCGTTTCCTGTAATTTCATTCTTCGCTTTACTTACTCATTTCTAACCCGGTCCAATCTCGATGTTCTACTGGTGTTTCTTTATTCTCCATGTTTCGAATCCATATACCAATGTGTTCTTAATCATGATGTTGTATATTCTCATTTTTCTTTGTTTCCCTATATCGGTACTCCACAAAACTCAGTTCAATGATTTAATTATCATTCTTTCTTTATTTATTCTGCTCTTAATTTTTGCATCTTCCGTATCTTCTTTGTTGAAATGAATTCCCAAATACTTATATTTCTCACAGCTAGTTATTTTCTGATTATTATCCAATATCATACTAGTTGAATCTTCACCTAGGCATAAATATTGTGTGTTTTCTACATTCATATATAATATTATATTTATGAAAGTTAATAATAGCCGGCAAATTTAGTGTTGTCTAAATAGTGAGTAAATTTAATTTATTTTCAGAGCACGGAATTGGGCAATGTTGTGCCAGAGAGAAGATTTGTTGAAGAAAACTAACTTAAATTTGAATAGATTATGCAGTGTGCATTTTGAAACTACTATGTTTTCAAATAAAACTCGGAACAGGTTATGCAAAAACGCAGTACCAAGTTTATTTTCTTCAATAAAAGACAGTCCTAACCAACATTCGAATGTTGATCAAGGTGAGTTTTTATATTTGAAAGCTGAAATTTCCATGTAAACCTAAGAATATTCTGCTATTTATATTGTTGACGTACAAATTTGTTGCATTGTAGTGTTGCAATAAATTATAGCTTATTTTCTATGCAAACAATTTTACTATTTATTATTAAAAACATATCAAACTTATTTTAAACCTATTTCTTGTGTCATGTTATAGTTTATTAGTTTTTGGTGTAAAAAACCACAACTTATGAAATTTAATATTATCAACATCAAAATCGGAATTGATTCTGTGACCGCATACCGTATTATTCCTTCATTCAACTCATTTTAAATCTCCTCGAAATTAAAGGTAATTTTTGATCTGGAAATACCAAGCTGCCCCTTGAAATCTACCTGCTCTATACAAAAATATTTAAGCGTAATTTTGACGTGGAAATACCACAGTATATAGAGGGATATTCACTCTATATACTGTGGAAATACCATGTATTGTCGAAGTAAAAGACGGTATGCAACTTTCTAAGCAACTATAATCCATTTCCTGCTATTCTCTTTTCTATTTTTATCTTTAGAATACAAATTTGTTGGGATTTGCATTTGTTAAATATTTTTGATTTCAAAATAACAAAAGGCTTCCTTGTACTTAAAAAAATAATTTAGATTGGTAATAAAAAATTAAATGTCGTAGATTAGAGATATTTAATGTACAATATGACACTTTCTTCATATAAGACAACCTATAAACTTCTGTTGTAGATGATGAAAATAGTTTTGATCCAGTAAATGAGGAACAACGGGAAGAATTAGCTACCGTACCGCTAGGTGGAGAGGACAGCGAAGTTGTTCTACAAAATAATCAAACAACTCAAACTTTGGAAAAAGTATCTACCTATAGCCCTAAAAAAAACCAGCTACGAAAAACTATAAAACAACTGCAAAACAAGAATTTTCGATTAAAACAAAAATTGCAAAAACTACAAGATTCTCGAAAACCCGATTATCTTAAAAACGTCACATTGGATAATTATAAATCACTAACCGATAAATTTTGTTCTGCCAATAAAAATTTAGCAAATTTTATTAATATTCAAATTGAACAAAATCTGAAAAAAAAAGAACGGTCGGAGATATTCAAACGAATACAAAAACTTTTGTTTACAACTATATTTTAACGGTCCAAAACTGTATAAGAAAAAATTAGTTAAAGAATTTTGCTTGCCCAGTGTTACAACATTACACAAATTTGTCACACATATATCTGTCAAACCTGGAATAAATGATTTCATTTTTGATATACTTAAAAAAAAAAATGAATAATGTTTCTGACCTTGATAAATTATGTATCCTTTGTTTTGACGAAATGAGTATTAAGGCACATTTATTTTATAGTATTAAAAAAGATAGGATAATACGTTTTGAAGACTTTGGAGACGAAAATACTAATTTTAAACCAGCATTATCCGCAACAGTAATAATGATAAGAGGCGTTAAAACCAACTGGAAGCAACCAATAGCTTACTACCTGGTTAATTCAACTTGCCCTGCGGAAAAGCTACAAAATATAATTTTAGATATTATTACAAAATTACAAAATATTTCTTTAAAAGTGGTAGGAGTAGTATGTGATATGGGTTCTAATAATCTTAAACTTTCAAATTTGTTAAATATATCTGCCGATAGACCATATTTTTATCATGAAAATAATAAAATTGTGTTTTCTTTTGATACACCACATTTATTAAAAGCACTTCGTAATAACTTTCTAAGAAACAAATTTGTTATTGATGATATTATCGCTTCTTGGGAATTTATTAAAAAATTTTACGAACATGATAAACAATATCCTATACGTGCAGCGCCAAAATTAACCGAATCACATATATCTCCTAACAATTTTGAAAAAATGAAAGTGAAATATGCTTCTCAGATATTTAGTAACACTGTTGCTGCCGGTCTGCATCTGTATATTAGATTTAATGTATTCGTCGAGGAAGCAACAACAACCGAAACATTTATTAGAAAAATTAATAATTTATTTGATATGCTCAATTCTTCTTCATTAAGAGGAGCAACTGAGTACCAAAGACCGTATAGAGGAACCGATGCTCAGCAAGAATTTCTTAATACGTGTTTCCGATTTTTTTATAATTTACAGGTAATTAATTTTAAAGGTGAAAATGTAACATCAAGAATAAAATGTATTAATGGTTGGAAAATAACCATCAATGGAGTGATTCATTTGTGGAATCTACTACAGTCACATGGAATGGATTATTTTTTAACAAGGCGGATGAATCAAGATTGTCTAGAAAACTTTTTTGGTTCAATCAGGCAGCAAGGTGGCAATTCTGTTAACCCTACTCCGGTACAATTTACCGCAGCATTCAAAAGATATTTTTGTTTAGACATGATGCATTCTTCATATTTATTTAAAATTATTTCGCTTTTCTATGAATCTAAAGACCAGAAAAAATTCTTTAAGATCTATAAAAATTTGGTTAGGTTTGTATTTTCTGAAGTAGTTTTTAAATATTATGGTTAGGTATTATGTCTAGTTATAAACCAATCTTATATCTTGTGAATTATGATTGTGGTTAAAGTTATGTTCATGACTTATGATTATGTACTATGTCCGTTTATAAACCTGGCTTAATAGTAATGCCGTAAGAGCTTCGAAATTAACCTTTTTATATGACGTGTACAATGTATTAAAAACCATTGAGATTTAAAACTTGCGCAATACCGTTGATATTTTAAATACCGTTGAAAAATATAAACATTGAATTGTAATATTGTTTTTTATTTATTAAACCTTTTGTTTTTGTAATATTAACATTAAGCCGCATTTTTTATTTTAATAAATAATAGTAGTAGGCTCAGAAAGTTTTAATACGGCTCTGTAAGGTTTAACAAAGGAGCGTGCTTGCTCCGCCGCATCTACCACTGGTGAATTATCAATTTCGTACTTTGCCGGCATTACTTCCTAAGATCAAAGTGCCGACAAACGAGTGGTTCTACTGTGGAACCTCTATATACTGTGCCTGTACGCACTTGTAACTTTTAATAGAGGCTTTCGCTGGGAACTATAGTCCGTCTAGAAAGTATCCGAAATTTTATATTTTTCCTTATTGTAGTAGATTTCCTTTTTGTAACACTATAAGACAAAAGTAAGGCATTAAGTAGGTTGTGTCGATAGTAGGTTATGGACAAAATCGCATGACAACACCATCTGTCAAATATTGTTATTTGTAAACAGACTTATGATTTGTGAAATATTGTCGCAATTAGAAAAAAGAAAAGTAGTGGAATATTTGTACAAAAAGGGTGTCCGAAACGTTAAAAAATGAGTGCAATTGACTTAACTCGGAAACAGTGCAGTGTATGAGACAATAAAGAGGATAAAAAATGGCATAGATATGAGACATAGACCAGTTTCGCGGAAACAATTTAAATGTATTAGTGGCTTTAGGACAACAAAATCCGCGCCTAGGGTTTTAAAAATTAGCGAACAGATTTGAAAATCAACGAAGATATTGCAAGGTACCATAATTCTGCTTATACTCAAGCTTGGATGCAAGAACATGAATTGGCAACAATTTCGTGGCCAGCAGTATCTCCAGATCTTAGTCACATTGAAAACTTATGGGAACTTATAAAGATTGAAGTGGAACGAGCAGCGCCCCGAGATAAAAGTTTGATTCGGTCAGTTTTACAGGACTGGAACACCATTACCGAAAATTATGGCCTTTACCTAGTTTCGGGTGTACCTGAACGTTTATTTAAGTGTTTAGATTTAAATGGAGGTTGTATAAGTAAAAGAATGAATTATTTGTTAAAATTTTATATTTCAAATGATAGAAATAAATGCCGTATAATTATAATTCAGCTTTCTTTTTCCGGATACTTTCTAGACGGACTATATATTTCAACTGTACCTACTTCAATTTTTGCCTTCTCCTCAAATGTAAGTAATATCTCTATATTTTGTTAACTTGATTGTATTGTGCAATTCTGAATAAAACTTTTTGATCTCATCTTCGATCTTATCATCAGTGGGAGCGTAGACTTGGATCATAATAATATTACAGTTCCGTGCTTGGATTTTTAGCATTAATATTCTTTCTGAGATTTGAATCACACCTAGCACTGATTTTCTAAAATTGTTGCTTATGATGAAAGCTACAGATTAATTAAGTCTATCCTATCTAATATCCTATTTTATTTAACATTGTTTTTTGTCGTTTTGTCTAAGAAGTATATGTATTTTTTTCTTTTTAGTTCAAAATGGCTCGAAGTAAATCTCTTGCCTTAGACGATATTGATGCCTTATTTCAAAGTGAGAATTTTTGGATTGACCATCCGAAATTTGTTGCGTCAACGTCCGCATCTTCTTTAACAAATATTTTTGTGAGTGCTGAGGAGACACGATCAGGAACCAATATCAACCAAGTGACCGATGGCAGCTATCAAAGCCATAGCGATCAAGAAATTAATCTAGTGAAGAGACCGACCAATCTGAAAATAAAGTTGGAATGGATAAAGAAAACCAAAGAAAATACTACTATAAAAAAGACAAAACAAAATGGTCAAAAATTTATACAAAAAGAGGTCTAGCTCCCAAAAAGAATTTTTTGAGAGTTCAGTCTGGTTTAAGAAGTGCCATTCGCGCTAATACTCCTGACAGTATTATAAACACTTGAAAATTTCCGATTCCTCCAGATATATTGGAAGAAATAGTGCTTTAGACCAGGGAAAAAATTGAAGTTATTAAGCAGAAATACAAGAAATTCAAATGCAATTAAAATTTCAGAAAGTTATTAGGTCCTGTTTTTATAAATCCCGTTTATATTGCAGAAATGGAAGCGTTTATGGGTTTGCTGTACATGCAAGGCGTTTTTAAATCTAAACACGAGAATTTACGTTCAATGTGGGCAACTGATGGAACAAGTCGAGATCTATTGCGATGTACAATGACTCTAGCAAGATTTTCCTTCTTAATGTCGTGTCTACGTGTTGATGGTGCTACAATAAGGACTGAGAGAAGAAGAGACACTAAATTTGCCCCTAAAAAAAATAAATAATATATTTTAACAACTTGTACAAAATTGTATCAAGAACTACACACCTGAATATTTTTTGACTATTGATGAAATGTTGATTTCATTCAAAGGACGATGTGGCTTCAGAATGTACATTACAAATAAGCCAGCTAAATATGGCTTAAAAATACAAATTTTGGCGGATTCAAATACACACTATATGTATAACGCAGAAATATACAGTGACAAGAACAAAAACAAATCTCTCATTCAACCGAAGTGGTTCTACGGGTTACTCAATGAATTCATGATGAAGGACTCAATATGATCAATTCATGATGAAGATACTCAATCAATTCAATATGAATGGTGATAACTAGTACACTTCGGTAGAAATGGTTCGTAAATTAAAAAAAAGGATATTACTTACGTTGGAACAATAAAAATAATAAACACCAAATTCTACCAGAATTTCTACCTTAAAGAAAAAGGCCAGTTGATTCTTCTTTGTTTGGATTCACTTCTGATGTTACCATGGCATATTATGTATTCAAGAAAGTCAAAAGTTTAATACTTATATCTACACAAGCACCATGACAATGTTGTTGACGAGAAAACAAAAAAATCCGACATTATTTTATTTTATAATTCGACAAAGGCCTGTGTGGATGCCTTGGATCAGAAATGTGCCAATTATTCTGTGGCTAAAAGATCACAAAGATGGTTAGTGGCAGTGTTTTTTGCTGTTTTAAATATTGCAGGTGTTTTATTAGTAGGTAAATAAAGAAAATTTTATCACTCGGGAAAAATATCTAAAACAATTAGCTCAAAACTTGTACATTACATATATGAAAAAGATAATATATAATTCAAGTGTGTCCCGATAGATTCGAGCCATTACAGCATATATACTCTTGGCACTAAATTTTTAAATATTCCTGAGCACTCTCGAGCCAACGCAAATCGAAAGAGAAAGAGATGTAATCTTTGTCCGGCCAAGAAAGACAAAAAAACAAACTATGTTTGCACAGAGTGTAAAATGTCTGTATGTTTACAATACTGTGTTCAATTCTGCAAAAATGCAAAGAATAACTTTAGTTTGTGCTTAGCCATTAACGGTAAGTTATTTTGTAGTACCTTTATTTAAATAGTACTAGTTAGACAATCCTTATGGAACAAATGTTTGACTTATAATCTGCTGTCATGTGGCGGCCTCTAGTCATAAATTTAAAAAACTATTAACAGAGACTAAATTCTGTGCAGGATTCTACTCGAGTATATTTTTAGGTGTCTGATAACTAATTCAAACTTGTACACGGATGCCAAATTGTGAAGAAAATATATGACTTAAATAAAATGCTTATTGTTATTATCGTCGTATACGTCTTGTGAAAGATAACTTGACTATTTCGAGCGATTATTTCAAATTGTTTTTATACTTTGAGACTTGCTAAATTTAAATCGGTCAGTAATCTATTTAAGTGAAGTAGATATATGCTGCCGTTTTTTTTAAATTTTTATTAGTTTACCAGATATTAAATTTGGTTATATGATTTGTTAGAAAAGAATTAAATATTTAATTGAAATAGACTCGATTGCTATCGTCTTAGAACACTCATGTGGAGGTTTATTTTTTAGTCAAGACTAAAGAGAGATTTGGTCAAGATTGTAAGACTTAAATTTTTCAATTAAGTTTTATCATTGTTTAAAAAATAAAATCTTTTTAAAAAGTGGTTTTATGTACGTTTTGTGTAAATTAAATTTTCTATATTTTAATCTTTAAAATGACGTTTGGAAATATAGTAATTTTATGGGTTTGGTTTTTTGATAATGGTTTTGAAACAATAAACAGATCGATATGCCACAAGAGGCAACATATATTTGGGCAACATAAATTAATCTATGTGTTGGGATAAAAGGACTAAGGATTAACAAAACTTTAATAAACTGTACCCATTACTTTATTTACTTATGTATTTTATAATATACACACCATTTTTGTATTTCTGTTTACATAAATGAGAATGTTTGCCCGATCTGAGCTGTTTATTAATGAAATAATTTTAAATTACAAAGTGATAGAAATTGCAAAAAGTGATAGAAAGTGATAGAAAGTGATAGAAATTGCAAAAATTAAATTCGCATTATTTTAATAGTTATATAACACATCAAAGTTCTAATATCTACACATAGACAATATTAACAAAATCATAATTCAAGGTAAAAAAACAAAACAAAATTGTTTACATTAATAGTTATAGAAATTGATTGTAACATTGTTAATGTAATCTCCTTTGAAGTGTACAATAATTATGAAATATTTTTTTATTGACCAATGGTGATAACGGCATATCTATAAGCTGTTCAACAAAATCGTCAGTTCAGAATTAACACTGTGCGAAACAGTATTGGAACTGGTTGATGGTTGGTTTACTGCATAGTGTAGCATAATGTTACTGCATAGATGTTTTTTTTTTTAAATTGGTTAGCTCCAGACTTTTCATTACCTACAACAATATTATTATTAATACAACGGAAAAAAAGCAACTTTCTGCAAAATAAAGTAAAAAAATAATTTAAGTTCTGTATTCAAAATATAAATAGCTTGGCAGTCATGCCAATATTTTTTGTTCACTACAGGAGCAATGCGACCAATTTGTAACAATAATGTTAGAAGACTCTGAGGTTTCCAGGGCAATAACTAACACGTCCACAGAGGAAGTAGTAATAGTATATTATGTAATCAATTTCCAGTAAAAATAACAGGCAATACCAACCAACCAAAGTAATGCTACAATTTTTCTGGATTTTTGTTCGGTATTGTTATGTCGAAAATTTATTTACACAAAGTACTTCGACAACTATGCTCATTGGTACAAGAACAATTATATTAAATATAGAATAAAATGAGAACAAATAATAATTATATTACTTTAACTTAATCTATTACGTTAAGTCTTGTGGTAGAGTTGAACGGTTTTTAGAAACTGTATAGTTTTTGTTATCTTTGTACGGTTGCTAAGCGGTTCCTTAGAGTAGGTTTCAAGTTCCGGGCTTTATACAGATTGGTGAATTGTTTGCAGTTGGTAAGTTTGGTGTGGTTGATTCGTAGTCTTCTAATAGTCGATGCTTCTCTTTTAGTTAGGAAGTCCAGGGGGAGATGACCAATAAAAGATTGAAGTTTATGAAGAGTTGTTTTAGTTTTTTGCTATAAGTTTTGTGAAGTATTCTCTACTAACTTTTTGAAAACGAATTTCGAAATTCGTTAGCTAGGTGAATTTGGGTGACTCCAGTCACCCCATGGTTGGTAGCTTCTTTGGCAAAATGATTTGCTGTTTTATTACCAGTAATTCCGGTGTGAGAAGGCAGCCATATTAGAGAGACTGTTACATGGTAAGCAGAGAGATTTTGTTATATGTCATGAATGTTTTGAACTAATAGGTGGTCAGTAAAAATTGTATTGACTAAATAGATATATGAAAGGTAATCTAAACAAATGGCAATATGTCTGTTTCGATGGGGGATGCATTTAAAGGCCAAGAGAATACTATATAGTTCACCTGTGCAAACGTTGCATGTTAAGGGTAACCGAGATGATCTTTCAAGTTCATGTTTAGTGGTTACTGCACAACCAATACCAGTGATAGTTTTAGAAGCATCTTTATAGAGAATTAATTTCTAAAAATGCCTTCTTTATAAAAAGGTTAGAAGATTAAAGTTTGTTAAAAATGGTGAGTGAGGTATATATTGAAGGGAGATCTTTAGCCCAGAGGGGAAGTAAAGGTAGAAGAAATGAATTAGTCAGAAGGAGGTCAATATTTTTAAGTAGTGAAGAAATTAATTGAGGTATAGGTTTTATGATAAGGTGTTGGTTATTGTTAGTGGAAGAAGACGGCATTGTGGCAATTAGGGAATGAACGGGATTAAAGAGATTTGCGGATGTTGATATAGCATACGAAAGTAGATGAGATTATCGTCTTAGGTTAAAAGAAAGTTCATTAGATTCACGGTATACACTCTTAATAGGACTAAAGCAAAAAGTGCCTAGACCTAGATGTAGTATCATCGACACCCCATTGAAGATGACTGAGGGTTTTAAAATTGTTCAACCTTTTTAAACAATTGGTTTAAAGTTCAGAGATTTGATTCTTCCAATTTAATCATAACTATCTGTTCCAATATACTGTTTTATGTATATCAAACATAAAACAGAGAATTTTACATTAATTAACAACAGAAAGTGGAGAATTGTTAAATAAAATTTGGGGTACGAGTGGAAATCCTTTTAAAAATTTTTATTAATTTGGTTTACTCTGAGCGAATGATAATCCTAGTTTGTTAGATCTACCTTGAAGTAGATTTATTGCACTTTGTATAAGTTTATATGAGGTTGAAACAGATTTAACAGCAGTAAATGATTATGTCATCAGCGTATTGAACATATTTGATGGAAGGCAAATTTTGTTTGCAAGAATGAATAGAGTTAAACTCAATGCAGATTCTAAAGGGACACCCTAATTTTGAGGACGGGATTGAAAAATTTTACCATTGGCAAGGACTTTAAAGATTCTTCCAGTTAGATCATTTTTTACAAATGAGAAAATGTTACCATCTAAATTGTAGTGGGAGAGTTTGTCAATGACTGCTTTTCTAGATTGAATAAAATGCCCATTCAACGTTAAATATAGTTGCTACGACATCTTGTTGATTATAGATTGCTTAACAATTATGTGCTTGAAAAATAATAAGGTTATCAATAGTAGACTGATCGGAAGCCGGATTGAGCGTCAGGAATAATATTATACTGTTTAACGAACCAAGTAAGTATTTTATTGATCATTGTTTCAAGAAGTTTGCAGGTGATATACGTAAGAGAAATCGGACGAAAAGATTTTTCAGGTTTTTTAATTGGAATGATTATAGAATTCACTATTCACTCCCCAAAGATCTGGGAATTTTTGTGTGTTCCAGATAAAGTTATAAATTTCGAGAAGTTTGGAGAGAGATGTGTTAACGAGATTTTTTGAAAATGTATAAGGAATATCATCAGGATCATCAGCAGATTTTGTACATAAAAACAAGGTAAATTTTAGTTTATTTAGGGTAAACAAGGCGTTCATAAACGTGACATCGTGTAGAGTTGTCAACATGGTGGATAAAGATTGAGTTCGTAAAGAACTGGGGGTGAAAGTCATATTACTTTTATTGAATTCGTCTTTAAAATAATTAGCGAGTGTGTCGGAAATGAATTGACTGTCAGAGATAATTGTGTTGTTGAAGATGATAGGATATAGCAATGAAGGATGAATAAATTCATAGGATAAAGGTTAGTTTTATTGCCTGGGATTTGTGAAACAGTTTCTTTTCATAAATGAGTGGAGTTTGCATTGTGTGTTAGGGTGGAAGTGTAGTTTTGCCATAAGGATGTTTTACTTTCTTTAATAAGGAATTTGGCTTTAGCTTTAATTTATTTGTGTATTAGATTTTCCTGGCTTTTGTTTAACCGATATTTATTTAAAGCAATCTTGGATAAACGGATGGCATTATTTCAATTAGAGTTCCACCATAGTACCATTTTGTGAGTAGAAGAGATGTTTTTTTACCGAAATGTGATTTGGCAGCAGTAAGTAAGCATTCGTAAAACAAATTTAAAGTAATGTTAATATTCTCTGTAATAGCTAAGGAAGAATAGCTTGGTGCCTAAGGAATTTTCGAAAAAGTTTTCAAGATAATTCTAGAAAACTCTAATTTTTGTGTTTTTATAGGACTTGAGTGCAGCTTTTAGTTAGAAATAGGTTATAGGAGAGTTCGGATAATTGGTATCTTGTGAAACTGTGGATGAATAAGGAAAGAGTGAAGGAAGAAAAGAGTATATTATGGTTAGGTCCAGATTTGTTACAAAACTTTTATTTTAAATTTTTTGTCGGAATCTTGACTGTCTCTTGATTGTCAAGGATATCCTTTTGATTAAAAAAAAAATTGGATATTTTAAGGTTATTTTTTTGCCCCGGATTTGCCCAATTTTTTTTTCCAAACTAGACTTGGGCTAGTATTCGAAGTATATGAAGTTTTCTTACTTAATTGAATATCGTTTTTAAATTTGGCAAAAGATGAAGTAAAAATATACAGACAGCAGAAACAATGATTAAATGCGAGAGAAAGAGAGAAATTCTATTCATCATGTATGCTGTGATTAGATTTGACATCAGAAGATTTATCAGACGAGGCACTTATATATACTCTTGTAAGCCGGAGGTACGCTGTTCTTTTAACTTTTTTAAGATTCTAGTGATACGTTTTTTTTAGGGATATTTTCCTTGTGCAATAAGTTCTTTTGAATACCATCTATGTTTTTAGGATTTTTAAGCTTTTTGTAGTGGGGGATACATACAAAAGAATTCTCAAGAAATGCAATAAGTTGCATGGAATTGAGTGTAAAATTAGTCGGATTATCTTTGTAAATTGTTTCTATAGCGAAAATATAACTAGGTTTCATCGAGTAATCCAATCAAAGATTAGATTTGGTCATTTTTTGGCTGGTTTGGGTGGTATCGAGAATGTCGAATAAGGAAAAGAACTTAATAGAGCAAGAATACCGGATGAAGAGATAATGGTAGGAGTATCAGGAGGACTGTCATTGGAGTGTCCTCTTTTTTGTCCTACTGCCAACATGGGCTTTAAATTAGTATGACGAGGGATGGACAAATCCATAATGGCAGCCAGGATAACTGTGTAGTTAACGGAGGGGGACTCAATTTCCGAAGATAAAAGTTCTTTTGATGAAGTTAAGGATTCAGGATTAAGGACTCCTTAGACTCAGCTGAAAATGACGAAGAGAGTGGAGCATTAGCTGCAATGAAGGTGTGGTCTGGTCAACTGGAGACTTTGCGATCACACTCCACGGTACGACCGTTGTTTACGACGTAAGCTTACAAAGAAAACACTATAGTCTGTCCGAGAATAAAAATATTTTAAAGAATGTATTTTCAAGGTTAATTAACAAAGAAGATTGCACTTCGAAGTCCTTCTTGTCAGAGATTACAAATGTTACCCTAGGAAAACTCATGATAAAGCACATAAAACAGACCTTTCAATAACAAATAACAAGAAACAAGCTGAAATATTGCAGCGGACAGATCTCCCTTGCATTTTTCTGTAGCGATATTTTACGAGTACCATTATTTTAATGTTTTAAAACTAATTTACTTCTTCACTGTGTATGTCACTTATAAATTGAATTATAAAATTTAGATATTCTTTTACGATGTGTTTCAGCTCTTAATGTTAATAAACAATGAAAATATTTGCAATTTCTTAAACAAGAAAAAAAAATGCTAGTTGATTTCGTCTGGGCCATAGAATGTTTTGTTTTTGTTTTAATGTTTTTATTTATTAGCTTTATATTGAGCAGACATACAAGTGTATGGCATAAAAATGTCAAAGTTATTAGAAATTTTTATACGCTAAAAATTAGTTCTTCAAACTGATTTTTAAAAAACAAATTTAATATAATCTTGATGTTTTTTTTATAATTTAAAACGAAGCCATAAAAAATCGATTGATATTTACAAAATATCCCTAGGGTGACTGTTTTGACAAGTAGAGTTGTTTAAATAATCGATCTCCGGGATAAACAAATTGAATAACTGTATGGTCGGTCTGTATGACATTTAACATACTTGAAAAACTCATTAACTGCCATAATTTTAAATATATGGATTACATATCGTTATGAAAAAAGAAAGTTATTAACATTTATAAATTATACTTTAAAAATAAGGGTTTTTGAATTATCTCGGCCAATACTTTAGGTATTTTAATTATAAAAATCTCAATATTAGAGAACATTTTATGATCTATAACTTTTATTTTAACCATATTTCTCTAACGTGTATAAGAAACGTTTTATGCGGAAAAATTGTTTTCACTATTTACGATTCTTTAATAAAAAAGCAAAGCAAAATTAGCTGAAGTCTTCATATAATTGTCATCAGCTACCCCTCATATACCTTTTAGAGACTTTTGTTTTTCTGTTTAAGATTTTTTTCAGCTTTTGTAGAGTTGTAGATCATAAAAAGTTATATAATTTTTGAGAGTATCCAAATTAAAATACATGAAACCATTAACCGAAATAGTTGCAAAAAAAAACATATTTTTGCAGTTATTTATAAATTATAATAACTCTTTTTTTGCACAGATACATGAAACATAGCTCCTTGAAATTATGAAAATTAATAATTGATTAAAGTGCGCTAAATATCAATCAGATAGAGCAAACAGTTTATAGTTATATATTTTGAACATTTATAATAACTTTGATATTGTTTATGCCACAAACTTATATAGAGGCCTAATTAAAAACTGATGAAAAATAGTGATACACACTTTCTAAAAAAAACAGTCTCTTCTATGACCATTACGAGCCAAGAGAGCATTTTATATTTAAAACCATAGCATTTTATTGTTAAAATCATACCTTCATTGTCTATTAACAATAAGAGTTGAAAATTGAAGGGACTCTAAATGAAGATCTGAAGTGTGCGATCCAACTTACAGATGGCATATGCAGTAAAGAAATAAAAGGAAGTAAAATTTGCAATATCTTGGCTTCTGTGGCACGTAAAACATTAATTTCTTTAAACTGGGGTAGCTCAACAAAGAGTTGTTCAAATAATCGCTCTCCGTGATAAACAAATCGTCACTATTTTTATTAGTTACATTACAAACCATTATGCAAAACCAAAGTTATTTAAACTTATAAATTTCTGCAAAATCAAGGGTTTTTTTTGCAACTAGGTATTTTGGTGAATTCTTTATGCTTTTAATTTAGAAACTCGCAAATGGAAGAACTTTTTGAGATCTACAATTTTTATTTCAACTATTTTTCTATAAACTGGATAAAAAACGTTTTATAAGCAAAAGAATAACCTGTCACTTTTTAAAATTGTTTAAACAAACACAAACCAAAATCACCTGTATGTCCACAGATTTATCATTAACTAACCCTCATATATCTTTTAGAAACTTCAAATACCTGTATAAGATTTTTACGTGAAATCAATGATTTTCCCAGATGTGTATAAATTAGTTCTCCGATAAAGATGAATTTATTTCTACTTTTTAATACAATAACTAAAAATAGCTAAAGAAATACATATTTAAATATCTAATACTTTGTTTATGTTTATTAACTTGATATTTATTCACTAATTTCTTTTTTCGAAGTTTATTATATCATAATTATAATACCAACGAAAACGTAAAATTCAAATTAATGCATCTCGAATATGACGCGTGCACCGTGGCGATAATAAAAAATGAATGAAGAATGAAAAAATTTTTTTCAAATTAAATACGTAACGGAAACGATGTGAAATACAAGAATATAAAAAAGTTTATATTTACTTACCAAAGTGTAATATCCATGTTTGACAATCCGAAGGATTTTTTGTCGGAAATCTGAACATTTTCAATCCATGAATCTTGGTGATAAACCACATTTGTAATAACAACAGATATTTCCAGTCATCTGTAAAAAACCATTTATTCATTATGGAAGAAACACTCTCAAAAGCATTTGATACCATAAACGTAAGAGTTGCTATAGAGAAGCTAAAAAATCTTGGTTTTAGGGGTCAGTTCGCATTATGGCTGTCATCTTATTTACTTTCTAGGAAGATCCTTGTTAAACTTAGTGACACACGATCAGATTATGGTGATATTGATATTGGGGTTCCTCAAGGTTCAATATTGGGACCATTAATATTTCTATGCTACAATAATGATATGCCTAGATATGTCAGTTCAAATAACATATTTATGTATGCAGATGACACAACCATTGCTACATCTGCTTCAAGTGCCGAGGAATTAACTGTTCAACTGAATGTTATATCAAAAGATTTTACAGAGTGGTGTAAAAAAAATGCTTTGATTGTTAATGCTAAAAAAACCACAAGCATGCAATTATACTACAGATCAAATTCAAGTTACCAGTTTTCTATAAAAGTGAATGATAGCCTGGTTCATTCTACAACTTCCCTAAACTTTTAGGTTTGTATCTTGATAGTAACATGAGCTGGGAATCTCAAATTAATCATGTTTGCAAAAGAATAAATAGTAGTTATTACGCAATATTGCAATTAAAAAGCTTTCTTAAAAAGGAACAGTTATTGAGTGTTTATTATGCAATTGTTTATCCTCACTTAGCCTTCAATATAAATCTTTGGGGTAGTGCTGTGAATGCTGCAAGAGTGTTTGTCTCTCAGAAAAGGATAATTCGGTTAATTTTTGATTTACCATATAGGCATTCATGTCGACAATATTTTAAAGAATACAATATTTTAACAGTACCTTCTATATATATTTTTAAATGTATACTACGGGATTCGACTCTGAACATAGTACCTAATACGTGTTTTAAAATCGAGCTCTTAAATTGAATTTAAAAAGTAGTGAAATACTAAAAATATTTTCATTAATTAGTGATCCAGCAGTGAAATAACAAACATAAATACAATAGAGATAGTAAGTTACTTTAATCATAAGAGTTTTTACTACATATTATCAAATATTATTTCGGATAACCTACAAAATCTAGGACAGGTATTTATACCAAACCTGTTCTACTATAGACTAAGAAGGTTGTTTGCCAGGACCGTACTCTATTTACCAATGATAATTAAAAATGGATAGTTCTATTCAATCCGAAATTCCTGCAACTACTAATACACCAAACAGCACATCATCATATCAATTTAATGGATCACGTACATATTCTTCCGTAACAAATCAAACACCACAATCTAATATATTTCCATCAAGAAAACAAGCAATTATTTTTGATTCAGTTGAAAATACCAAACTAGATGATTACTTGTTCGCTCTGAGTCGTCTGATAGAACCAACCCAGATCATCTTCTGTTCGAAATTATCAAATAATAGAGTATGTATTTATTTAGCAAACGAAAAACTAGCTGAGGATTTTATAAACAGAAATGAAAAAATTCAAATAGGCCAGCAGCTTTTACAGCCTCGTAGACTGATTAGCCCCAGTCAGCGATTAGTATTGTCCAATGTCTGTCCCTCAATCCCACACTCAGTCCTAGTATCAGCATTAAAATCACATGGATTAAATCTTCTGTCACCTTTAACATTTTTAAGAATAGGCACATCAACACCACAATTCCAGCATATTTTGAGTTTCAGACGTCAAATATACATATCTCCACTAAATAACCAGCCCTTACCTGATTCTTTTCTTATCACACATGAGGAAACGACATACAGGATTTTCCTTTCATTAGATAACCAAGCTTGCCAAACATGTAAACAAAACAACCACTTAACAAAAAATTGTCCAATGTCTACTGCGATTACAACAGATAATTCAACATCAAATAATGCAGTTCCAAATATAGACCCAATTGAAAATACAACTAATCTATCAATTCAAAAAACCCAGACAAACACTAAACAACAACAATCAAAAGAAGAAAGCATACAACAAGAATTCCAACCACAAACTACCCAACAAGAAAAACTACACATGCAACCAGCCACAGAAGATTTAGAAACAACAAACGAGCCAAAAATAGATCTAGAAAATAAGACAACGCATATAAACACAGGCAAAGCACAAAACAAACGCACAATCTCCCAAATCTCTCCACCAGCTACTACATCTAAAGAGGAACCTACCTTTATTACACCAAAAAATAAAGAGAAGAAAGTAAAATCAGATCAAAATGTCAAACCACAAAAAACACTAGAAGAAATGCTAAGATACTGTAAAACTTTATTTGAGAACCCAAATTCTAACTACCCTATAACTTACGAACAGTTATTAGACTTTATTGAAAACTGTGAGAACTCATCAGACCCGTTAAGTATCGCCAAAATGTATACAGAAGAAATAGCAGAGGTCACAGATCTATTAACTAATATATACCCTTACCTAAAGGACCGAAAAATTAAAGTCAAATGCACTCGAATAAAAAATAAAATATTAAAACAAATCAACTTAGACATTCAAACAGACTTAGAAAGCGACACATCAACAGAAAATTAATAACACATCATTTTCAACTCTCTAATTCAATGGAACATAAATGGGTATTATATCCATTTAGAAATGTTAAAATTATTAATTTCAAAACATAAGCCTAGTCTGATATGTTTACAAGAAACCCACTTCAAAAACAACAAAGCTCATGACTTAAAGAATTTCAATTGTTTCTTTAGAAATCGAGAAAATTCGAAAATTGCAAGCGGAGGGGTAGCAATCTACATAAAAGATAGCTTTGACGCTAAACCAATAAAACTTAGAACAACTATCGAAGCAATTGGAATTAGAGTCACAGACACAATTTCTTTTTCAATTTGCAATATTTACATTCCCCCCAATAAAGAACCGGATTCAAAAGAAATTTCAAACCTATTAAATCAACTACCAGCTCCACGGATAATAATTGGAGATTTCAATGCACATAATCCGTTATGGGGTTCAACAAAACTAACATCTCTAGGTCGAAAAATAGAAAAAATAATAGAAGAAATCAATCTAAATATTCTTAACGACGGACAACATACGCGCTTTGAAATAAGAACAGGTGAAGGCTCTAGTATAGATCTAAGTATTTGCGAACCATCAATTACACATACTCTTACATGGGATGTGTTACCAGATCTATATGATAGTGATCACTACCCTATCATAATAAGCAATGAACTACAATCAATTACCCCGCAACAACTAAAATGGAATTTAAAAGGCGCAAATTGGATAGAATTTCAAAATTATGTTGAAAACAACCTGCAAAATCTAAATAACAATGTAGATATAGACAAAACAATATACTCTCTGACAAATGTAATCACAGAATCAGCAAAAAAGTACGTTGGAATAATTAAGTACGATTACAAACATCAGTCGGTACCTTGGTGGAATCATGACTGCAAAGAAGCATTAAAACAATCGAAACAAGCTTTTAATAAATTCAAAAGACACAAAACTCAAGAAAATTCTATAGAATTCAAAAAATTAAGAGCAGTCGCTAGGTATACCATTAAAAAAGCCAAACGTGACTCTTGGAGAGAATATGTTACCACAATACATAGTTCAACTCCTATAACTGCTATATGGAAAAAAGTCAACAAAATGTCTTGTTCCAAACCCCATAAATCAATCAACTTTCTAACTCAAAATAACACTATTTATAAAAGCCCAGAAGAAGTATCCAATATACTAGCATCTACTTATGAATATAACTCAAGTAACTTAAATTATACTTCCAATTTCTTAAAAATCAAAATAAAAGAAGAAAAAAATCCTATAAAATATTACGATCAAAATAATAACGATCTAAATATACCAATAACAGAGGAAGAATTAGAAAATGTATTTCAAAATTGTAAGAACACTTGTCCTGGACCCGACAATATACCGTTTATATTCCTAAAAAATTTAGGCCCTCAATCTAAAAAATATCTACTCAAAATCTACAATATAATCCTATCCAGAAACGTATTTCCTAAATCATGGAAAAATTCAATCATAATACCTATTCTAAAACCAACTAAACCAAAATCAGATCCACAATCATATCGACCGATATCACTCACATGTAGCATAGGTAAAATATTAGAAAAGATAATAAACAATAGGCTTATGTGGTATCTAGAATCAAACAACTTAATTATTCCAGAACAATGTGGTTTCCGAAAACATCGCTCAACTTTAGACAACCTCGTTGACTTAGAATCAGAAATCCACGAAGCATTTGCAATAAAACAACATTGTGTTGGAATATTTTTTGATATAACCAAAGCATATGATACAGTTTGGAAATATTCAATCATTAAAACACTCAGCAACTGGTTAATAGGGGGTAACATATTAAAATACATTTCAAATTTTCTTGAAAACAGACAATTTCAAGTTCGAGTTGACGGAACATATTCTCAAACAAAAATTCAACAAAATGGTATACCACAAGGATCAAATTTAAGCACAACTTTATTCTTAGTAGCAATAAATTCAATATTAACAGAAATTGAAAACCCTGTCAAAGCTAGATTATACGCTGACGACCTAGTTATTTTCTGTAGAGGAAAAAACATAGCAACGATTTACAATCACATTCAAAACGCGTTAACACACATTGAGAAATGGTCAGCTACAAGTGGACTTCAATTTAACACTTCAAAAACGAAAGCAATCTGTTTCTCAAAGAGAAATCAAATCCAAACAAAAGAATTATATCTACACGAACAAAAACTAGATCATGTAGAAGAAATCCGATTCTTGGGTATGACGTTTGATAAAAAATTAACTTGGAAGACACATATTCAACAGCTGAAAAAATCCTGTCTTCCTGGTATAAATTTACTTCGATCACTTGCATTTAAAAACTGGGGTGCTGATTATTCAAGTTTAATACTTATTTACAAATCCATAATTCGATCAAAACTTGACTATGGAGCCATAGTCTACAACTCCTCCAAAAAAACACATTTGAAGTCACTGGATATTATCCAAAATAGATGTCTACGTATTTCTTTAGGTGCTCACTATACAAGTCCCATTCAAAGTCTTTATTGGGAAAGTGGAGAACTTCCTCTTTCTTTCAGAAGACAATATCTAAGCCTAACATATGCAGCGGCAGTGTCATCAAACCGAAATAATCCAGTACTACATAACGTTTTTGCTGACCGATTTACAAATAAATTTCAGCAAACACATCAAATTGATCATCCTTTTTACTTTCGTATACAATCGTACTTATACAAATTAAATTTTCAATTTCCAAAAACCTATGATACCTCATCAATCCACAACCCTGCACCATGGACAATATCTATTCCTGCTATCGACATCAGTCTAACAAACCTAAGAAAATCAGAGATGTCATCAACCGTCATTAAACAAAAGTTTCATACACTATTAAACAGATATGGCAATACCTACAACATATACACAGATGCGTCAAAAAATTAAGACAGAGTTGGAGCAGCAATTTATTCGGAAGACTCCTCAGTTAGTTTCAAATTGTCATCAATTACAACCATCTTTTCAGCTGAATTATTCGCAATTCTAAAAGCACTATCGTTAATACAAAACAAAAACAAAGAAAGATGTATAATAATCACAGATTCTCTAAGTTCATTAACCTCACTGACTCAATTATACTGTGACAACCCCCTTCTACTTCTTATTAAAAAAGAACTTAAAAACATTTCAAATAAGAACATCCAAGTGCACTTTTTATGGGTACCTTCTCATGTAGGAATTGAAGGTAACGAAGCTGTAGATAAACTGGCCAAAAACGCACCAACTAACCCGATGTCCGAAGAAAGCAACATATTGGTACAAAACGATCTAAAACCATACTTAAAACAAAAAATAATTCACAAATGGCAACAAACTTGGAACAACACTCCATCAAGGCTATACGAAGTCAACAAACACCCACATCTATGGAAACCAACAATAAAAGACAGAAGAGAACAAGTGATACTTACCCGTCTCCGTATCGGCCATACACGACTTACTCATGACTATTTATTACAACGCAAAAACAAACCAGTGTGTGAAGTGTGTAACAGTGTTCTAACGGTAAAACATTTTTTAATACAGTGTCCCAAATATAACAGTGAACGACTCAAATATAACATACCTAACTCCCTAAAAGATGCCCTAGAAGAAAGTACACATAACCGAAAAATTTTTTCCTATCTTAAAGACTGTCAACTTCTTCAAAAGATCTAAAACGAACATTTTAACATACATACATACTATTATTAATATTATTATTGTAAACTAATGTATATTCACATATTGTATCAACTGTCACATATGTTACATAATCTAAATACGCTAATGACCCTGCGTGGTCGATGCGTTAATAATAAAAAAAAAAAAAAAAAAAAAAATGTATACTACATGTAAAAGCCAATATAACTACTTTTAATTTAAACTCTGATTATCACCAGTACCCAACTAGGCAAAATGACCTCATCAGAGTACCAAAGCATAATACAGCACGGTTTGAAAAATCCCAGTATTATATGGGTATAAGACTTTTCAATCATCTTCCCAACAGTATTAAATCTGAAATGAATTTAAATAAATTTCGAAGTAAATTAAAATCTTTTCTGTTGCAAAATTGTTTCTACAGTGTAAATGAATATATGGGGGATGTAAATAATTAATTCTATGTATTTTTTATCCTTTTACTCTGAAATTGTGATGTTTTTATAATGTATTTATGTATATATATATTTTTTTTATTCGACTTATCCTATATCATGTAAATGATCTTTAAGGATGAATAAATTATTATTATTATTATTATTTTAATTTAAAATCATTTTCTTTCAAATATTATTGGATGTATGTATTACCAGGTAAAATTTATTTTTAAATACCTAATTTTGTTCATTTCTCATACAAATGATTCTTTATGTTTTAAACACATAGGATTAAAATGTTTTACTTACCTCGGACCAAATGTTTTTAATACACTTCCAAATAAGTTACAATATTTAAATTCTTTAAACTTATTTAGATGAAGATATGAAGATTTAGAAGCCACAGTATGTTTATGTACTATTAGTTGACACGATATTTACTAGTTGATAGTAATAACAATAACTCTATTTTAAATGAATACCTTAAGTGATTCATGGGCTGTTTTTTGTTACGTTTTTATTTGTAAATAAACCTGTTGCTACTATGTCAGTGAAATATTGCAACGCTGGTGAATTAAATTCGGGGGATCAAAAATGGACGTTTAGTTTATTCTTTAATTTTTTTACATAGCACCATCTAGTATAACGTATATCAAACAAACAATTGTATATTAAAAGCTATTGAGACAGAAAGATTGGTGACATCTAGTGACTGTCTCAATTGGAATCAAACAAATTTATACATTGCGTTGGCTAACTAGTCCTATTTAAACAATGGTAGTACCAAGTATCAAAAAATTTGTTTGTTTTCCCCATATAAAAAAATGGGTTTTATAGATCCACTTATAACACTTATGTAATTACTATTGACTTATAGTAGTTAAGGGTTAATTTGCACAGGATGACGCTACTTTTAGTACTTTATAAGTAAGTCCACCAGACGTATTATGGACGTTCGATTAAGGTCCAATTAACGTCCGCTCGGAACGTTAAATGGCCGTTCATAGGACGTTTGGCACAGGGACGTTCGGACAAATATAGGACATTAAAAAGTCATCCTTGGGACCAAAGCGGACCTTCGAGGGACGTCTTTAACCCAGATATTACTGAAACTTTTAGTATAGCCATATCAGCGCAATGAGCAAAAAGGAGAAAATACCATTTCTTTCCTCTTATTGACACTCGATATAAACTGATATTCTGGTCACTGCGATCAACGCCACTCATGAAGTTATTGTATATTCTTACAATATTTGGTTGAGAAACTTGAATATGTTTTTTCTCTGCTTGTGAAAATCTCTTTACAGAGAAGCAAGGCATTACTGGTACAAAATTGGAAGCAATAGAAACGGTATTATTATCATGCCAGCGGCAAACCACTATTCCTGTATTTTTATCAAGACGATACTCGTATTTACCACGTTCAGTTTTTTTCATAATAGATGAACAGGGTAAAGGGCATTTCATGGTGCGATTTTCCCTTACAGTGCCTGTACCAAATATGCCTTTTTGTTTAAGCTCATGCTGTAAATGAATAGAAGTAAAATAATTATCAAAAATAAGATGGAATCGCCTTTGAGGCCATACTTCATTCAATCTGTCTGCATAGGATAGAACTACTGATGCACCCAATCCAAGGACTTTATATTGTTCAGGTATTGTAGTGAAATTACCTTGGTGAGGAGAAAACCAAACTATGTATCCCAGACGAAGGGCTCCTACCCACATTTTGTACCCCCAACGGATTGGTTTTTCTCTGATGAATTGTTTTGTGGGATGGCGACCAAAATACGGAACCACTGCCTCATCTATGCTGTGATGTTGTTCTAAAGGGAAAAATTGTATAATTTTTTTGTTTATTACGTCGAACAGGGGTCGCATCTTGGCAAATCTATCAAATTTATCTAATGACAAGTTATTGCAAATATGCAAAACTTTTATTATGTGGGAAAATCTATTCCTAGATATAGCAGCTACCACCATTGCGTTGTACGAATCGTCACGATTTTCCCAGTACATGTACCTTTTCGGCACAACCACATAACCACTCAATACAAGAACGCCTATAAAACATCGAATCTCATTTTGAGTAATGTCGTTCAAAAGATTTCTTTGTCCTGCGTAGATGTTAGTGTATTCGGTAACCAAATTGATGACTTCATCATGAAAAAACAAATTGAAAATTTCCATCGGCGACTGAGTCATTTTCGGTCCAAATTGAGTTTTCCAGTAAGTACAATCAGGGTGTTGATATAAGTCTCCTTGAATCCAGTGTGCAGATATTCTCTTCTCTAATTGATGAGGCAGCTTTTCCTTGGAAAGAAACAAAGCCAATGGATTATTGTCACCATCCGAAACTTCTTCTGGTAGGCTGGAATTCACAGAATCTTCTGGTAATTCAGTCGCGTTGTCAAAAACAAGTTCTACATTGTTTCTCATCTGACTACCCGGTAAATTATTTAATGTAGTTAGTTCTTCATTGCCGGAGTCGCAATCGGTGACATCATCATTGGCATTTTCTGAGGGAAATATAATCAAACCATCTGGAGGGATTGGGATTTCATCAGAATCAAGCTCTTCATGCAATTTGAGAGGCCTCCTGAAACAATACGCACGTTGGTAGTACTAATTACTACCGTCCTTTTAAAAGAACAAAATGAAATCCCAAGCGGCGAGCCTTTGAAACAACGTGACAACTATTCGAGCCAAGAATATACGTACATAAGTCCCTATTATACAATAATCCACATGCCAATGCCGTGAAATAACAGTTCTTTTATTCTAGACTTACCTCCAATTATAAGCATCCATTTTGTAGTCCAAAACCTGGCAATTTACACAGATAACCTCACAATTGCAGCATGTGCGCGCACTAAAATCGTTAAAACCTGTCGAATGCTGGCTCTTGAGAACACTCCATCTAGAGCCATCTATCACTTGGTAGCTGTACTAACCTAAATTACGCATAATTTACACTGCCTTTTAAAAGGACGGTAGTAATATCTGGGGAGTCGGTGAGGGACGTACTATGGACGTCCACTGGACGTGCGTGTGCTATTAGGGTAGGTATATACCCCTTTATTAGGCCTACTATGTGACATTTGTTTAAAAATATAAACTACTATGTTAGCATTTTTTCTGTCCAGGGTCACGGACCACTAGATCATTTAACAATGAAATAATGCACTTATTTGGGTACCTGACCCGCTTGACCATCTGACCGACTAAATTAAATTATCTTTATAAAAAAGGGCTTGTTATTATATTATTTAGGATTAATTAGATGAAGCAAGTATTCAAAAACTGGAAAGTGTTTAAGAAAAATGCATCTATGGGATCTAAAATACGTATAATGTATCTGATAACAAATCATTTTTTTTTTTAATCCTGAATATGTTGCTTGTGTGAGTCCATTTCAAATAGGTAAAGAAATAATAAATAAGACTTACTCACAATCAATTTAATTTAACTATCTGACGACCGGTTTCGCTTTCTATAATATGCAAAGCATCATCAGGTCTCGATACAAAGTTAAACAAATGATGCCGGTACTCTATTAATTGATGGATGGTAGAACATGGTTGAAACTACTATATATTGTTGAATGGAGAACTCAATTCTATTATTGCAGTTGTTTGACAGTAAACGGGAAGTTCTTGAGGAGATAGATTTGATCAACCATATTCTAACATCCATCAGTTAATAGAGTACCGGCATCATTTGTTTAACTTTGTATCGAGACCTGAGGATGCTTTGCATATTATAGAAAGCGAAACCGGTCGTCAGATAGTTAAATTAAATTGATTGTGAGTAAGTCTTATTTATTATTTCTTTACCATTTTTTTTAAATTAGTATTCAGTAAAAATATAAGTTTTATGTCTACCGATTCTGTAAATTTTAATATTTTTTTAGTGTTTAAATAAAATTTTTTAAGATTTTAAATTGTTTAAGAATTTTTTTCTATGAATTTAAATTCGGGTTTCATAAGTTATGTATTATTAAAAAAATCACTTATTTGACGCCACCACTTATACCGTAAGCTAGACAAATATTACGGTAATATCCTGGTTAATACGTTTTAATTCTAAAATACCAATTTTCCAAGAGAAAGATGAGGGTAGTTGAAATGAACAGCGCGGTGTGGAATAAATTGTGGATGTTTAATCAAGTTTCTCTCAAAGGATCTACTATCAACGTTCCCACAGGATCATCTAGAGTGACTAACTTTTGTGAAATATGATATCATTGTTCAAATATAAGTTATCTCACGTAGAAAAGACATATCAATAAAATTGTAAATGACAGGAAGTTAAAGGTATACTCGTAAATTGCTGGTCATAAGTGTTTGTATTCGGAAAAAAAAACTTAAATTTTAAAACTTAAAATTCTAATATAATATACAATAGAAAAAAAAAACGTTAACATTTGCATCTTTGGATTTATTATACAAGGAGTCTGTGAATTTTTGTTTGGTAATCATATAAAATAAATATTAAAATGTTTTAATGTAAAAATTAAAACTTTTTTTATATTAAGGAGGTATAAGATCATACCCTGGAGCTTTCTTAGGATTTTATATTCCCTTTTATTTATACGTCTCTAAATGATTGCAACGTTATTCTTTCTTCAGTTTGGAATGGTTCTTGCTATCTCAGTTCTTCACCATCATTGTCGTTGCGTTTGAAAGTGCTTTTTAAATGATCTGCAAATCGTTCTGCTTTCTGTTCATTACTTCTAGCCGAGTTGCAGTTTTACAACTTCATAGGAAGAGAATAAATAACTGGTCTCTTTATTCTTTTTGTTGCCATACGTAACGAATTATTTGTGTTCTACTCAGCTGTTAAACGAGTTAAAAAAGAATAAATTATAATTAATTTTTTAAATTCTGTATCTTTGTTCTCTTAGTTTTCTTATTTTTTTTTGCATAGTTGTTTCTTTTTATTTTAGAAGTTATTATTGAAGTATTTTCCCAACCTACCTATTGGATATATTTTTTAAAAACCTTCTAATTCATCATTAAGTTGTCTTGTATTTTTTAATGGCACAGCAAGATTTATTTTTTTGTTCAAGGTTTATGTTGAAGCTCTCCCAGTCAGTTTTTTTATTATTCTATATTGGATTTAAGTTTTTTGTTGATCTACCAGTAGAGATAAGTTTACACCATTGTTCCTTATTGGCTGACAATAGTTTTTTTCCTTTAGTTGTAGTTGGCCTAGAGCCCCAGTGGGTATTCTTTGCATTCAAATCGCAACCGATGATGTATATTTTATACTCTTGTCTTAACCATTATTTGTCTTAGTTCTAAACTGAGATGATTATTACAATGTTTTAGGGAGAATTTTGATTATAAAAGTAGTTTTAGTCATTGCTGTTCTACATTTGGTTTATATGGCTGGATCTAGTTGGTCCGTTATCACAGTTCCCAAATATACCATTTTGTAAACTTTCTCAACTTGGACTCCGTTTAATTGAAGCTTTGCATCGGGATGTAGGTCATGACTAAACACTAAAAATTTGGTTTTGTTTGAGTTTATTTTAATGCACATTTTCTCTTCTACCTCGTGAACACGATCAATCAGAATTTGGAGACCTTCAATATTATCTAAGAGAATTGCCGTATCGTCAGCATATCTTATCACATTAAGTAGTTACCCGTTGAATTTTATTCCATATAGTTGTCTCTTAAGTGCCTTTTTAAATAACTGGTCCGAGTAAAAATTAAACAATGTTGGCCACAAAATGCAACCCTGTCGGGCTTCTCGTTGTATGGAGATGTCATCGGTGAAGTTATCTCCAATTTTTACGATAGCAGTTTGGCTCCAGTATAAATATTTAATCACGCGAATATTTTTGTTATCCATTCCGATATGTTTCAGTATTTGCATTAATTTTAGATGCTGTACTTTATCAAATGCCTTTTCCAAGTCCACGAAACATGCAAATATATATTTTCTTTAGAAACGTTATTTTTGTAGTAGAATGTTAAGCGCAAAAAGTGCCTTTCTGGTTATCATACCATTTCTAAAACCAAATTGGGTATCCTCGAGGTCTTCTTCGAATTTGCGTCTAATTCTGTGTGAAGTTTTCTTAGGAAAATTTAAGACCGTGGCTCATTAGGCTAATTATTCGATATTCTAAGCGTTTTCTCGCATGTGTTTTTTAGGTATTGCGACAAAGATGCATTTGAGCTAATCTATGGGAATCACTCCGGTGTTATATATTGAATTAAAAAGTCTTAATACTACTTTTGTGTTATCATCCTCTATTATTTTGAGCAACTCAGTTAGTGTATTATTTGGACCACAAACTTTTTTAATTTTAGTAATATATAAAGCGTGTTCTACCTCACATTTCATTATTTTGTAAGCCGTCAGTACAGTTTTGGTAGAATTCGGCAATATTATTCTAAAATGGTAGTTCTGTGGTAATGTCGTTACCGACGTTTAAGTATTTAAACGTGTGATAACGACAATCAAATTTATTTCTTCAGACTCTTTAGCGTTTTTTAATACAAGTGAAATCTGTTTTAGTGAAAATAATGGCAATTATGGGGAAGACATGAAAAAAACCCACCTTGCCACCTGATATACATCCCACATAGATCAGCTAACCATTATTATTCAATATGTTCTTTCAGGTGGTATAAAAGAAGGTTTTTTTGGGATTTTTACCTATATTTTCTCATACTGGTGAAAAAAGTTATTTTAGACAGCGCTATGATAATGCGTTTTATAAGGCAGATAAATACAAAAAATTCCAATTTAGACTAAAATAATACTTTTTTCAATATCTTTCAGGAATTTATCGCCTTTTTTTAAGTTATACACATATATGTGAAATGCATTACAAAAATTATGTAAGAGCAAATACTTGAGTATTAAGAGCGTAGCCGCAAAATTTCGGGCCAATGCTTTTTAAACGCATTTATTTTTTTCAAATCCTGAGAAAACTAATAAATATTTTTGAAAATTTTTAACGCAAAATGAAAGCATATATTATTACCGAGCGCTTAAAGTCCCTGAAAACTTATATAATGTTTATTTTAATAAGTTACAGGGGTTAAAAAAAGGGGACATTTTGTGTGATGTTTAATTTTAAATATCTCATTAAAAAAATTTTTATTTTTTTACCAAAGGATTGCCGGTATAAGCAACATCTTACTTACTGACCAACGGCTACGAGCAGATGAGTTGGTAAGTGATAGGGCACTCTTTTGTCCTGGAGTTGAGAAATCGTTTATGTGTTTTCGGTTCTGCTGGATGGGTTGAGGCCTGGACCTTAAAGAAAGAGGTAAGCGATCGACATAAAACATTCGAGATGTAAATCTACCGAAGAATATTAAAAATAAGTTGGGTAGACCGAATAACAAATGTTGAGGTCCTCAGAAAGATGAAGCAAATGGAAATCATGAATACGATTAAGATAAGAAAGTAACAATATCTCGGCCACGTTATGAGAGGGGATAAATATGTGTTGCTACAAACCATAATGCAGAGAAAAATACAGGGAAAACGAAGTATTTGTAAGTATAACAAGAAAACGAAGTAAAACTGTAAAATGCGAATCTTTTATAAGTTGTCGTATCTAAGGCCCATAAAATATTTCGGCTTAATATATTTTTTTGCTAAGTGCAGCACTTTTATTGGACAAATAATTAAAACAAGGACGATTAAAGGACGATGGTTTAGGGCCTTTACAAATTTTTTCATCGACCCTAGTTTAATATGTTACAGAGGTAATATTATTTTCTTTCGGTCGACCAACGCTTTGTTAACTACGTAAGTTCCTCCTTGATCGAAAGCATCTCTATAACACCATTTTCTACTTCAATGTTGGTCCTTAGTTCTGCTATCCCAAATACATGGGAAACAAAGATATTTTGTATAGCCACCTTGTTGCCCCAGGAGAAAGTTCAGCACCTTAAAATCAACACAGATCGCCCTCTGATGTTGGTCATATGTACCTGATGTTTTTTAACACTAGCGATAATGTTTTATATTTTTCTTTTAGTTTTGTAAAATGCCCAACTGGTATAGTTCCATATTTGTTGTCATTATGCAGAACTATTAATAAAAAGACGCCAGTGATCTGGTGTATAATTCGATACACCAATTTTTGTATTAGTCCTTTTATATTGTTACAAAAAACCCTCTTATCTTGCTGCAAAAATAGGCCAAAGATTTTTTTCTCAACTACTTCTTCTTCTTCAAGTTCCACTACTATCGGAGATTGGAAATCATTCTGGCAATTATAATTTTATTGGTTACTCGCCTGAATAGTTCAATTGAACTGCATCCAAACCACTCACGGAGATTGCGTAGCCACGAGATTTTACGTCTTCCTACGCTTCTTCTACCTTTGATTTTACCCTGCATTATGTTCCTTAGTAGTTCGTACTTTTCACCTCTCATGATGTGCCCCAAGTATTCCAATTTCCTGATCTTTATGGAATTTAAAACTTCGCATTGTTTTCCTAGTTGTTCGAGAACTTGTTCGTTTGTTTTGCGATCCATCCATGATATTTTCAAAATGCGTCGGTAACACCACATTTCGAATGCTTCTAGGTTTTTAATGTTGGATTTTTTAAGTGTCCAAGCTTCAACTTCATACAAGAGGGCAGAGAAAATATAACATCGAAGCATTCTTATCCGGAGCGATATATTGATATCGCGATTACAAAAAAGTTTTCTCATTCTATTAAAAGTTGACCGCGCAATTTCAATGCGGCATCTTATTTCTTTTGTCTGATCAGTATCTTCTGTGATCCATGCTCCAAGGTATTTGTACGAAGATATTTGTTCAATTTCTGTATTATCTAGTACTAGCTTAACTTTGATGTTTTGTGCTTTTGTAAATACCATGAACTTGGTTTTCTTCAAATTGATTTTTAGTCCATAATCGTTGCAATATATATTTAGTTGTTCAGCAAGGTGTTGCAGTTCTTCTAGTGTTCCTGCCAAAAGGACGGTGTCGTCAGCATATCTTATGTTATTAAGTGGCTCACCGTTTATTATAAGGCCCTCACTGATCTCGGCAAGCGCTAATTCTGAGATGGCTTCACTGTATAAATTGAATAACAAGGGTGATAAAATACACCCTTGGCGGACCCCACGGCGAATCTGGATATCCTTGGTCAGTTCGTTTTCAACTTTCACTTTTGCTTTTTGATTCCAATAGAGGTTACAGATGATTCTAATGTCTCTACTGTCTATGTTTTTATTTAATAAGATTTCTATAAGTCGATTATGCTGCACTCTGTCAAATGCCTTCTCAAAATCAATGAAACAGGCATATACCTCCTGATTAATATCTAGGCATCTCTGCGAAAGAACACTTACTGCAAACAGTGCATCTCGTGTTCCCAGTCCTTTCCTACATCCCATTTGTGTATTACTTATGCCTTCATCTAATTTCTTCTATTGTGAATTACTTTTAAAAACAATTTCAAGACATGACTCATTAAGGCTATGGTGCGATGTTCATTGCACTCCTTTGCATTGGCTTTTTTGGGAAGCAGTATGAATGTTGATTGAAGCCATTCTTTAGGTATTATACCTGTTCTATATATGGTATTGAATAGATCCAAAAGAAGATCAATAGATTCAGTATTCACAATTTTAAGTAATTCGATAGGAACTTCATCAGGCCCGGGATATTTACCATCTTTAGCTTGTTTCATTGCATATTCAATTTCTTCTCGTATAATGTCAGGCCCAGTATCATCCTTAAATTCTTTTGGTGCTTCTGTTCTCTCTTTGTCTTCAAATAGTTGTGCTATATATTGTGTCCATCTCTGCATTTTTTGGTTTATATCTGTTATAAGTGCACCCCTTTCATCTCTTAGTTGCCTAGTTTGAAGTGTTTTTCTCATTCCTGTTAATTCTCTAATTCTTTTATGCATGTTAAAAAAGTCATATTTTTTCTCAATTTCTTCTAGTTCTTGGCACTGCTCATGTAACATTCTCTCCTTAGCTTCTTTTATTCTCTTTTTTATTAATCGATCAGTTTCATTATATTTAATTGGATTTTTTTGTTTTGAATGATTTTCTTTCATTCATTAATAGTAGTATTTCTTCAGTCATCCAATCTTTATGTTTTCTATTCTTCGGTTTTAAGTTTTCATTTGCTGTTTTAATTATTGCTGCTTTTATATTTTCCCATTTCTGATCAATGTTATAGCTACTTTTATTCAGTTCTTGGGCATTACGTATATTTTCAGTAAGAGTTTTTACAGTTTGTTCCTTTGTTTGTGGTTCCCTTAATCTCTTAATATTAATTCTACTTTGTGTGGGTTTTTTAACCAGTTTTAATTTGGTTCGTAATGTGACTGCTATGGGGTTATGGTCTGAACCGATGTCTGCTCCAGGGTAAGTTTTGGCAGACAGTATAGAATTACGAAATCTTTGTCTAATAAGGACAAAGTCAATTTGATTTCGGATTATTCTATTCGTTGTATCACCGGGAGATTTCCATGTATACAACCTTATTTTTGGTAGCTTAAAAAGTGTTTTAGCTATTACAAATTCTTCCGTCTGGCAAAATTGTATCAAACGGTCACCACGTTCATTTCTATTTCCTAGACCATATTCCCCCACATATCCATCCACTCTTCCCTGGCCAACTTTGGCATTGAAGTCGCCCATTACTATTGTAGTGTGATGTTTTTTCATTGATTTTAAGACTTGTTCCAAATCATGGTAAAACAGTTCGATATCGTCGTCATCTTTATCTGCCGTAGGAGCATAAACTTGAATAAAATTTACTATACCTTTTTTAGACTGTAGTTGTATTGATAAGATCCTATCAGAATAAGGAGTAAAACTTACCACAGAGTTATTGACCTTTTTTGCAACTAAGATAGCAACACCGTAACGATGATTGACCTCGTTGTTACCTGAATAATACATGGATCCATTATTTGTAATTTGTTTGCCTGAACCTGGCCACTGTACGTCACTTATACCTAAAACATCAATTTGGAGGTTTTCCATTTCAAGAAGTACGTTCGCTAATTTACCACTTGCATATAAACTTCTGACATTCCAGGTTGCTATTTTCAATGTCTTAAGTCCACAGGGATTTCTCTGGTTTACGACCTGGGAGGCCCTGTGATCTACAGTTATTCCTCCCCTGCCGGATCTTGGATTCCGTGCTCCATAATCAGTAAGTTTGTTTACTCTACTTGTCATTTGCCATTCATGACTTTACTAGGGGTACTCTAAGAGTCTTTAATGCAGTGGTTCCCCGTTGCCTTCTGCATCCTTACGCCGTTGCCATATTTTTTGATTCATCCGCCTTTAGGACCAGTTTCCCAAACCTTGGACAAAAGAGTGCCCTTCCACTTATTAACTCATCCGCCCGCAGCCGTTGGTCATAAGTGGGGGATTGCTTATACCGGCAATCATTCGGTGAATTACCTGTTGGTCCACGGGAGGTATTTTATTTCCCTCCTACCCACCGGTAAACCGGGTCGGGCTTTCCCCTATCCGCCACCTGGGGACGCGCTCTCTAGAGGTTACAGGTTCCTCCGAGAGCTCTCAACTACAGTAGTATGTAATTTTGGTGTAATTTGGGCGAAAAATATTGTTTTCCTTTAGTCTAGAGGCAAGCAACTCGGAGGAATCTTTTGGAAGGTTCAAAACTCTGATAAAATCGCTTAGCTTTTCCTGAGTAAAACATTCAGGACGTGTTGAATATCTTTTAAAATTACCGTCGTCTTGCTAATAATATTGGAATAGGTATCTTCTCAAGCTGATTTGGAATTGGTCTTATTGCTTAATCCAGGATAGGGTATGTCCACGTATATCGATTGTTATGATTAATGCCCTTTATATTTACAAGACAAAAATAGCAATCTTCAAAATTATTTGTTGGTTCCCTTCATACAATTGGATCACCAAATGTTGGCCTTTCGTCCAACATATACAAATAGGTATGACATGTTTTTTATATATTTAAAAACTGGTTTTCTACTTTAATTAACAATGTACTCGCCACATATGTAGCAAAAAACGTTCAAATTATTCATAAAACAATTTCTTAAGGCCATTTCAGAGAAAATGCTTATTGGACAATAGTTAAAAAAGCAATTAGCGCTGATTTCAAGTTATGGGCATTTCTAATACGTAGACTTTACTTAGAAGTCATAAGTGTGCATTTGTAAATTTCAAATTTGTTCAGTTTGTTTATATACATATTGCAATTATAGTGGAGGAATATACAGAAATGTAAGAATATTTAACGCTTTGATGATTATATTATATCTCGAAAACTGAAGCTGATACAAAGAAAAGATTTATATTTTTGGAATCGGTACATATGAATTACCCAAAATCAGTAAATTTTTTTTTCGGTAGTAAGAAATTTTTATTTGTTGGGCTGTTTAATTAGCAAAATTATTTCAACGCTTGTTACCGCCCCAGTGGTGCATATTCTAAATACCTAAATTACGGAAATTAAAAAATGAATACAATGTTCACTTTCGGTACTGTTTAATTTGGCGAGTACTTAATTTCATTTTCTCCTTAACATAATTGTTTAAACTTGCTGCAGGTGTAAATATTAATAATATAAAGATTTTGTTACACGTTATGTAGTTTTTCTAAAAATATTCGTGAAATCCAAGATGCATATTTTATATAACGTGAACTTCTGAATTTCTTTTAAAATAAAATACACTGTATCGTCTACTATTATAACTTAGTTTACACTTTGTACACTATCTCCTTATAATTTCCCGAGTTTTGCCTTTCTAAACTTAAAAATATATCAAAGTATCTTAATGTAAACCCCGAAGAAGCAAAAATATTGAAAATAAGACACTTCGCATTCCGCATGCCATTAAGTGGTTGGGCCCGAGGCGCATCCGTAGCCACAACTATTGTTGAAAACTTACCCCATTTACATCACAAGCGTACCTGTATTGATTTAGCTTCAGGGGATTTTGAGAAAACTTTTACAGACGACTGAATACAAATTCCGGGCCGCTTTCTCCAAATTCTCACGCGCTTTTTTGTTGCCGATTCCTGCCTTGAGCATGAACGGGGTTGAACTTTTTTGATGCTTTCCTTTATTAATTTCAACGGAATTTTTGTATCTGCCAATAAATTGCATTGATTTTATTAAAAATTAATGAAATTTAATGAAGGTTTTTAAATAACAAACGTCTAAATTGGTAATGGGAAAGCTCTGGAATCAATTAAAACAGAATTTAATTGTTTAAAAAGGTTTAAAAATTCCCAGAGGAAGTAGAATATATATTTAAAATCAAAGATTAACAGAAATCTTTATCACATAATAACCAACACACAATTAGAACCAATAGTGAACTTTTATAAAAATTATACTGTATACTAACTTAATGATTTTGATATTAACCCATTAGCGCCGAGATTATTAAATTATCGATTTTGTATTATTTTCTGCAATATTATTAATGAATTATGTTTAAATAATAAGAAACTTCATAAAATATGTTTTTTAAGATATTTTATTTCTGAGATATTAAGTGTTGCCTTAAAGGAACGCTAGACGCTTACACTACCTAGTTTTTGTTGAAAATAATAAACCAAAAAAAAACAAAGCATTTGGGATTCAGTAAAGTAGACAATAAAACGAAAATAGATATTTATTCATAAAAAATGTAATTCGGTGTGATTACACAGGTCTGCGACATAAAAATTGTTTAAAATTGAATAAGTGATTTTTATAGTATTTTCAACGCTAATTTTGGAAAAAATTGTGAAAACATTTCATCACGTACAGTTATTCGACAAACTGCTTGTCTATTTTTAGCTTTTTTTCGATATTTTTGTACATAGTTCAGTACTCTAGTGAGTTTGAATTTTTGTTTTTTGGATTTTTATGAACTGTTTATTAAGCCCATAGTATTTTTAATAAGTATTAAAAATACTTTAGGGTATTTTCAGTTACTTAGCTGTTTTTTTACTATACAAGTTGTATGTAAAATAAAGAGTTGATTAGGAGAAACCAGCAATATTTCCATGTCGGTACTTGTCCATTGCCTCCCCTCTCTCGACATCCATTTACTGACTCATTGAGCATCTTTTATGTCAGTGCCTGTCTGCCACAATGCCCATCCCCCTCTCCATCACCAAGCAGTGAGCTTCTGCTACCTGTTCTTCAGTTCACAGTATCTCTTCACTTTGTGCTGTTCACGTGCTATGGTTACTAGTGATTTGTAGTAGTAGTGAATGTGAGAGTAGTATTAAATGATATCTCGTGACCCACGGAAAGTTGGCAATAAAGTGTGAATCAAATAACTTTCAGTGATTTTTATCCAACTACAAAGAACATAAATTCAAGGCATCAGCCTAAACATATTGTTTTCTTGTGGTGTGAAGTTGTTTTATGAATAATGGCTACCAGAGAATGTACCAACTCACCAGATTGCTTCTGCTACATTTGTGGTAACTATACTGTTAAAAGCAACAAAGAAACATTTCCGATTTTGTTAAAAAGGTATATTTTGCTTATTTTGGTATAAAGTTGGGTGATCAAGACAAGTCTTGGGCCCCACACAAAGTTTGTTCAGTGTGTATTGAAGAACTGAGACAATGGTTTAAAGGTAACACGCCGTTATTTCGTTTTGGAATACCAATGGTTTGGAGGAAGCCCAAAAACATAATGATTTTTCATGATGCTATTTTTGTTCTTGCAATGTTCAAGGTTTAAATTTGAAAAACAAAAAGGATATTTCTAACCCCAACATCAAATTAGCCATTCGCCCTGTTCCTCATGGACCTGAAGTACCAATACCCTTTCCTTCAGTTTCTTTGGATGGTACTTCAGATGACTACGAGCCATTGGCTCAGCTAGGTAAAAGTGAAGAAGACAGTGATGGCTACGATACTGGCACAACCGATCCCGTTTCATTTTCACAATCTGAACTAAATGATTTAGTTACAGACCTAGGTCTTTCTAAAGACTCGGCAGAACTTTTAGGGTCTAGATTAAAAGATAAAAATATGTTGGCTCCGGGTACGTCCTTTTCTTGATATCGTTCCAGGAAACAGAAGTTTGTATCTTTTGTCTCTCAAGAAGGTGACTTGGTGTTTTGCAGTGATGTTCCTGGACTTATGGCACGTTTCAAAATGGAATATGCTTCTGATAAGTGGAGACTTTTTATAGATTTTTCAAAAAGAAGCCTTAAAGCAGTGCTTCTACACAATGGCAATAAGTATGCTTCTATGCCAGTTGGATATTCTGTTTACTTGAAAGAATGTTATGAAAACCTCGAACTGGTTTTAAACAAACTCTGCTATTCAGACCATAAATGGACACTATGTGGTGATTTAAAAGTGATCTCAATGCTGCTTGGTCAACAAAGTGGTAATACAAAGTTCCCTTGTTTTCTCTGTGAATGGGACAGTAGATAGAGAAAGCAACACTACATTAAAAAACTTTGGCCCTTGAGAAAAACCTTACAGGTGGGGGTTAAAAATGTTGAGAGGAAAAGCCATGTGGATCCCAAAAAGGTATTACTACCACCACTTCACATTAAGTTGGGGTTAATAAAACAATGTGTAAAGGCATTGCCAAAAAAAGAAGAGTGTTTCAAGTATCTTTGTGAACAGTTTTCTGGTTTATCCGATTTATCCGAGGCAAAACTAAAGGAAGGAGTCTTTGTCGGACCAGACATTAGAAAACTGATAAGAGATCCCAATTTTATGGACAAAATGGAAACAAACGAAAAGCAGCATTGACATTTTTTAAACTAGTTGTTACCGGTTTCCTAGGAAACAAAAAAGATCCTAACTACAAGGCAATCGTTGCAGACATGCTCGACAACTTTAAAAGAAGCTAGAATGTAAGATGAGCATTAAAGTTCATTTCCTCCATTCACATCTAGACTACTTCCTTGCAAACCTTGGTGATGTAAGTGAACCGCAGGGTGAAAGATTCCACCAAGATATCAAGGAAACGGAAAGAAGGTATCAAGGAAGATGTAACGTCAACATAGCTTAAAGAGAAATGTAAGTGTACTAGATATGTAGTTTATAACATGTATTATACATGAAATAAAATCCTTTAACTTAAGAAACAATTTGAAAAATTGCTAAAATTTTGTTATTATACTAAAAAGTAATTCATTTTTTGTGAGAAAATCTTACGTAATAGAAAAAAAATGGATTGCATTTTTGCAATCAGCGCTGAAAAATACATAAAAATCAGTTATGAAATTTCAAACAATTTTTAAAAATGTTTTTTTTGTAAACCTGTGTTAATTATAAAAATTTACACTATCGAGGGTAAAACGGTATAAAACAAGAAGTACATAGTCCAATATCACATTCTAAACACATTGTTCTAACGATAGATTTGTTTTAGAAGCACATCTCTTTTCTTCATCTGGAATGTACTGTATCAAATGATTGATAGTGTCAAAACCAATGTCATCCGATACTCGGCTGTCAGCAGATGCTTTCAAGAAAGACGACGGTTTTTCACTTCCTTTACACTTCCGTACACTGTACTTCGCTAAATATGTGCCTAGAATCTCTCTTGTAAAATGTAATTGCAATACTATTTCTCTGCCAGTTTTATTATACAATATCCAACTATTTAGTAACGCAACATCGAACATCCACGTAAAAATTGGCCAATACCATTTTTTGCCACTAATACTGATCCAGTAACAACTTACATTCTGATCCATTTGATCAGTTGCTCCCATAACTGTATTATACTTGGCGATCAATTTCGGTCTAAAAGCAATTATGTTTCGTTTGAGTTTTTGAGAAAATCTTCTTACTTGACCTACTTCTTGAGTGCCACAGGATGATGAAATCATTGTTATTGCTGCATTATCTATCCACCGGACATATAATTGTCCATCATTTCGTTCAATAGCTGTTTTAAAATAATCTCGATCTTTTTTCAGAAACTCATTTTTAGGAGTTAACGGACATCCTCTGGGAACTCGGTTTTCGCGAATGGTTTCTATGGCGTTATAATCACGAAATTTTAAAAATGAAAATAAATCTGTTTTAGAAAACACGGAATAGTTTCTATGGCGTTATAATCACGAAATTTTAAAAATGAAAATAAATCTGTTTTAGAAAACAAATTATCCATATAAATATTGTATCTTAGATTGCTTTCCTCGGCTGGCAGATCGTCTAATAGTAATTATAAAGGACTGGCATCTTTTTCAAATTCATTATTTGATTTTGGATTTTTTCCTTCGTATAAGTCAACGTTAACGAAATACCCATTTTTTCTATTACCACACTACATTTTGTATCCAGATCTAATTGACTTCCCTCTAATAAACTGCTTGCAGCTATGTCTGCCAAAGTATTTTATCATAAAAAGGAAAAGATAGTTAAGATTTGATTTCATGTTTCGAATTTTTTTCATTTTGTACAAAATTTTTAACAAAACTTTTTTTAAGCATGTCCATAAGAGGTGTTATTTTCCACGCCTCTTCATTTTGGTTGATTTGGTATTATCTGAACAGTGCAAAACCGGCAAATCTGTAAAAATAGATCTCTTTGCACGGCCTTGGATACTGCATAATTTTTCATATCATCATTATAATTCCAATAATGCCGCTTGGATGGTGATTGATTATACCCACTTATATATAAAATAGTAATAAAAAACGGATCTCCTTACCTGTTATCTTCTGATCAGGACAATTTAAAAATATTGCATAGCGATGAATTTCGTCCAATAAATGTTGGATAAATGTATCATTTACAAACTGTTCAAATATTTCTGTTGGAGACATTTGTTCATATTTAGATTAGTCGAATTTTGGAAATACGGATACACGTTCTTTGCTAAAGTCTACTTGCTTCAGCCATTGACGTTGATTTCGAGACTTAAGAAGTCTATCTAAAATTCAATTTTTTACCACTTCAGAATAAAAATTGTGGCCACAGCCAGAAATGTCTTCATTTTATATATAATCTTCGTTCAAACCAATTCTTTCCTCTTCTTACCAATTCTTCCGATACGTAATTGACGGGATGAAAGATTATTTACCAATCTAAAAATGGTAGGTATTAACATTACAATTACACTACTAAGACCATACGTTTTTATTACAGAATATTTGATAACTATATCACTACACACCTTTGTCCACATTCATCTTCTGAATTCTCGTCAGTATCTACATTTGTATCTAGAGATTCTACAAAACTATCTTCATCTAATTCATCATTATAAATTGTATCAAGGGCTTGAGAAAGCGAAAAACCTCGTCTAGAACAAAAATAATAAAATTGAAAATAAATGGGTTAATGAATTCTTTGTTGTAATTGTTTTATATGCTATTTTAATAAATCTCGAGCACGTAACCCCTAGAGGTGCGTCCCTAGGTGGAATATACGAAAATGTTCTCACGCGAATTTTTCGGAGGTTGACATTTTGGAGGGTGGACGGATTCCATTATTAATAGATTCTGCAAGCCGTCTCGAGGATGGAGACACTAAACCCTAAGCCTTGATCAGTAAGGCATTGGGCTAACTCCTTAGTACTTGTAAAAAAAAAACTAAAAATTGTAAATACCAAAGTACATGCCTTGGAATATAGGAACACATGGCTTAAAGAAACAAGAAATATAACTAATATATAAATAATAACTTAACATTCGATTATGTTTCAACAAAACAAAGAACCCGCCGGAAGCATAAGATTTAAAAGATCAGAAAAGCACAATAATAAGACAATTCCTAATACGAAGACAAAAGAGAGAAACGAAAGTGAAGACAAAACATCAAAATCATAGATGAAAGAAGTAGCCAAGAATTTTAAAAATGAATTTAAAGAAAAGCTACACACTTCCGTCTCAAAAAATATTCATCAATTGGACGACTATCCAAAAACCTGTGTAAATGAAGTTGCATTTGGAGTAATGGGACATTGCATAAAATTTAAAATAAACTAACCTAACTGGTGGAAAAGGGAAACAAAAGACGAAATCAAATGTAAAAGAAAATTATAACCACAATATTTAAATTTCAAATTAATACAAGATAAAATAAAACATAAAAAATACAATACGAGCAGATGTAAGAAGAACATTTTTTAAGAAACAGGACTTGTCTTGGGAAAAAAACTGCTAACAAATAAATACATATCTAGGAGAAAACAAAAGCACGTAAAGCTAAAAATTGATAGTAAATTTAAAAAAATAAAAGAGTAAAGACATAATGCAGAGCATTAAGCCTGCAGAAATGGGAAGGTTTTGAATAATCTATAAGAAAGTCTTAAACAACTGTATATTTATTTGCTGTAATATGCTTAACCTATGGTTTTAATTACGCCCTTTGCTAATTCATATTTGAAATAGTAGACATACCCTTCTGGTTCTTATACTTGGGTAGTCATTTATTTTTATACTCGTTTAGTCGTTTAGTCTGATTAGGAATTATAATTACTCTCAAAAAATATTAATGTAAAAATATATTGAGTTCTTAATAATAACATAACATATTAATAATAACAATAATTTTATTAACAGGGTCAACAGGGTTTGACACGAACACGCCACCGCCACACTACTACAAAAAAAATTAATAAGGAAAAGGTAGAAACTATAAAAATACAAAAAGATTCTGGATGGTAGAATTAACTATTATATATCTATATTACTGTTTATATTTGGATATTATTTTATACTTAATCCTATACAATTATTATAGTTATAACCAAAAAAGTAAGCTTCTGCTGTAATTACACATTTACACACGCGTACATGTCAAGTAGTAACTATTTGATCCCAAAGCTATGCTATCACCTCTCCCCTGCGTATGACAATTCAAATGAGGAGGCATATGTACTAAATATGTAAAAAACTCGTTAGTATTTACTTAATGTTTAGTATCGTTGGTTACAGTAAACACAAAGTTGTTAGTAAACTCTTTGCGGTACGAGATTTTATAGAATTTCTAGATCTTTCCGGCACGGCAATAAAAATCTGAAAAAAGGTCATGTATTTTTAATTCAGATGAATAAATTATGGTAAAAAACAAACACAATTCTAATTAAAAAACTCAAAAACATTCGGGTGCTCATGTACCACTAAATGACAGAAATTAATTTATGGTAATGATGACCAAACTTTGCTAATAAAAAGGTGAAGTATTAAGAATAAATTTCTCGGTTTTCTAATTTTTTTTTTTAATTATATTTAGTTGCTCGGTAACTATGGCCACTCGAACGGGGGCGATAACAAACAATAATACAAGAGTTATAATAGCAATAATAAGTCATATCATATAAAAATATGTTGGAGTTTGTTATACAAGAATATTTTTCTAATAAACTAAAAAACTTTGTCTATAAGGTTGTGATTATTAAGAATGTTTCCTAGGCGGTTTGAGATTTAGCTGTCGTCTTTCTTCACTGTATTGATAAGATTCGATGAGAATGTACTTCACTGTTTTTATATTTACTAAATTTTTCTTCAAACTTGGCTTAGGCTAGTATTTTCATTTTTCATCATCATCATCATCAACCTGTATACGTCCACTGCTGGACATAGATCTTCCTCAGCTTTTTCCATGTGCCTCTGTCAAGAGAGAAACACCCAACGGCTGCTCCATAGCCATCTGAGTCACGAAAATCTTTTTAACTACCTTTTTTGTAAGTGTTAGTGTTTTCACTCCATAAGTAAGTACAATGGTCAAAGACTTTTCTTTTGAGGCATATGAGTAGTTCCGATTTTAATACATAGTTTAATTTATCAAACGCTGCCCAGGCTAATCCTATGTGACGTAGGAGCTCACATATCTGGTTATCTCTGCCGAACCGAATTTTATCTCTTAGGCACATACAATGTAGTCTGCACAATATCCCTTCCATCAACAGCATTATTTCGATTTAACACATTATTTGCGTCTTGTTCATATAAATCTTTAGTCCGACATCCAAGGAAGCGTGATATAGTTTTTCTCAAACATTTTTATTGCCATCTATTCTTCTTTAAGTGTCGTCTCCCAATCGGAGGTTGGATATCATCATCACTATCTTTACTTTATCTACTGCTGCTCTAAAGAGTTTTATATAACTGCATTTAAACCAGTCTCTTAAATTCTTCAACCATGACACTCTCCTTCTTCCTATACTCCTTCCTTCTTCTTTTATCTTTATTCCAGCATTATCCATACGATCGTCTATAAGGACGATGTCATCTGCAAATCTCAAATAACTGAGCTTCTCTCTATTTATGTTAATACCATGTCCGTTCAGATGTGCCTTCTTACAAGTATGTTCTAAAAGCGTCGTGAAAAGCTTTCAAGAGACTGTGTCTCCTTACCGTACTTCTAAGAACTGATAAACACGCACTTTCCGGGCTCAACAATTCTGGATGATGCAGATAGGTAAACCAACGTAAACCAAAGGCTCACTAGGCCAAGGTCTACAGATTGGGAAATAGCCACAGCAATCACAAGACCAAACAGAATTAGATGGGCAATAAATAAGTTCCGGCCATATAAGTCTCCAGGGACGGATGGCATATATCCAATACTGTTGCATATGGGATTAGAGGTATTGATACCATACCTATGCAAGCTCCTCAAAGCCAGTTTGGCATGGGGGGTAGTACCGGAAATATGGCAAAAAGTCAAAGTCATATACTTGCCTAAGGTAGGTAAAGTATCAGACCTAACACCAAAGTCATATAGACCGATAAACCTATCTTCTTTTCTATTAAAAACGCTGAAAAGGCTTCTTGATAGGTACATCAGAGACGAAGTGCTAAAGGAAAATCCTCTAAGCAATCGTCAATATGCATACCAACCTGGTAAATCTACGGACTCTGCGTTGGATGATCTAAATAGGCTTATCTCAAAGTCAATGGAAGACAAAGAGATAGCAATGGCCGCCTTCTTAGATATAGAAGGGGCATTTAATAATATTACCACCGGCTCTTTGATAGGAGCTATGAGTAGACGAGGCGCACCTGCGGTAATATGCAGATGGATAAGGGCATCTCTAGAGAATAGGATAGTAATGTCCACTCTGGGTAAAGCAACCATCAAAGCAAAAGTAGGTGGAGGCTCTCCACAAGGAGGAGTTCTGTCCCCTCTACTTTGGGCAACCTTGGTAGATGATCTCCTCAGAAATTTTGTTAACAGAAGGCTTTTATTGTCTAGGATATGCTGACGATATAGCAATTGTCGTCAGGGGCAGGTTTGCTCAGGTGGTGTCTGGGAGAATGCAAGCAGCCTTAAATATAGTTGACGACTGGTGTAAAGAAGAGAGACTGATAGTCAATGCTCAGAAAACACAAATCGTCAACTTTACCAAGAAAACAGCACTACAAGACTTAAAACCACCGGTGCTGGGAAGAACAGAGATTTCATTTGCCAAAGAAACAAAATACCTTGGGGTGTATTTTGATCATAGGCTTACATGGAATACTCACATTATAAAAACCACACAGAAAGCTACTATGTCCCTGGGCAGATGTAGAAGAATGTGCGGTAAGAATTGGGGGCTAAACCCCAAAATGACTCTATGGTTATATGCAAGGGTTATTAGACCCATGATAACCTATGGCTCGGTGACGTGGTGGACAAAGACGAAGCAAGTGGGAGCAATAAGGCTGCTAGGTAGTACACAGAGGCTAGCATGCCTGTGTATTACGGGGGCCATAAAAACAACTCCTACTGCATCGTTGGAAGTCCTGTTGAATTTACCACCACTTCATATCTTTATACAGGGCGAAGCCAGATCAGTGATGCACAGATTAATCCATAGTCAGCGACATATAAGCCAAACGCATGGTGCTGACAACAGAAAGCTAATCGAGGAGCTAAAAGCCGATATTGTGATGGGGAAACCTATCGATGCAACAGCTACTAGATATAGCTTTAACCATAAATTCACAATTAAGATACCGGGCAGGGAAGAGTGGAATAAAGGGGTACCCATAAAAGCTACTGCTACCTGGTACACGGATGGCTCAAAAACATCGGAGGGTGTTGGAGCCGGCATAGTAGGGACAAATCAAGGGATACATTTCCCGATAAGTCTATCTAAGGATGTGACAGTTTTCCAGGCGGAAATAACTGCAATCCATCACTGTGTGGAAGAAATAGAAAGGCAGGAAAGAACGTTCTGTTCAGTTGCCATCTTCACAGATAGTCAGGCAGCGCTTAAGGCACTCAATTCTGTAGAGGTCAATTCTAAGCTAGTATGGGATTGCGTGTGTGCCCTAAATAAACTAAGAGACCGTAGCAAGGTTACGATAGCCTAGGTACCGGGGCACGAGGGTCATAAGGGCAATGAAAAAGCAGATGAAATGGCCAAACAAGGCTCGTCAATGCCATTCATTGGACCGGAACCCTTCTGCGGCGTTACAAAGTCAGTAACAAGAACGGCTACAAAGGAGTGGGTAGCTCACAAATCTCTGGAATGGTGGAGGAATTCACCAGGACAAAGACAGGCGAAACAGTTCATTAGAGAACATTCGCCAAAATTTACGGCAGACCTAATTAGCAAAGATAGGAAAACAGTCAACGCTATAGTAGGTCTTCTAACAGGGCACTGTAAGCTGAATAGGCACTTGAAGCTAATGGGATTATCAGATGATGACCTGTGCAGATTCTGTCACCTCGAAGAAGAAACGGCAGAGCACATTTTATGTCAGTGTGACAGTCTGGCAAATGTGCGTTTTTTTGCATTAGGAGAAGAAAATCCACCGGCAAACAGCTACATGGAAGGTACAGTCTCGAAGCTACTAGATTTTATAAAGAGGGTCAGGCTAGAAAATGTTGTCTAGGACTAGAGGGCCACATCATCATCAATCAGCCAATCGCGTCCACTGCTGGACATAGGCCTCCCTCAATTCTTTCCAGTGTTCTCTACACTGGGCCGCTTGTAGCCAGTTTCCCGCTACACGTTTAATGTCATCGGTCCATCTAGTCGGTGGTCGTCCTCGGCTTCTTTTATAATTTCTGGGCCTCCATTCCATAATACGTCTTGTCCACCGTCCATCTTGTGTTCTGGCTAAGTGCCCTGCCCAGTTCCACTTAAGCGTCGTGGTTCTTTCGATGACGTCTTGAACTCCTGATCTTCGTCTGATTTGTTGGTTTGTTATGTGGTCTCGAAGGCTCACGTTCAGCATTGCACGTTCCATGGCTCGTTGTGTAACTCTAAGTTTATTCGCAGATTTTTGCGTGAGTGTTAAAGTCTCTGCTCCATAAGTTTGTACAGGTAAAACACATTGGTTATAAACCTTTCGCTTGAGACACATGGGAATTGAACTTTTTAGAATATGGCTTAATTTGCCAAATGCTGCCCATGTTAGACCTATTCGCCTCTGTATTTCATGTGTTTGATTGTCTCTGCTTATTTTGATTTCGTGTCCCAGATATTTGTAAGTGTCTGTTTGTTGTATGGTATTATTGTCAATAGTTATATTTCCACTCATTACGAGATTTGTTATAATTTTAGTTTTCTCAAAGTTTATCTTTAATCCTGCTCTTTCAGACAGACTTTTAAGCGAATGCATCATAGTAACTGTATCATGTAAGTTATCTGCGATTAATACAACATCATCTGCAAACCTTAGGTGATTTAATCTTTCTCCATCTATATTGATGCCTATATCTTGCCATTGAGTACCCTTAAATATTGACTCTAGAGCTGCCGTGAACAATTTTGGTGAAATATTGTCTCCTTGTCTAACTCCTCGTCCTAAGCTGAATTTTTCTGTGTCTTCGTGCAATAGTATACTTGATGTAGCGTTCTGATAGATGTTTTTGATTAGTGTCGTGTACCTGTAATCTATTCGGCTTTGATTTAGGGCTTCCAGTATTGTTTCAAACTCTACAGAATCAAAAGCCTTCTCGTAATCGACAAATGCAAGAACCAGTGGTATGTTGTACTCGATGCACTTTTCTATTAAGATCTTTATGGTATGCAAATGGTCATTTGTGCCATATCCTGCCCTGAAGCCTGCCTGTTCTTTGGGCTGATAGAAATCAAGTTTAGGTGTTAGCCTCTTTGTTAAGATTTTCATAAAGAGTTTGTACATATGTGTCAAGAGGCTGATGGGTCTATAATTTTCTAATTTAGTAATATCGCCTTTTTTGTGTAACAAGACTATTACTGCATTGTTCCAGTCTTTTGGAATTGTACCCGCATGTAAGCATTTAGTAAACAGTTCGCTTACTGATTTTAATAAAATTTCTCCACCTGCTTTTATTGCCTCGATAACGAGTCCATCATCACCAGGCGATCGATGGTTCTTCATTTCCTTTAAAGCTGCTCTTACTTCTGACACAGTAATGGGTAAAAGTATTTCCGATCCCTGATTTATGAGAGTCTTTACTCGTGTCGGGAAATTGTCTTGTGGTCTTTGGCTGGTATAGAGGTCTTTATAAAATTCTCTAGTTATTTTCAGAATGTTTTATTTATCTGTTGTTGCCTTTCCGTCTTTATCTCTCAGCTTGTATATTTCTTTTTTACTTTGCGTAAGTTTTCTTTTCATTATCTTTAAACCTTTGTTTTCTTCTACTGTTTAAGTAATTACATTAGTATTATATCTTCTTACATCTTTTCTAATTTCCGCTGAAATTCTTTTATTTAGTTTTTTATATTCTTCTCTGTTTCCCTTTTCATTCTCGCTTAGGTTTCGTCGTATTTCCATGAGAGCCCTTGTATCTTTGCTAATCTTCTCACTTTTGGTGTCATTTTTCTTGCAAAATTTGAGTTGTGCGTTTCTAACTGAGTCTGTTATTAATTTATTGTGATCGTCGATACTTAGAGGTTTGGGATTATTACTCTGTAAAGTTTCGGCTATATTTCTTATGTATGCTTCTGGATGATTTGGTGAATTCCAAACTATGCGTTTACAACTGTTTATTATCTTTGCTCTTTCTTTTTGTAGATTGATCGTTACTCTAGCTCTTACTGGTCTGTGGTCGCTTCCTACTGATAGTTTATTGAGTACAGTGACATCTTGAATAATTTGCTTTTAGAGGGCCACAATAGATCTGAAAAGGTCGCAGTGGAATAGGCCGAAAGGCCACCTCTCTTAATCCAATCTACCGTACTTCTAGCTGTATACAGAATTTACTGGTTTCTTGTTCAGATAGTCTTACGCTAGCTGTGGCATTTTGGTAAATATATTTAATAATTTTAGTGTAGCGATAGTCTATTCGGCATTCTCTCAATGCTTATAACATTTTATGATGGTTATAGTATATATATAGTATATATATATATATATATATATATATATATATATATATATATATATATATATATATATATATATATATGTATATATATGTATATATATATATATTTAGTTATATATAAGTACGCCTCTGGTATCGAAGAAGTTTTTTGCAGGTGTAGAAGAGACACATTATTGGAGTGATTGAATTTTGAAAGGTTAGAATACAATGGTTGCCTTTGCTTTGTAGCGATGTCGGTTTTAGTTTATATATAGGTATTCAAAAGGATATGCGCGACCGAGAAAAATGGAAATTTTTCCAAGTTTATTCCCTTTTTCTCCGAGGAAGTATTTTAAATAAACATAAAAATCCTATTATGTCACTTGCGGATCGAGCACATCGTTTGAGTAATGGAAAAATTTCAAAAAGGTAAGAACTTTACCTATGATGTGTGAAAATTTAGGGAACATGACAAATGCACTTAATTTTAATATTTTTTGAGTGATTAGGTAGTGGTGTATTTACACGAGTAAACATTGTTTCCTGTTTCGCTCTGCTATTTCTAGAACTTGTAGTTATACTCTTTAAAGACTAGTATGGATCATGTATGTATTACAATCGCTATTTATTTCAACTTTTAGCCTTTGGCCTGCGCACTGCTTCTTGGCACTGCTCATGTAACATTCTCTCCTTAGCTTTTTTTATTCTCTTTTTAATTAATCGATCAGTTTTATTATATTTAATTGGATTTTTTGTTTTAAATAATTTTCTTTCATTCATTAATAGTAGTATTTCTTCAGTTATCTAGTCTTTATCTTTTCTAATGTTTGGTTTTAAGTTTTAATTTGCTGTTATAATTATTGCTAATTTAATATTTCACATTTCTGATCAATATTATAGCTACTTTTATTCAGTTCTTGAGTATTACGTAGATTTTCAGTAAGAGTTTTTATAGTTTGTTTCTTTGATTGTGGTTCCCTTTATCTCTTAATATCATTTCTACTTGTACAAACAAGTACCAAGTTACAGTAGTAAATTCATACTGCTGAAAATATTTAGCTATCTTATTACAATAAAGCAGATAGTGACGTTATTAATGTTCTTGATATCAAAAATTTTTAACAATTAAATTTGACTATAAATACCATCGAGCAAAAAGACAAAAGAGGGAATGTGAAGGTAGTGGGGGCAAAAATATTGTTAGACAGGAAGTGCCGTCTTCAGAGGCCACTTTAAAAAAGAAAAGAGAGTCTTTCCTTGTTTAAAAAATCAAATTTAGTTGGGTTATGTTATTGTTTGTCCCAAGTGTCACATAAAGTCTTATTTATATTAAAGTTTTTAAACAATTTTGTCACATTTTAGACTGTTATCGTTAATACTTATTTAAAGTTTCTCGTCTAAGACACATTCCGAAAACTATTGTATAGCTACTGTTAAAAAGTGTCGGAAAATTTAAATTTGGTGCATTCGCATTTCCGGATATGTCCGCCATCAGAGGCCACTTTTTTGGTCTCCTTTCCATAACGATTAGATTCCCCCTTCTGTCTTTTTGCTCGATGATAAATACATATATACCTAAATAACTTAGACCTTGTTCATAGCTTTCTAGAATTCCTCAAATGTCTGAGAAATGTTGAAAGTTAACGGTTGAAAACTCTGTTGTGAATATTTGCAGAGTAATTTTTACTCACAAACGAATGCAAAGCTTGAATACTTTTTTGTATATTACACGAAAAAATGTCGTCAAAGTTTTGGTTTTTAGGGCTCCTCCAGTTTATTGCTTAAAGTCGTGTATACCTGGTGGCCAATATTCTCACATTTTGAGGTTTCGGCGACAATATTGTTTTGAAGTTATTTTCTTGTAGAATCTTGTAGAAGAAGTAGAAGATCAAGTACACAAAGCAAATAAACTGGCGAAATGCGTTAATAACACTTTATGATGAAACCGATACATTAACACTGAAATAAAATCAAGAATTTATTAAGCCTGTGTACGACCAATAATGACGTATGCCTTAGAAACAAGACCCGACACAGCCACAACGCAAAGGCTACTAAAAACGACAGAGATAAGAGTACTGAGAAGTACAGTGAGACTACAGAAATTACGCTGAGAGAACGAAAGAGAAGTACAGACAATGAAAAAAAATGTAACGTAAGGTGTATAAATGAATGGACACAAAATAGAAAAAAGAATGGCATAACATCATAAGCAGAATTGAGGAGACCCGCGTCGTCAAAATAGCAAGAGATAAGTCAGTGACAACCTTCCATAGCGAAAAAGAAGAAACAAATTGTGTGGTGTATTTGCCGTTGGCGCGTCCGCCGGAGAATTAAACTGAACGTTTTGTACTTTTTATCTGTAAAGTTAAAAAATTAAGATTTTTGTGCTTTTCCACATTATAAAGCTGCATATTTTTTATCAGAAAAGCCATGTGCAATTTATTTGTAACTATGGGTGCTTATTTAAATAATTCTTTAAACGAACTTTCTTTTATTCTCCAACTGTTGACCAATATATATATATATATATATATATATATATATATATATATATATATATATATATATATATATAAATTCTTTTATAATATATATTAAATCTTTTTATTTTTATTTGTAGTGAACTGATGATGCTTTTGAAAACAAAAAGCGAAACGTGTTCAATTAAATCAATGAAGTAGTTGACGACTTTCATTTGCCTATTATTGACCGATACAACCTCTGCTATTCAACTATTGAATATATTTTAAATTTAATCAACGGTCGTATTTTTTGCTATATTTATATATATATATATATATATATATATATATATATATATATATATATATAAATATATATATATATTATGATGTTTTGTTTGTATATGAGCAATGAGTGTTTAAAATAAAATAAATGAGTATAGGGTTTTTATCGCGGTTCTCAAAGCAAAACATATATATCTAATATTAACAATATAAATTTAAAACAACCTATCTAAAATTTGAAATTCTTACAATTATTAAATTATATTAACAAAATTTGATACCTTTCTATCACTGAATGCCTAAAGTTTTCCAAAATCAAAGTTATAATCACCACTAAATATCTTCTTAATCAGCCTTGGTTATCCTTGTAATTGTGAAATTGCAAATAGATATTATAATTTAAAATTATTGTAATCTCCATATAATATATTTTCAAATATACTGTAAACTATGTTCTTGTACTATTGACTGCTTAACTTCATAATGAATTACATCCATACTGTCACTGTATTATTGTACTAATAATTAACTATCCTGTATTGAACTATCTATATTTAATTAATTTACTCTCATACTCTCCAACTGCATCGGACTTAATAAATTCTTCTAAGTTAATCCTTTCTTCTAACTTAATTTAATTATAACTGTCTTGAATTAACTTTCTTGATGAATCTAATTTAATGACATAGTTGTAACTGACTGACTGACTTCATCTCACTTAATTATTGCCTTCTACTAACTTAATGGGGGTGTAGGGTTGAGTTATAGAGGTAGCACCTTTTATCGGAACGACCACATCAAGCGTCATAGACGGGAGATGGTTCTTAATAACTGGTCCTCATAAGGCAACTAACTCTCATTTATGGCTCCACGTGCCACACCCCGGGCAACTGCATTGGTCTGCAGGCTAAACTAAGTGAGGGTAGCCAGATATGGCGAAAATTTCACCGAGCTATTGCCGGTATAAGCAATCCCACACTTACTGACCAACGGCTTCGGACGGATGAGTTGGTAAGTGTTAGGGCACTTTTTTGTCCTGAGACCGAGAAATCGATCTCGAAGGCGGATGAACCCTACAGAATGGTCAACGGCATAAGGATGCAGAAGGCAACGGGAAACCACTGCATTAAAGACTCATAGAGTACCCCTAGTAGTAATCATCACGGTAGACATGCAAAGGAAAAGTACTGATCATGGACATCGGATACCAAGATCCGGCAGAGAAAGAGAAATAGATAAGTACAAGGCTTTCTCGGTCGTAAACCAGCGAAACCCTTGTAAAAAGAAAAAGACAACCATAAAAATTGCTACATGGAATGTAAGGAGCTTATTCTCTTCGGGAAAATTAGATAACGTCGTGTTGGAAATGGATCGTTTGGGTATAGACATATTAGGCATGAGCGATACACAATGGCCAGGAAACGGCAAATGTCCCACAAATAATCATGGTACGTTTTATTATGCCGGAAGTGACACCAAAACCCATCGATACGGAGTAGGAGTCATCATCTCAAAAAAATGGAAAGATGCTGTAGTAAACTTTACTCCATTCTCAGAGCGCGTGATGTTAATACAATTAAAAGATAAGAAGAACATGATAAACATCATACAAGTGTACGCTTCTACAGCAGACAAAGACGAAGAGGAAATAGAACAATTCTATAATATCTTAGAAGAGGTGATGAGAACAACAAAGAGACAACACATTAACATAGTAATGGGCGATCTAAACGCCAAGGTAGGTCAGGGTAAAGTTGGAGAAAATGTCGGTGAATATGGCTTAGGTAATAGAAATGAAAGGGGTGATCGTTTAGTACAGTTTTGTCAAAGCGAAGATTTAATAATAACTAATACATTCTTTAAACTACCCCCAAGGCGACTATATACGTGGACGTCACCTCAACATACACAAGAAAAAGTGGTCAGAAACCAAATAGATTACATATTGGTGACAAAAAGGTACCTCAATGCCGTAAAATCTACTAAAACTTTCCCTGGAGCTGATATCGGTTCGGATCATAATCCAGTAGTATCTGTGATAGAAGCTAGACCAAAGAAAATAAGAAAAGCCATCATTCAAGCATTAGACTTAAGCCAGCTTAAAAATGAATATCTACGACCAACAGTGCGAGAAGAAATAAACACCAGCCTCAGTGTAGCAGAAAGCCAAATCCGCAGAACAGACAACATAGATGAAAAATCAATATAAGGTTGAATGTTCGAATAAATGAACTTTGATGGTACACAAGGCAAATATCGAACACAGTATTTAATTAAATCTTGGCCAAGTACTTTCGATCACAAGATCATCTTCAGGGGCATTTCGTCAGTTGTGGCCTATCCAGCAATAACCGAATGTCATAAATGTAAATTGGGACATAACAAATACACTAAACAAAGACAAACAAACACTTTAAAATTTAAAATTGGAGAAGCTACATTTTATATTATAGAAGCCGGAGACAGATTCTGTCTCCGGCTTCTATAGGCGGCTCCGCCGGAGAAGTTTGCTTAAGAACAAAGATGGAAAGATTATTATAGATTTAACAGAGAAAATTAATAGATGGAGTGAATACATAAGAGAATTATTTGAAGACAACAGAAATAACATTGTTCTGATATATGGCGAAACGGGACCTGAAATTCTAAAATGTGAAGTAGAAATGGCTCTTAAAAATTCCAAAACTGGGAAGGCAAATGGACCAGATGAGGTTTCTACCGAATTGCTAAAGCTCTTGAATGATGAATCAATAGGTATAATATTGCACTTATTTAATACAATATACAATACTGGCATTATACCTCAAGAGTGGCTGTTGTCTACATTCGTTACACTGCCAAAGAAATCTAATGCTAAAGAATGTTCAAAACATCGAACAATATCTTTAATGAGCCACCTACTAAAGATATTTCTAAAAATCATTCACAACCGAGTTTATCAAAAGTTGGAGTCAGATATTAGTAATACACAGATGGAGTTCAGAAAAGGGCTTGGTGCTCGAGAAGCTCTCTTCGGTTTGAATGTTCTCACACAAAGATGCCTAGACGTTAATCAGGAGGTACATACGTGTTTTATCGATTTTGAAAAAGCGTTTGACAGAGTACGCCATGATAAGCTTAGAGAGATTCTTGAAAGGAAGGACATAGATAATAAAGATCTGCGAATAATTCTCAATCTATATTGGAATCAGAAAGCTAACATCAAAATAGAAACTGAAACATCACAAGCAATAGAAATACGTAGAGGAGTACGACAGGGTTGCATTTTGTCACCTCTGTTATTTAATGTATATAGTGAAAGCATCTGTCAGGAAGCCCTTTTACAAGCAAACGGAGGACTCGTAATTAATGGAGAGATTGTAAATAATATTCGATACGCGGACGACACTGTACTACTTGCAAGAACAGTAGAAGAATTACAAAGATTACTTACAGACATAAATATTGCTTGCAACAATTATGGTATAAATTTCAATATTAAAAAAACCAAGTATATGGTCTTCACTAAAAACATGACACAACCAGCGTATATTAGTATAAACGGCACTCAAGTTAAAAAAGTATCAAGTTACAAATACTTGGGAACTTTAATAAACGAAACTGGAGACCAAAACAGTGAAATAAAAAGACGTATCGAAATTGCCAGGGCCACTTTCATAAATATGAGAAAATTCTTCTGCAACAGAAATATAAGCATCCCTCTACGATTAAGAATGCTGAGAGGCTATGTATTTAACACGCTATTATACGGTGTAGAGGCCTGGACTCTCAAACAAAACAACATGGAAAATATTGAAAGTTTCGAGATGTGGTGCTACCGTCGAATGCTGAAGATTAGTTGGGTTGAAAGAATAACAAACTGTGAAGTAATACGAAGAATAGGAAAAGACCCAGAGATTTTGTTAACGCTAAAGCGAAGAAAACTCGAATATTTTGGTCACCTGATGAGAGGACATAAATACGCATTACTTCAAAATATAATGCAGGGAAAATAGAAGGAAAACGGAATCCAGGCCGTAGAAGAATGTCATGGTTGCGGAATTTGAGAGAGTGGTTTGGCTGCACCACTAACGAACTCTTTAGGTCAGCCGTAAACAAGGTCAGAATAGCCTTGATGATTTCCAATCTCCGATAGTAGTGGCACAAAAAGAAGAAGACTAACTTAATAATTGACTGTAACTGACTTAGTAACTGTAACTTAATGCCTGCCTGCTCCAAATTACCTCGTATTTTATATCATTTTATCCTTTCAGACTGTTCTAGCAATAAATCATGTTCGAAACTCTTCATTTCATACATATATGAAAGTTCTGGAATAATCGACTATGCAAATAGGGCTAACTGGCTTGTATATTGACGTTTTCCAGAAAATTCTAGTGAGAAGCTTATGGACAATTACACTTTTCAGATCAGAATACACTATTATATATAAACTAAATATCTTAAACTAATACATTATCACTATTTTACATCCGTAATTATATTTAAATTAAACATCCCAACTAATAAATAACCCCACTTCACATCCGCAACCATCATAATTTCAAATAACACAGGTAAATTTGGTTGCCTATGCACATGGCTCACTTAAATATATTTATTTATAAAATAAAATAAAATAAAATAAAAAACTTTTTAAACTTACTCCTATGCTAAATTTTTAAAAATATCCTCATATAATTATTTTTTATTAATATTCGCTAGTATATAACTTATAAATTATTTCTTTAACCACTATTTAAGTAAGTTTTTTAATTAAACATGATAATATTACTATGTATTTTTTGTATATCTATTATTATTCCAATATATATGTATAAAAGTAGTAGTCTTTAAAAATGTTTTTTAAAGTGATAATTGTAGTCCTATGAAATAAAAAATAAACAGAAACCAATTAGTATTAAATTCAGAATACAAGATTCCCGTTTTATATTTTAGTGTTAGCAGCACATGCTACAATTATTACTATTAACCTTAATATCTTGAACTTTAAATTAAAACTGTGAATTTTTAAAAATCCCCTGAAGCTTTCACAATCTAATAATCCCCAAAGCTAAATGTATTCCTAGTTCTGTTTGAACATTTTCAAACAGAAACGTAAATTGTAATTTTATTTAAATGTTGAAATGGAACAATGTATTCAGACACACGAGTTATCATGTGGTTTGTGCACCTTAGAGAATAACATTGCAGACAACAAAAGACTCGTTAACCTCGCCGAGGGAACGATGACGCTGTGTAATTAACATTATATTTTCGATCCGCATATCTTGCGGCTTTATTCCAAAACCAGTCGTTCCATTTTTATTTCATATTTTATTCAGTACATACCTACGAAATTTTTTTATATCTTCTGACAATCCAGTGTTTTATTTATTTATGCCATCTAATTTTTTGGATAAGACTATTCCGTTTGATAGTTATTGATTATATAGTTTTATAGCACAGCTGCTAATCTCTTACGTCATAACATAAGCCAGTGACGAATTATTTAAAAATTGTTTTAATTTTTTTTCAATTGTTGCAGCAATTTTGTTAATCCAAAATATCGGTACATACTTAATCTTTTCAGATACAAAATTATTGCATCATTAAGATGCCTTTCAGTGCTAACGTGAATTATTTTGACATAAGTGCTAACGTCCGTCTCTGGGACCGTATGTTTATACATGCCCTAGTACTGTAAATTTTACAAATTTTTAAAATTTAATTATTTCAAGGGTCTTATTGAATACTTTTTTATTTAAAATAAATGCAGTTTTATTTAAAAATTATATTTACAAACATTTATTTTTACAAAAATAATTCCTTAACAAAAACAAGCAACTATTCTAAAAAATGAGAAAAAACTCTAAAATCGTAATATAAACAAAAAATTTGCTGAGTTATTTTTAAACTAAAAATAAAATTATCTACTTATAACCACACTTAAGCAATTCTAATAATACGAAGTAACTTTAAACTTAAAAAAAGTCAATCTTTTTCTGAACATTCCACACATATACCCTTTATGTGTTCTAAGCACATAAATTTATTGCATGAGTAACAACTGTACTTTGTTTTTCAACTTTTCTTGCTTCCACAGTAAAAACAACGACCATTAGATTTTTCAATATTTTGTACATTCAATGTGATATCAAACATTTCTCTGAGTCGCATACTTATCACCCTTGGCAGGTTTGTTGCAATTGCTTTACGTCTTGCATGTGGTTCAAGCAGTTGAATACCCATTGACTCTAAAAATGTTCTTCTAAGTAGTATGCGTTTCTAATTACACTTGTATATTGTAATGAATTTATGCCGGCGATATTAAATATTGCATAAAATATCACCATGGGTCAGCGATTAGTCGATCTTGCACAATTGTAGCTTTCGCACATATTATCAATAGTGTCGCCTTCTCCTTTGGTTTCGTTGTAATCAATTATTATGTTAGGCTTATCAGTCTTTGGATTCAACGTATCATCTTCATAATGCATTGTTGACATCAGGAGCACATTTTTTTCCGGTTTTGGAATATACGAAACAAAAGTGCATTTATCTTGATATGCAAACATACTTGTAGAAGTAGGCCTATTTATAGGCGCCGTAAACTCCAAAGGCAGTTCTCACTTATTTCTTCGAAGAGTTCCAATTATAGTTAGCTGATGATTGGCCAGTAATGTGTCAGCAAGCTGCTTACTGGTAAAAAAATATCAAGAGTAACATTTCTATTTGTACCCCAGATAGGTCTGCACAAACGTACTACTAAATCCAAAGTCTTTATGGTTTGCTGGTAGGGTCCCTCTAGTTGCTGACCAACATTAATTTCTAAATTTGAGGTATAAGCTAATTTAGCATCATTCAAGGCATATATTTTTATACCGTACCTATTTGGTTTTTTTGGCATATAAACTTTGAACCCACAGCGGCCCCTAAAGGCTTCTAATTTTTCATCAACTGTACAATAGTGTGACATGGCGTAGTGTTGTGGCAAATTGGTGTTGAAGTCTTCAAAAAAGCTTCTGATAGGAGCTAATTTATCATTTGTTTTGTCTCTCTGCACGAGTTTGTTTATTATCAAAGCGAATAAATGCCAATAGAAATTTGAATCGCTCGTATGACTTTGTAAGACGAAATATTTCTAAGGATGTACCGTTTGTTCTAAACAAGTCGCGAGCATTAAGATGGTTATCCTTGAACTTTCCTGCTATGTACAACAGGCCTATAAGTGTTTTTATTTCTAGTATATCCGTCTTTCTGTAGGTTCTATTTAGAGGATCAGCATGTAGTTCAATATTTATATTTGTATTTTTTACAATAAGTTCCAACATCTGGTCTGATATAAAACAGCCCCAAATATCACTAAATATTATTTTACCCCTAGCATCCCCATTTACATCTGGTAAATGCCTCCTTAAATTATCAGCTCTCGTACGCACTCGCTTATTACCAACATGCTTTCGCCATTTAGTTTTTTTATCCTTACCAAAAAAAATACGAACTCGCCGGCAAATATTTTGTGCTTCTGCCCCATCAAAATCATCATTTTCTGCTTCTGATATATCCTGTTCACTATCTGTATCGAGATCTTATATTTCAACTTCATCAATTCCTGTAGCTGGCTCTATACCACGTATCACAAAAAAGAGGTTAGTCTTCGTAAACGGGTATATTTATTTAAAAAACCCTTAAAAGGGCTACGTCAATAAAACAAACGTTTTCGGACCACACAGTCCATCATCAGATTTTAAAATCGAAAAAATGCCTAAAATAAGTATAAACCATTTAGTTAGAACAAACGTGATTATGAAATTTTGACTATGGTTGAAAAGCAAAAGATGGTTATACTTACTAGGTCACAATGCCTGAGCCACCAAAATACCAGGGTAAAAACCCTATAAATTACATTTAGTTATAAAAGATTATACATCGTGTTGTAAAATAACTGTGATGTTCAGTATTAAATTAAATTTGGCTACAGGTAACACATCGCTAAAGCGTGTTCCAGAGCCGGTGAGAGAACCTCTACACACGGAGAACAGCTGGTAACTGATTGACAATATACTTATGAACGGTGTCGAAAACAAAATGTCAATGCAACATAAAATTATATTAGTTGTACATAGTATTACTGCAGCCAAAAGATTCAACAAGTTTTTGATGATTTTAAAAAATAACAGCAATCTAGGTGTTGGAAGATCAGCTAGGAAAGGGGAACGACAACTACCCATGGTTAAGCCATCAGGTTGTCTGTAAAATTTACTATTGAAAACAAAAAAGTCTTAAGCTAGACAAGTTTGTAATAATTGAATAATTGAGTTAGTGGTAGACATAGTGATAGAATTTGCTCGTAGAAGAGACTGGACCAGATTAATAGTTTCTTGTTTGGGGACTGAAGTAAATAGGTAGCTGACATCGAATAAAAGCATTGTGATGTTAGGATGAAGATTTATTTGTTGAAGATTTTTGACTAGATGAATAGTATTTTTGACTGCAAAGCGAGGGGTGAAGTTCGTCATGTTGTTAATGAGATTCAATATGAATTTTGACAAAATAGAAACTGGAGTATTTATGAAACTAACAACGGGACGAATGGGAATGCCCTCTTTATGTATCTTAGGTAAACCGTACAATCTGTGTACAAAAATACCTGTACAAAAATACCTAGTAACCCATTAACACCCAGATGATATATTTATGGATCACTTAGAATCCACACACATTATGAAAAATCCTGAAATTCTCCATTTGTTTCGACATGTTGATGAATGATTAGTCTTCATATCAGATAATCCAAATTCAGCTGATTTGTTACTCTCTAAATTAAATCAAATCCACCCAAACATTAAGTTCACTATGAAACTAGAATCGTCTCAATCTATTAATTTTCTTGACCTTACCATTACCAGATTTAACGACTATTTCGATTACAGTATCTATAGAAAACCTACACAAATCGACCATATCATTTATCTTCCAACCATCTAATGTCACACAAATATGCAGCCTTCCATAGTTACATTCATCGCTTATTAACAATTCCACTATCACAATCCAACTACCATACAGAAGTTAACACCCTTAAACAAATAACATTCAACAATGAATATGACCCCAATCTCATTAACAAACTTATAAATAAGAGACAACTAAACTATTGAGAGAAACTGCGTTTCCCAGAGACTTGACCATCAAACCTCATTATGCTTCTTTGCCATACCTTCAAGAACGTCTTTCTGGAGATATTAGATATATCCTAAAACGATCTATTGAGAATACCCACATTTCTTTCAAAGTCCCGAACAATCTAGGACAACGTTTAACCAATACAAAAGATCCCATCAACTACATGGATCGTAGTGGTGTTTATAAATTACAGTGCTCTGATTCTGATGCTACATATATAGGTAGAACCTGTAGATCACTAACTTCCCGTTCCTTAGAACACACTAAAAAAGAGAACACTTCCACCTTCTCACAATATCTTGCACAACATAAATATACCCTCAACCTCCCAAAAGATGTCTCTTTGTTACATAATATCCCTCAAAAAAATTTTCTAAAATTAGATCTATATGAAGACTTGGAAATAGTCAAAGAAAAGCAAAGTAGCCCCAATTGCGTTAATCGTCATGTATCTTTCAACCGTGACTTTCAACCCTTACATCGACAACTTTTTTCATAGTTCACACTTCACAATACTGCCCTACCTTCTCTGCCTTACTTTCCTAAACAAGTGTCAACACCTTAATACTATACAATATTTGTGTTTCTTTAAACACCCATTCTCTACACTATCGCCACACCTTCCTCTCACAAATTTTCGACCCTACTATTAACTTCAGAACCATCCACATCTATCATACCAATATATCACCATCTTATCCACTCTTCACTTCTAGATCACATTCCTGTCCATTCTTTTCTCTTTCATTATTTCTTGGTCAATTCATATATCAAACATGTGTCCAATAGTTTTAACTTAGTAATCATTCAAACATTATCTAACAATTTATCAAAATTCATAATTTACTCTATTACAAAGAATCCTTATCTACCATTGTCCACCTTCTCTCGGTCAACAACTTAGTAGCACACTTATACATCAAATTTCAGGTTTTTACAAACTGAATTTAATACTACCAAAATAGATTTTGTTCAGGGTGCTAGATACTTTAAGTATAAAGGACCCCTATAATCTCAAATTGTTGATTAACTCCTTTTCTCCTTTAACCGCCCCCCCTTTTCTTCAGTCATTTCCTTTATTTTTATTTTCATTAAGTCTCTGAGGAACCCAGCCTCTTCAATTTTAAATTCCATCACATAGGTTATATTGTCTATTCGCTTAGCTAGGGCATATTTTGACAGACTCATTGTAGGAAACCTACAACACAACAATTCCTACTTCTCAGTATAAATAGCTCAAGTATACTACTATTGCAGACTTCTTTCTTTGAAAAAAAGAAGAATTATTCTAAATAGTGGAACTGTATACTAAACCAATCAAATTTTCCCTGTATATTTAAAATATAATATTTGAATTGTTACAATTTAAAATATTGTAGTAAATATTTGTATTATTCGCGTTGTTTATTTAATTTAATATAGTTTTATTGTTTTATTATCTTTGTTTAATTGTTTTGTTAGTTCTATTCAGTTAATTAGTTAGTTATATTTTAAATTTTATTATTATGGATAGTCAAAGTTTTCCATTTGTTTCATCAGCTAATGCGTTGGCAAGTTTTTCTTAATAAATATGATAAAATGTTTTTTAAAAAGTTTTTTTTAAGTTAATATTTTTAGATTAGTAAGGATGCTGTTCCTAGATTACAAGGTAATAAAACTGCACAAAGGTTTATTCAAAATGCCTACCATTTTTTTTATCGAATAAAAACCCTGTTGAGGTAAGTTGATCATTAAAATGTATTTTATCGAATTATGTAAATGTTGTAAATACATAAGGAACTTGCTGTGCCTTATTCTTATTTAACCTCACTTTGACTTCTTAATTTTGTAGAATTTATTCCCACTTTTTTATTTTGTACAATAAATAATTTTATTATTTGTTATCAATACATTATACGGTGTAAATAAATAAATATTGATTGTCGGCAAAGTTCTATTTTATTTACTTTTGTTTACATTATTATTGACTAATAGCACGTATGCTTGGTTGTATAGTATTTTCCAGCCACTTTGAGTCTGTCAAAATGTTACTAACTTCACTTCGAAAAAAAAAAAATTACTAAAATCACTAGACAGTTCGGACTGGGAATAGCGAACCGGGTATAACTTTTATTTCTTCAGCCTATAGATTTCCATTTTACTAAACTTATTTTTATTAATTTTTCACCATACGAGCAGTCTTAAATAAAGTCATTTTAATATGAGGTCAGATATTAGCTTCAAATATTTGTTATTTAATTTTTACCTTGTCCTAGATGTGATAAACATAAAAGGATAATTTATATATATATATATATATATATATATATATATATATATATATATATATATATATATATATATATATATATAAATAAGAGTAAGAAAAAAGAAGTACTTGTGACTCGTTTGAAAAAATATAAAACTGTTTTTGATGGGTTGAAGTCAATAAAAGGGGCTATTTGTTGACTATTTTTTACTCGAGCTTTCAATTGTGATTACAATTTTTATCAAGAGCTTCTAAAAAATAAATAATATCTTACAAAGTTGAACTAGAAATAAAAAATTTTTTGTTAACTCACCAAATAAAATTAGTTTTTTATATAAAACTACTGCTTACATATTAAGTACAAAAAATATTAATAAAAAAATGTCTTATTCTAATAAATGTTTCTCTGAAAAATTTTGATGAAGTTTCTTAACAAAAAATTAAATTTGTAAACAAAAATAGAGTAGCTACAAACCAGCCTAAATGTCATAAATACTAACTTAAAAATGTTTATTTTTGACATATTGTCAAAAATAAAATTTTGTTTAAAAAATTCTTCTTTGTTTAGTAACAAAAAAGAAGAAGATTTATTCACCATTGATAGATGCCCAAAAAAATGTAACAAATACATGGAAAATTCAAAATGTGATATTTTACTGACTGCTTCTTATAAGAAACCATCTTGTGCTTTGGCAGAGCATGTAATAGACAAAGACCATATTATGGATTTTGATAATATTAAAATTTTATGTAATGAAAGTAATAAATTTAAAAGAACTTTTTTGGAAATGGTTTGTATTAGCAAAAGTGATAATAATTTAAACAAAAGGTCAGAAATTCAAAATTTAAGCAAAATTTATAATTATATTATTTCTATTTAATTTATATATGCAGTCAGTAAAATATCACATTTTGAATTTTCCATGTATTTGTTACATTTTTTCGGGCATCTATCAATGGTGAATAAATCTTCTTCTTTTTTGTTACTAAACAAAGAAGAATTTTTTAAACAAAATTATATTTTTGACAATATGTCAAAAATAAAAATTTTAAGTTAGTATTTATGACATTTAGGCTGGTTTGTAGCTACTCTATTTTTGTTTACAAATTCAATTTTTTGTTAAGAAACTTCATCAAAATTTTTCAGAGAAACATTTATTAGAATATGACATTTTTTTATTAATATTTTTTGTACTTAATATGTAAGCAGTAGTTTTATATAAAAAACTAATTTTATTTGGTGAGTTAACAAATTTCTAGTTCAACTTTGTAAGATATTTTGTATTTTTTAGAAGCTCTTAATAAAAATTGTAATCACAATTGAAAGCTCGAGTAAAAAATAGTCAACAAATAGCCCCTTTTATTGACTCCAACCCATCAAAAACAGTTATATATATATATATATATATATATATATATATATATATATATATATATATATAAGCTAATCCAATATAAAATACACTTCTAGACCACATTCCATACGACAAAAAGCATAAGTTGCCTAAGACACAGGTCATTCTATTATTCATGACTATAAAACCATCGTTGATTTCATGTCTTTTATACCCTAAATTAATAAATAAAAAAGTTTTTAAATCCCAACACCTAGATTGCTGTTATTTTTTAAAATCATCAAAAACTTGTTAAATCTTTTGGATGTAGTAATACTATGTACAACTAATATAGTTTAATGTTGCATTGACATTTTGTTTTCGACACCGTTCATAAGTATCTTGTCAGTCAGTTACCAGCTGTTCTCCGTGTGTAGAGGTTCTCTCACCGGCTCTGGAACTCGCTTCAGCCATGTGTTACCTGTAGCCAAATTTAATTTAATACTGAACATCACAGTTATTTTACAACACGATGTATAATCTTTTATAACTAAATGTAATTTAAAGGGTTTTTACCCTGGTATTTTGGTGGCTCAGGCATTGTGACCTAGTAAGTGTAACCATCTTTTGCTTTTCATCCATAGTCAAAATTTCATAATCACGTTTGTTTTAACTAAATGGTTTATACTTATTTTAGGCATTTTTTCGATTTTCCAACCTGATGATGGACTGTGTGGTCCGAAAACGTTTGTTTTATTGATGTAGCCCTTTTAAGTAACCAAATTGATGTAATATTGATGTAACCAAAAATACAACGCTAATTACAATCCTTACCTTTAATACAGCCGCAAAAGCTATCATCCGTCTTTGAGACCCAAATCTTGTGTAACCAACGAACTATGTATCTACGTTCAACAATAGTTTAATACTAACAACGGTTAGGTAAAATATGAAGCTATTGAATGACCTAGCCTGAATATCGGAATAGATCGTTAATTATCGGTATGAATAGGTTAGCTCCGTCTGTGTGACCATGCATTAGCACTGAAAGGTTAAGATGCCCATCCACCAGTTTCTTATGAACGCCTTATATTTAAGATTGACATAAAATTTATTAAATTGATCAGGAAATAAAGAGTCTAGAAACGGGTAAAAATGTGAAGGAATTGTGAACGCAATTTAAAAACATAATAACTAAGAAGGTATCGAAAATATTATAATTTACGTCTAAAAAACTAAGAAATCAAAACGAAACTAAAAAGTTCTACAGAAATGTTAACAAAATAAGTAAAGAGTTTAGCCAAGAATAGAGGGTTATAAAGACGAAGAAGAAAATATCCCAAGTGATACGGCATCAATCTTGAACCCTATTAAAAACTGCCTATAAAAATACTAGCAAATATTCTCTACAGAAGGCTATAAGTTTACACAGTAGACATAGTTAGAAAATACCAGAAAATTTCAGATAAACCGCAGAAAAATTAACAATTGAACAATTTCGTTCAATAAGACAGATTCTCGAGAAAACATTAGAATTAACCATTAAAACCTATCATCTACTCGCCATCGTCAATGCTGCATACGAAAGTGTCAAGAAAACAGTAGTATAATAATTATTGCGTGAGTTTGATATACCAGAAACACTTATTTGATTAACGGGCACAATGTCTAACTTTAAAGACAGCGTTAGGATACAGGGAGAAAATTCTCGATCCTTTGAGTTAAAGAATAGACTGAGAAAACGGGTTACCCTGCCTTGCCTCCTATTTAACATTGCCTTGGAAAAGACAGCCCGAGACACGAATTAGAGATGGCGGTATTATTTACAATAGATCGATACAAATCTTAGCATAGGCTGATGTGATTAAGATAATATGGTGTAGCAAGCGAGATGTTAAGCAGTTTTTCCTAGAATTAAAAACGGCAAAACAGGTCAGTCTAGTCATCAACAAAGACAAAACTAAGTACATGTTGGTTAATTAGGAACCCATAGTAAATGAGGAACGGAAAACAATCTTTGGAAGTAATACTTTTGGGCGTTTTCACAGCTTCGCATATCTTGGCTCGCTAGCGACTACTACCACTAAAACAAGCGAATAATATAAAAGACGAATAAAACTTACAAATAGGGCATACTATGGACCTTAAAAACAATTCCATTGAAGAAATGTCCAAAGAAAACCCAAAATACTGTTAAGAAAATACTTCTAAGGCCGATCCCCGCATACGGGGAGGAAACATGGCCTTCTACGGAGAAAACGTAAATGGATGAAAGACTTCTGTGAATATTCGAGCATAAGATACTACGCAATGTTTGGAGATATATATGATAAAGGGGAGCTACATATATTGTCCCCGAAGGCGGATGAACGATATCGCGTCGTCAACGGCATAGGATGCGAAAGGCAAGTCGGAAACCATCGCATCAAATTCCAAAGTGAGTTAATATGGCCAGTCAAAATCAATACATGGCCCCTAGTGCCCGGCAGGTGTTCAATCGTCAAGTGGTGCTAAGAATCCCCGGGAGGAAACTTAAAATTGCTACGTGAAATGTTAAGACATTGTATAGAGCAGGCAAATTAGCAAACGCTGAAAACGAAATGAGACGAATGAAGTGGGACATACTTGGTACGTGTGAGGTGAGATGGAAAGGAGAAGGATATGTGGATACAATAAATGGAAACCGATTCTATTATGCAGGCAAAGATGATGATGCCCAATCAGGTATAGGAGTGCTATGAAACAACACACGAAGGGTTTTCTACCAGTCAGCGACAGGGTAATGATCACCAAATTAAATGGACAACCATTCGACATTAATATAATACAGGTATACGCTCCAACAACAAACAGCACAGATGCAGATCTTGAGATTTTCTACTCCGATATTGAAAAGATTAAAAAACACATAAAATCAGATGACATCAACATATTTATGGGAGATTGGAATGGGAACCAATTCCAAAAATAAGTGGATATACCAAAAAGACGTCTGTATACGTGGAGGTCTCCTCAAGATGGCGAAGGAAATATTGTGAGAAACCAAATCGACTACATAACGGGTTATGTAGTCAACAATTAATAAAAACAGTTAATAAATGGTTCCGTAATGGTATTCTAAATGTAAAAACGTACCCAAGCTGTGACATAAATTCAGACCACAATCCTGTAGTTGCAACTGTCAGAATAAAACTTAAAAGAGTAGGCAAGGCTAAACCCAGTCAGAAAGGAGCATGGAGTAGTGCTGACCAGGGACAAAAATATATGTATAAAGACATGGTAGACACGCAGTTAGAGTCTAAGACATTAGGTCCCACTAAAGAGAAGACAATAAAAGAAAACATTGAAGACATGTGGGGAAAAAATAAAAATACTGTCCTGGAGGCAGCAAACCAAAATATACAGAAAGAAAACCGTAAACAAAGAAAAACATGGATGACAAACAAAATACTACAAATTATGGAGAGGAGACGGATGGTAAAAACCAAAAACCTAACAAGATACAAAGAGCTTAACAGGAAAATTGAGAGAAAGATAAATATAGCTAAGGAAGAGTGGATGAAAGAAAAATGTAAAGAGATAGAAGATCTGCAAAGGAAGCATAAAGATAGAGTTTTACACAGAAAGGTGAAAGAAGTCGCTGAGATATGGAAACCCAAACATTTATCTATTGTAACAAACACGAAAAACTAAATGGAATTAGACCCTGAAAAACAGAAGGAAATATGGGAACAATATCTTAAAGATTTGTTTGGTGATCAAAGAACAGAAGGGCCCCCACAAATAGATACCGATGGTAAACTAAGTATTCTAACCGAAAAAGTTATGCGGGCAATAAAAGACGCAAAGAACAACAAGGCACCCGGCGAAGATCTAACAACAGCCGAACATTTGAAACACCTGAGTGATGATGCTGTCGGGAAATTAACCTACCTCTTTAACATTATATATGAACATGGCACTCTACCGCATGACTGGCTAACATCCACATATGTAGCTCTTCCTAAAAAACAGAAAGCAAGGAAATGTGAAGACCATCGAACTGTATCTCTAATGAGTCATGCTGCTAAGATTTTTATGCGAGTAATTTATAACCGCATTCACAATAAGTGTGATGAATACCTGAGTCGTTCTCAATATGGTTTTAGGAAAGTTACAGGCACCAGAGAAGCAATAATGGGATTGACACTAATGGCAGAAACGAATCTCGAGGTTCAAAAACAGCTGTATGTGTTCTTTGTCGATTATAGAAAGGCCTTCGACCGCATTAGACACGAAAAATTGATTGAGGTGCTAAAAGAAGTAGGGCTGGAAGGACACGACATAGTTATAATAAGCAATACATACTGGAACCACACAGGATGTTTTCGAACAGACAACGGAAATACCAATTATGTAAACATAGAACGAGGAGTGCGTCAAGGGTGCATTCTGTCCCCCCTTCTATTTAATGTCTGTGCCGAAAATATCATCAAAGCTTCTCTTGAAGATCGCCCTGAAGGTGCTAGATGGTGCCAGGTCAATGGAATCATCATTAACAATGTAAGATATGCCGATGACACCGTAGTATTAGCAGAAACAGAAGACCAACTAAAAATATTGATGAACATACTATCAGAAGAAAGTCACAGACTAGGTTTGGATATTAATCTTTCCAAAACCAAAATAATGGTATTCCACTAGAACCCCCATGAACAAATTACACCCAACATACAAATCAATGGTATTACCCTTCAGAGCTCCCAAAGCTTTATCTGGGCAGAGAGCTAAACAGTCAGCTAGACCACTCAAAAGAAACTAGAAGACGTATTGAAATAGCAAGATCTGGCTTCATAAAAATGCTTAAAATGCTCTGTAACCCTAAGCTATCAATCACAATAAGGTTAAGAACACTAAAGTGTTATGTGTGGTCTTTATTACTATATGGCTGTGAGACCTGGACATTCAAACAGTATGACGTCAACAAACTGAATTCATTCGAAATGTGGATGTACCGCCTAATGCTAAGAATAAGCTGGACCAGCAAAACTACAAATGAAGAGGTACTGGAAATAATAAACACACAACCTCATCTGGTTAATACAATCAAAATTAGAAAGACGTCATATCTAGGACACATAATGCGCCATAAGGAATTTGAGCAGCTGCAGGTAATATTAGAAGGCAAAATCGAGGGTAAAAGAGGTATAGGAAGAAAGAAGAAATCCTGGCTCCGAAACACCAGAGATTGGACTCACACAACAGGAAATGACTTAATCCATCAAGCCCCGAACAAAGAGAAATTTGCCATATTGATCGCCAACCTCAATAGAGAAGGCACTTAGGAGGAGGGATGATAAAGGGGAGTGGCGCAAAAGGTATAATTTCGAATTATACCAATTATTTAATAAACCAGATGTTGCAATGTTCATTAAAAAGCTAACGAGAGGAATACCTATAGGAAGAAGAAGCACAGGCCGACCGCGGATTAGGTATTTAGCTGGAATTAAGACCAACTTAGGGATACAAGAGATCAGAAGATGCAACATAGAGGATTATCAAGCCAACGATGAGTATGATAAAAATGTATCTTTGTTAATTATTAAAGTTTACGTTTATATCTTACCATCATTATTAGTGACGCTACAGCCTTAGTTCATCCTCTACCTCTGCCAGTGTATTTCGCTAGTCGTTGCTGTGTCAACTTTTCTTGCGTCCTTGTTCACACCATCCCTTTCTCTCAGTCTTGGTCTACTTCTTCTCGTATTTCATACTAGCACCGCTAAGAAAGTTCTTCTTTATGAGTACTTTTTATTTGCTCTTGACACATTTAAGGCCAATCTAAGCTTAGATATTTTTATGAAAAATATTCTCTACTAAATAAATGTCTACAATTTACTACTTCTTTATATTTCTCGTACAATTAAAATATATATCGCCGTCTCCAAATACCATCGTCGCAGACTGCTCTTATTATTATTCCTAGTATCTTCCTTTCTAAGACCAGTGCTGATCCATATGCTATTATACGCTGATAAAAAACTTATCAAATATTTACCGTCGAATTGATAAAAAATTGAATTTGAGCGCGTATCTGACGTTTAATATCGCTAGTCACTTACAATGTTCTTTCTAAGAGATTCATTCTACAGAAAAATTGCCAATAAATATTTTTGTGCAACACGGCTCTGACCTTGGTTTAGCTCCGATAATATAAATTAAATCTAATAGATTAAAGTGATCAAAAATAGTTTAAAGTGTTTACTACAAAAATCTACAGTGCTTCTCATGGATTGGTCTGCAATTTCAGTGAGCAAAATTTATATTCTTAATAACACATAACACAACATATTCTGAAAGTCAACAAAATTATCACAAAGGCTGTTCCGAACGGTTTCAGAGCGGAAAGCTATTGTACTATCTGCCATAGAAGGAACTAAAATTTCATGATTATATAGTTGCCATTGGATCACTTGTCCTTCCAAAGAACATAGTTTTTGTCTCGAAAATTGCAAACAACCGCATTTGCATTTATTTATCTTCTAAAAGAATAGTAGACCAACTCATTGATTCACACAAACACGTTAAAATCAGCAACGTGCAAGTAGAAAGCCGCAGATTAATAACTCCAATAATAAGATTAGTTATCTCGAATGTCTGTCCAACCATTCCAAACAAAGTTATAGAAGAAGAACTCAAGAAAATGGGAATTATAGCCATATCAAAAATGACATTTCTTCGAGTGGGTATGTCTAAGACAGAATATAAACATGTTCTGAGTTTTCGGCGGCAAATCTACATTAATCCATTAGAAAACTTATCCATAACAGACTCTGTCAAAATTTCTTTTGATTCCACAACATATCGAATATACCTTTCTATAGACGAATTTAATTGTTCTAAATGTCGAACAATAGGACGCCGAGAAGTTGACTGCATTCATACAACGGATTCGCCCACTGAACAAATGGAAACAGAAGTACCTGAAAATCCCAATTCAAATAATCAAACCAATATACAGCTAACTGAAACCACCAATGAAACTCCTTCTGAAGTAAACATTTGCTGTCCTTGACTTTGTTAAAAACTTAATAGAACAAAGAAATTCGCCCTTTCCTATAGGTTATTTAGAAACATGCATATTTTTAGAAAATGCCACTAACTCTAAAATCCTGATCTTATTGAAAAAGCAATATCCGAAATTATTGACATTCTCACTTTTATCCACACAAATATTTAAAATCCCTCTTTAAAAAGAACAATTACAACTATTAGGAAAAAATTATCCTCTCATTATTATTCATCTGCAGAAGAATCTGACAATGACACAATTAATCAGGATAAATAATATCTGATACATTTTTAATTCAACGGAACCTAAACGGATCCTACATCCACCTTGAGCAATTAAAACTTCTTATAAACGATTTCTCCCCCATTGTAATTTGTCTGGAATAATCTCACTTACTACAAACCTGGAAGCTGTAGCTGTGTCAATTACCTACAGTAACAACATCAATGTTTGGAATATATACTTACCGCATCCTAACAAAGACGACATAAATTAACTAATAGCACTCATAGAAAAATTACCCCATCCCAAAGTAATTCTAGGCGATTTTAACTGCCATCACCCTGCGTGGTGTAGTCAAAAAATCGATAAATGTGGCAACCTTCTACACAGTCTGATAAATAAATCAAATTTAATCTTATTCAAAGCTGAAAAGCCAACAAGATTCAATTTATATAACTGATCATTCTCTGCAATTAACCTGACTTTGTGTAGCCCATCACACATGTTTCACACACACATGTTTCAATGGAACACAGCAAAAACTCTGGACGACAGTGATCACTTCCTCTTACTTATTTCAATCGAGACAAACTAATCTCTTAATCCGTATGTATATCAAAGATGGAAAATAAAATCAGCAAAGTGGGAACTTTTTTAAAAAGACTTGGAAGACGAGATGGAAAATTATAAGATATCAAATGACATTCACAGAATCGTCACGGACTTTAACAGCATTATCTTAAATTGTGCATCTACATCTGAGGGAAAAACTAAACCGTGTAAAAGGCAACCGGTACCTTGGTGGAATCAAGAAATCTCTCGGGCCTTGGATTAAATATGTTAAAAGCATTAATACATCTACCCCAGTAAATATAATCTAGAACAAAATAAAGAAAATAAAAGGATCAAGTTTACCTTACTCAATAAATTCACTTTCATATAACAACCAAATCATGTCTTGTAGAAACGAAATTCCTGAAATTATAGTAGACGTATTTAAAAAAAACTCTAGCGATTCTGTACCAGATCCAATCTTTTCTACACACAAGATTACCACAGCATCTGTAGACATCAAAATTCGCAACCAAATCTCTCCCATAAATGCATCCATAACTTTCCAAGAATTAGATTTTTCTCTTTTAAACTTAAAATCCACATCCTTAGGTCCTGATGATATTCCATCAATATTTTTAAAAAATATACCCCAAAAATGCAAAAAAATACTTTTAGACATCTTTAATCACATCTTTTTAAATCATTACTTTCCTAATAATTGGACCAAAGCTATTATAATCCCAATTTAAAACAACACAATCCAAAAGATTGTCCCACATCTTACCATCCTATTTCCCTCACCTGTAGCATGTGTAAACTTCTCGAGAAGATTTTAAATTACAGGCTTACATGGTATCTAGAAAATGAAAATCTCCTGACCACAGTCCAAAGTGGTTTTCGACGAGGAAGATCTGCTAACGACAACTTAGTGGCACTTGAGTCATTCATTCATGATGCATTCTTACTAGATCAGAAAGTTATAGCAGTCTTTTTTGATGCGAATAAAGCTTTCGACACAACAAGGAGATACCTCATATTAAATAAACTTGATAAATGGGGAATTCAAGGACAAATGCTTGCGTTTATAAAAAACTTTCTGAATAAAAGGGAAATACAAGTAAGAATAAATGGATACACCTCTATCACTAGAATACTCGAGAACGGTGTTCTACAAGGTTCTATTTTAAGCCCAACTTTATTTTTAATTGTATTTAACGATGTAATAAATACAATTAAGCCTCCTATAAAAGCAAACTTATACCTTGATGATTTAGTTGTGTATATTAAATGCAAAAATATTACATCTGCGGCAAAAATACTACAAAACCTTCCATACAAAATTGAAGAATGGTCTTCCAAAACAGGCTTCCTCTTTTCAACTAATAAGACACATTACACAGTTTTCAGCAAATGCAAGAATACCATTTCTGTTTCGTTAATATTTAACGGTCAAAATATATCTCATTTAGAGGAATCGAATTTTTTGGGCCTAACGTTTGATTACAAATTAAACTGGAAAGCACACATTACAACTTTACAACTAACTTGTCAAAATAGAAAAAACTTGCTGAAAATTCTATCCAATAATATATGGGGAGCTGATTCTATTATTCCTATTAACCTCTACAAATCAATTTTTCGCAGTAAACTAGACTACGGTGCAATATGCTACGATACAGTAAATAAAACGCTCCTAAAAAACCTTAACACAATTCAAACAACAGCTCTAAGATTAGCCGTCGGTGCCTTCAGAACCAGTCCTGTAAGCAGCTTACAAGTAATATCAAAAGAACCCCCTCTACATCTAAGACGACATCTACATAGTTTAAATTATGCAGCAAGATTATCTTTCAATAAAAAGCACCGATTATATTCGGAGATTATTAATGCACCTACATCCAATTTGTTTAGTAACAAACAATTTAAAGACAAACCCTTTAGGAAAAGAATCAATCAAAAAGGATTCAATTGCAATGAATTCAAATTATCCATAACCACAAAATCAGAATTCCCTCCATGGCTTACTTCCTTACCTATCACCGATTTAACTTTAACACAGTACCCAAAAAATACAACAAATCCTAAGCTTATCATTATTGCATTCAAAGAAATTATGGAGACGTATCCAAATCACCACATAATATACACATATGCATCAAAAACTAAAAATGGCCATGCTGCAGCCTTCACAAATAAAAATTACCACAAACGACAGTCCATGAATCATTTAATAAATTTATGGCAAGCAACCTGGGATACAACAAACTACAAGTTAAAAACAATAAAGCCTCGAGTAGACGCCAGCCTACCAACACAAGGAAAAAGAAGAGATCAAGTAATCGTAAATCGTCTCCGAATCGCCACACAATACTAACACACCAACACCTTCTAAATAAAGAACCAGCTCCAATTTGTACCACAGCTCTACTCAACTCACCGCGAAGCATCTGATAATCGACTAACCGCAGTTCCAACCTCAGAGAACATGCCGAGGAATTAGTGGAAAGCTGAGAAGTGCGCTTACGACAAATATCTTGGATTTATTGCAGTTTCTAAAAGACATAGACGTTTATAATAAACTTAAGTTTATCAAACTGTACTACTGTGTATGGCCCCTCCACTAATAACCCTTGGTGGTTGATGTGGGTTTTGTATCATTAAATAAAAAAAAATATTTTTGTTTAAAATTGTGTACCATACTGCGTCTTCTATTTACAGGTGTATATAATATTTTAGTCATCGTGTATATTTAATCAAGTGACAAAACATTCTTAATGACCAAGTTTCTCTTTGGATAAAATGAAGTTCAATATATATTTTTTCGTTCGGCTATCCTATTATTACCACCTTATTACGATTTCCTATTTTACAGCCTCATTAGTATAATTTTTATCCGTATTGTGGTAATGAGATCTTATAACACGACCTTATAAACTTATATAATTTTTTTTTCGTGTTCAAGCGAACGAAATTATTTCTCATTTCGCGATTTAGTGAAAACGCGCCATTGGATTTTATTTTGCTCTAAGGCCTTCACCCCATTTCAATACTTTCCTTGACCTCTTATCTCGTCCATGATAAGTCTTCTCCAAGTTTGTACTGGGCGACCTCTTTTTCTTCTTCTCTAGGAATTCTACTCTAGGGCAATCTTTGTAATACTGGAATTAGTTTTTCTGACTGTGTGACCAATCCAACCCCACTTTATGGACTTAATTTGATGTTCTACCCTTTTTTGTTCGATCAGGTGTAGTAGATTTTCGGTTCTAAATATGTTAGGCTAGAAAATACGAAAAATTCGTCGTAGACATTTATTAATAAAGACCACAGTTTATCCGGTAAGGTCACTATCCAGGTTTCACATCCGTAGAGTAGAACAGACATGACATTTGACTGTAATATGCGGACCTTTTGTTCTTGTAGTATACTCGCCAGATCTCCATACAGGGTTGAGCAAGCTAAATGCGCGTTAGGCTATTCGTATCCTTATACAATTATTGCCCTCTGTATCTCCGCTTTATGTTATGACATTTTCAAGATACGTAAAGTTTTCCACATTTTTAATTTGCATGTTGTTGACAGTAAATAGCGTGTTGTTTCTTGAATTTACTCTCATGGATTTGGTTTTACTAATATTGATAAAACCCTTATAAAGGACAAAATATTTTTATGATTGCTAAAAATTTTAACCTAATATTTATTGAAAGAAATATAACAATTTAGGTTAGTGTTTTCCAATGTAATACTTTTTGTTTAATATTTCACGTTCTTCTGTCGTTTATTTTCTGGACAATAATCAAGAATTCCAGTCGAATGAAGAAAAAGGGATCGACTTAAACTCAGATATCTGAAAGATGTGGAGAACGATATAAGAGAGATTGGAGTAAGGAAATAGAGTAGACAGGAAAGGGTGTAAGAATATTTTAAGACAGGTCAAAGATTAAGAATGGCTGTAGCGCCAACTGATTATAATGAATCTAGAATTTCTAATTAATATACAGTAAGGAAATTTCTTAAATTTTGGTTAAAATTCTTTTTTTATTATTAGCAAATCGCCAGTTTTTCTTTGTTCTTTTTCATTCTGCTAAGCCTCTTCCATTCTCTTTTTTTTTCATTTACCCTTTAATGTTGTTTATTTCAGATAGGTTTTTCAGTACTCATTTATTTCTAAATAGTGTCTTTACGTTTGTTCTGCTTACTATTCCCATTTAAGTTTTGTTCAAATATCTTGTTGTCGTGATTTTGTAAAGTTTTGTTTTTTATATATTATGACAAATTGAGTTATTATAGATTTGTATATTCGCGCTTAGATTAGTTAGTAGTCTACATCACGATTTCTAAAACGACATGACAAAAACAGACAAAAGCCAGAGAGAAATTTTATGAATATCTCCAAGAGATGGAAATTAGAGCTTGCTTAAAATAAAGATTACTTAAATGTTCTACTCTTACCGTTTTTAAAATTAGAAATATTTGGATATAGAGCCGCCGACAAGTTAACATAGTGAGCGTTCAGCATCGAAAATATCGTTTAAAAACTGGTGTAGTGTGCCCGATGTGGTGTTTGTACGATAAGAACAATTAATAACTTTTTATCAGAAAGTAATTTAAAATATTATTGTATAAAAATAGTTAATACAAATAATTTGCCAGTCTTATAGGCCAGGCATTGAGTTCTTTAAAAATTAAATTGTTCAGTCAATACCAACAATTGACGTGTAGCTTATGTGTACATGAGCAGCACAGGAAATACCATCAAACCAACTGTTCCTTTCACAACAATGTCACAACAAGATTCAATAATCCGTAACAAACAAGATACATCAAACAACAACACTTCTACAATGTCATATGTAACAGCAGCAAAAACACACCGAAACCAACCTACCCAAAGAAAGAATAAGCAATCATACTCCATGCCGAAGACAGCCTAAAATTCCTACATATCCTTAGCTTTAGAAGACAAGTTTATGTATTTTCGCCCTCCGAAACTTTTGAGCTCCGAACCTTCCTTATACTCTTTTCTAAGATAATGAAAACCGCATCTTCCTTTCTACTGACAAAATGGAATGATTTGTTTGTAAAATATCAGGGCATGTCGCTTCAAATTGTACAAATCCACCAGAAAGTACCTCTTCTGATCAATCGTTTCATCTCCTTTAAGAGCCGAATCCACGTCTACTGAAAAAAGCCCAGAAGCCACACTATACCTTTCACACCAACAGAGATATCTCATCCAGTCAATAATATACCGCTTACATTATCAAATAACAACTCCTTATTAGAACAACCAAGTCAATATATGACAGATACACAAACACACTATAAACGCACATACTCAGAACCTTCATCTCCTAGCGACAGAACTAGCATAACTGAAGAATCTACTCAAATTGAACAAAATAATATTCATGCCGGGTTTTTTAAACCACAAAGCAAGAAAAGACTTAAACGGTCAAATTGTGACTTAACCCTATCCAAAATGGCAAAAACAATTATACGCGAACTTCATAAAGAATCTCCACAAATATTCATAATCCCAGCAGATAACATAATTGCTCTTCTTAAAAACTGTTACGGTAGTAGCGATCCATACATAGAAGCATTAAAATTTACACCAGATATCAAATCACTTATTTCTACTTTATACCAAATAGGTATATCCCAACATTAATGAAAAATCAACCAAAAATAGACTAACTCATCTAATAAAAAAATTTAAGGACAAAACCAAACTCTTAATGGGTGATTCTACAAAATTACCCAATCTTGACTTCTCACACGAAACAACTGATGATGAGTACATCTCTGACACATCTCAAAACTCACAGACATCTTAAAAATCCTCTTATTAATAAATTCATAATTATTCAATGAAACTGCGATGATTCTATCCTCGAATGGCACGCATACAACAACTTATTTCCGAAACCAATCATGACTTTATTTGTTTACAAGAAGTCTAAAAAACTTTGTTTGTTATCACTATATCAGAACTACACACCAATGCGCTAGCGGAGGTACATCAATTTTTGTATCAACTGAAATTTTTCACCGTAAACTTCACCTAAACACTGCATTAGAAGCTGTTGCTATAACAGCATGGTGTCCAGAACAAATCACAATATGTAGCTAATATATTCCTCCTAATTATAAATTATTATATAAATCCAAAAATAAATATGGTAGAGGATAAAAGGATCGATCTCATGAGAATCGTCAAAAATAGCAAAAATCACGCCAAGTCTATTAATTTAACAGCTGTATATAACCTAACTTCCTTTGCAGCAAAATGAAAAACTTAGGTACAAAAGCTGCACTCTTCTCCTGTAAAATCCATTTTAATTATTGTTGATTGAAAATTCTGATCAAAATATATCCATTTAACATCGAGCTGCTACAAATTATACTTAAAAAATTATTTTGCCTGTGTGACTGATATTATTTAAAATCGCCGCTAGCTTCCAGCGTTTTTCCTGAGAAAAAAGTTCATTCTACAAAAAAACTGCTAATAAACATTTTTGTTAAAAATTATCTCAGCCACATTTTTTGTTTAAAACATTATTTTTTCCTCGACGCACATAGTGTTGAAATCGGTGTTTTCCGTTTCTCAAACCTATGAGGAAGAGGAAAATACAGGGAGTAGGAGCGGCAATCCTATCTGCATGTTTTTTGGGGTTTAAAAATTGACATTTTCGGCAAAATTCAACTTGGTCGTGTGATTTTTAGAGGTCAAGTCGCTGACGAATGGACTATAATTGTAGCAATTTATGTTTTTTTTAAGTCAGTAGACGGAATTATCGTATAAGTATATATATATATATATATATATATATATATAGCATATATATAACATAACTTCCACAAACGCGGAAGGAACAAAAATAATTAAGGAATCCATCGGAAGTAAGTTTTTAAGAAATCTGAAGACAAAATATGTATTAATTTTAAGATAGAAAGTTTGTATATTTGTAAATAGATAGATTAGTACCGAAATTTTATGACTTATAAAGAACTAAGCCATTCTAAACGAGTTATTGACAAACCATTTGTACATTATAGAAAATAAGCTGTTACCTGAAGGATTAGTCCGGTATTGTGTTGTATAAATCTTCTATTATGACTAAGGCAAAAATCTTTGAAATGTATAAAAATTATTTGTTTACAAGGAAATGACCATTGTTAAAAGATTAAAGTTCCTTGCTTGAAAACGGTAATTAGCATTCCAACAAGTGTGGTAAACAAATTTGGATTTTGTGATGAGACGATCTTTTTGGAAGGGGAAATCGACAGACCGAGGGTTGATAGAGTTTTTGTTGGTTCGAGAGGACAGTGATGTTTGAGTGATCGAAAAGAAAGGTTGCGTCTCGACAGGCGGTGTGTTCGTGAGTTGGAGGCCGGCATTGTTAAGTGGATAAAGTTACCAGTCTTGTTAGCAGAATTGTGGAAGAAGTAGATTGCAAGTCGATGTAAAGAAATCCTTGAATCTAAAGTGTGCAGTTTCTGGAATACGTGTTAAATAGTTGTGGCACCAGGTGAGAAAAGAGATCCGTGGGTCACGAAGAAGTTATATGAATGTTTGAAGAAGTGATTTTCGTGTGTTAAGTGTTGGAGAATTGAGTCAGGAGGTTAAATTAAGTCAGTTAAATTGGCTGAAGGAGCAGATACTGAAACAAGAAGCCGAGGCGCAAGGTGGAAGAACACATTGCTGTGAAAGGTGGACAATTCTTTGTGTGGTCCTAAAACAATCCAGGGAAGAAAGGTCAGATATTTTCCTTTTTCAAGTTGAAAGGTGTGTAAATCTTAAATGCGATTTGTTTACCTCATTGTTGTTACCAGTTTAAAGCATGATTAGACCTTTTTACATTTATCAAATGTTTTAAAGTTTTGCTTCCATAATAAAATAGTTTTCTTAAATATAAGGAAGATAAAAGTTTATAAAGGTATCCAAATTTAAATTAGTTTCAAATTGTTTTGTCTCAAGAAGAAAATAAGAATTAAAATTTCTTTTTGTATTAATTTCATTACATGCATATTCGCTGATTGAAAAGATAACGGCAAATTTAATAATTGTTTTTTTTTTATAAAATAAAAAATATCTGTATTTTATGTATTATACTTTTTATTATTATCCTTTGTTTTTCCTATCCCGATAAATACAACTAGAAAACTTTGAACTCACTGAACATAAGAAATATCAGAAGTTTATTTTTTAGGACATTGATAACGAGAAAGTATATTTTTGTGATTGTTTCAAGTAAATAAATTAAAATCAAAAATACAAAATCATAACAACTGTCGCCCAAACGTGTGAAGCTTAGAAAGTATTTCTAGTTGGAATTTAAAAGGATAGGGAAAGAAAGCAGGTTGATTGAGAATTTATTTCCGATGGTCAAAGTTTATAATAACTGCATTTTATGACATAACATTTCAAATTTCTCTAGGTACAAGTTTTGCATGATATATTTTATTATATTTGATTGATTTTTACAATTGACAAAAGTTTTAAATTTTATTGCATTTATTTAAATTTATTGCATTTGGGATAAGAGAAAAATTTTTTCGTCTTTGCAACATTACTCGAATTTCATATTTGGCGGGGATATTATTGCACAAATTTAAGAGTTTCATATCAGGCGGGGATAAATTTGAACTACATGTCGATCACGAGAAGCAAAAGCAAAGAAAACAAAAAACAAGAAGAACATATAGAACAAGAAGACATTTTTGAAACAACAATCATGGCATCAGAACAACAGGAATTGTCAGGAATAGAGAAAATGTTACAAATAATGATGAAAAAAATGGATAAAGTGGATAAAACAATGGAACAGAATCAAAGAGAAACTCACAAGAGAATGGAAGAAAATCAACGTGAAACGAAACAAGCAATAAAAAAAAACCGACAGGAAACACAACAAGTGATAAAAGAAGTTAAAAGTTGCTTAGAGAATGTTAAAAAAGAAATGGCAGAACAAGAGGTGGAAATTAAAAAAATGAAAAACAAAATGGAAAAGGAATTAGAAGAGTTAGAAACAAAGTTTGAAAACGCTCTGCAAGAAGATAAGGAAGAAATAGAAATAAGATTGAAACGGAATGAAAATTTAATTAAGGAGATAAGACACCAAAATAGAGTCGGAGAAACAAGAGAAATAGTTATCCAGAATTCCGGCGAAATAAAAATACAGTTTGGCGGGGATGTAAGAAAACTACACCCCGTACCGTTCATGAATAATCTAAAGAAGAAGATACAATACATGGGAAATTTTGAGACAGCTAAGGAAGTTATCAGAAATCATCTCAAAGATGAGGCAAGTCTATGGTTTGACAGCAAAGTGGAGGAATTTGAAAATTGGCAAGAATTTGAAAACAAATTTCTGAGTTTTTTCTGGGGAAAGACAGAGCAATTACAGATAAATAAGGAATTGCAAAATGGGAAATACCATGAGAAGATGGGTATATCAGAAAAAACATACGCATTGCAAATGTACAATAACGCAAAACATCTGCAATACAATTATTCATCTGAGCAATTAGTCGAGTTGATTGCAAGACACTTTGAAGACACAATGGAAGACCACATAAATTTACAAAACTACAAAGATATCGATAGTTTATGCCAATTCCTACAAATAAGGGCATCACGGATACAGGAAAGAAGAGCAAGAAGGTCACAAGAGAATTATAGACATCGAGAAACTCAGGAATACAGAGAGAGAGGACAAAAATTTAGGAGGGATTACACTAGACGAGAATTTATTCCCAGGAGGGAAAACGAGAATCGGGAAAATAGAAGAGGAAATGATGATTTCAGAAATCGGCCATGGAATGAAGACAGATATCGAGAAAATCAAAACAGAAATAACACCCGCACATATCCAGAAAACAGAAATTACAATAGACGAAATGAACAGGAATATCGTGGAAACCGAAACGGATATGACAGACCAAAAGAAAATAGAAGAGAGGTAAATCATACACAAATAGAAGAAAATGAGGATGAAAGAAATAGAGATGAGAGAAGAAATACGGAAGAACAACAGTCGGTTTTTCACGAAAGCACCCACTAAAAACAAAAAACCAGGCAGGAATTTTTTGTCACCCGAAGGAATTCATTAAATTGGCAGGAAATAATGAGGAAAGAAGAGGAGTTAATTTAAAATTTGTAGATGGTTTCATTAACAATAGACCAATAAAGATTTTGATAGACACCGGTCAGAAATAACCTTAATAAACAGAAAATTAATAGAAGAAGTACAGTTGACAAATTTAATATACAAAATACCAAGGGTAAATTTGGTGGGTGCGAATAAACGGATTTTGGCAACGATAAATGAAGGCATACGAGTGATGGTACGACTGGATAAAAAAATGTATGCATTACAATGTGTAATAATGCCAAACATGTCGCATGACATGATTGTAGGAGTGGACGAACTGGCAGAAAAACATGTAGTAATAGATTTCAAAAATAACACGATGAAACTGACTGAAGAAAAGGAAGGAGAACAGGAAAACGAACATGGGAAACAGAAAATTGATATTTCGGAGAAAGAACAAACAGTGGAAATGAATCTGGCAACGAAGCAAGGACAAAGAAGAAAAAGGAAAAGACTTAAGAAAAGGATAAAGGAAGTCAATACCGGGGATTCCTCAAAAGAAGAGATGAGCCCCGAAGAAGAAGAAGAAGAAAGAATATCAACAAAGGAAGATGAAAACGACATAATTGAAACAGTGGTTTTTAGGGAAGAGATTAATGAAAAAGAGGATGAAGAATGGACGATAAATATGTGTCAAGAATCTGAGGAAAGAGAAATTAAATTGATGTGTGGAGAAGAAAGAGAAAATGAGTTGCGTTTGATATTAAAAAAATACGAAACGTTGATAAATGAGGAAAACAGAGTGGCCAGAAAGTACGAACATTCATTTGAGGTAAAAAACTTGGGAAATTTTCGATCGAAAACGTACCCGATTCCATATAAGTATCGACAACAGGTGAAAGAAGAAATTAATAAAATGTTGGAAGATCAAATAATTGAACGATGTGATTCACCGTATATTAATCCAATTGTAATAGTAAAGAAAAGCAGTGGAGAATTGAGACTATGTTTAGATGCCAGAAATATCAACCAGCACACGGTATCACAATATGAATCACCTCTAAACATCGAGGCCATATTTGGAAGAATTACAGGGTCACACATATTTTCTAAAATTGATTTAAAGCATAGTTTTTGGTTGATACCTTTAGCTGAAAAATGTAGAAACTACACCGCTTTCTCAATTGATGGTATTGTCTACAGATTCAAGGTAGTGCCTTTTGGTTTACAAAGCGCTTGTGCAGCACTGGTACGGGCTTTACATTCGATTTTAAATCGATACGAAGATTTCATAGTCCATTACATCGACGATTTGTTGATTTTTTCACGAGATGTACAGAGCCATATGAAACATATAAAAATAATTCTGGAAGAATTGGATAGAGCGGGATTAAAATTAAACATCGAAAAATGTCAATTTTTCCAAAAGGAAGTAATTTATCTAGGGTTTCAATTGGACACTAAAACAGTCAGCCTAGCCGAAGATCGAGTCAAGCTCATTGATGAATATCCAAGACCAACCAATTTGAAAACATTGAGAGGTTTTCTTGGCACGATCAATTATTTTAAGAAACTAATTCCCGATTTAAGCCAGAAGGAAATTCCTCTAATAAAATTACTAAAAAAAGGGATAAAATGGAATTGGAAAGAAGAACAGGAGAAGGCTTTTCAAATATTAAAACAAGAATTTGCGAAAGGAACGAAAATATACCACCCCAATTATAATCTACCATTTATACTCCGAACTGATGCGTCAATACAAAAATTTGCAGGAGTTTTGTCACAGATACAAAACGATCAAGAAGTGCCAATATGTTTTATATCTCGAGTGACAAAGACTCACGAAAGAAAATATAGCGTGACAGAATTGGAATTTGCCAGTGTACTATTTTGTGTAAACAAATTAAGATATTACTTATTGGGAGCCAAATTCACAATCGAGACGGATCATGCCGCGTTGATCCACATCATGAAGAACCGATTGGTGAATAATCGGATACATAGAGGCATTCTATTATTACAGGAGTACGATTTTGAATTCCGGTATATCAAGGGAAAAGACAATATCATAGCCGACGCACTAACACGGGATGAAGACACGGGAAAAAAGGAAGCAATTACGTTACATGTGGGACTAAATATCTTGACAGAAGAAGAAGGTGTATTCTCATTAAATGAAATAAGAAGAGATCAAGGAGAATTAGAGGAAAAAGAAAAAAGAAGAGCGGAGATGGAAAACGACATATATTTCAAGAGAATAGACGGAAGGGAACTATATTTGGTGACACAAACATTGGCAGAGAAGATTATAAAGAAATTGCATGAAGACAATGGACATATCGGCAGCAGAAAAGTTTGGCTGGTGTTTCGAGAAAATTATATTTGCCGACAGGATTACCGCATTACAAAGGAGATTACACAAAAGTGCCCGATCTGTCAAAAGTATAAAATTAGGAATTTCAAGAATGAAAACGTTACGAAAAATATTATATCCCGGAACAAATTAGATATTGTAGCAATAGATATATTAAGCGATCTAATTATGACAACGAAGAGGAATAAACATGTTTTAGTCATGATAGATGTATTTTCAAAATATGTAAAATTATACAGTTGCCGGACCACGAAAGGCGAAGAAATAATGAGAAACATCGACAATTTTATAGCCACCGTAGGAACACCAAGAAGGATTCTTCTAGACAATGCAACATACTTCAGGAATGATCGTTTCAAGGGACAACTTCGAGAACGGGGAATAGAGACAAATTTTGTTAGCATCAGACATCCTCAGAGTAATCCTTCGGAACGATGTATACAGGAAGTGACGAAATTTCTTCGAATTACAACAGATGGTCAACATCGACGATGGGATCGGAAAGTGTCCGAAGTAGAAATGTATTTAAATACCATCCCAAGCACCGTAACGAAAGAAACCCCAGAATATATAATGAAAGGGATAATGCCGATAAGGCCATGGGAAGATATAAAACAAAAGGAATACACACAGATAATGGAAGATGTGCAAAGGAGATTGCGGAGAGCAAACGAAAAATATATCCAGAGACAAGATCAAAATAGGAAAAGAAGACCAGTTACTTTCCAAAAAGGTGAGAAGGTTATGGTGAGAGCATTGCGAGTGTCCAACATCCCTGGCAATGTATGCGCAAAGTTAATGCCTGTTTTTGAGGGTCCTTACGTAATAAACAATGATAATGGTATAAATAGTTATGTTTTGAAGCATTTGGATTCAGACAAGATTAGGGGAATATATAATATCAACGATGTTTATAAATATTATGAATAAGAGACAAAGAATGTTTGCATAAGAGAAAAATCCCTACATAATTCAGTAATTTTTATCATATGCAAAGGCGGGGATTTATTATACTTTTTCTTCCACAAACGCGGAAGGAACAAAAATAATTAAGGAATCCATCGGAAGTAAGTTTTTAAGAAATCTGAAGACAAAATATGTATTAATTTTAAGATAGAAAGTTTGTATATTTGTAAATAGATAGATTAGTACCGAAATTTTATGACTTATAAAGAACTAAGCCATTCTAAACGAGTTATTGACAAACCATTTGTACATTATAGAAAATAAGCTGTTACCTGAAGGATTAGTCCGGTATTGTGTTGTATAAATCTTCTATTATGACTAAGGCAAAAATCTTTGAAATGTATAAAAATTATTTGTTTACAAGGAAATGACCATTGTTAAAAGATTAAAGTTCCTTGCTTGAAAACGGTAATTAGCATTCCAACAAGTGTGGTAAACAAATTTGGATTTTGTGATGAGACGATCTTTTTGGAAGGGGAAATCGACAGACCGAGGGTTGATAGAGTTTTTGTTGGTTCGAGAGGACAGTGATGTTTGAGTGATCGAAAAGAAAGGTTGCGTCTCGACAGGCGGTGTGTTCGTGAGTTGGAGGCCGGCATTGTTAAGTGGATAAAGTTACCAGTCTTGTTAGCAGAATTGTGGAAGAAGTAGATTGCAAGTCGATGTAAAGAAATCCTTGAATCTAAAGTGTGCAGTTTCTGGAATACGTGTTAAATAGTTGTGGCACCAGGTGAGAAAAGAGATCCGTGGGTCACGAAGAAGTTATATGAATGTTTGAAGAAGTGACTTTCGTGTGTTAAGTGTTGGAGAATTGAGTCAGGAGGTTAAATTAAGTCAGTTAAATTGGCTGAAGGAGCAGATACTGAAACAAGAAGCCGAGGCGCAAGGTGGAAGAACACATTGCTGTGAAAGGTGGACAATTCTTTGTGTGGTCCTAAAACAATCCAGGGAAGAAAGGTCAGATATTTTCCTTTTTCAAGTTGAAAGGTGTGTAAATCTTAAATGCGATTTGTTTACCTCATTGTTGTTACCAGTTTAAAGCATGATTAGACCTTTTTACATTTATCAAATGTTTTAAAGTTTTGCTTCCATAATAAAATAGTTTTCTTAAATATAAGGAAGATAAAAGTTTATAAAGGTATCCAAATTTAAATTAGTTTCAAATTGTTTTGTCTCAAGAAGAAAATAAGAATTAAAATTTTCTTTTTGTATTAATTTCATTACATGCATATTCGCTGATTGAAAAGATAACGGCAAATTTAATAATTGTTTTTTTTTTATAAAATAAAAAATATCTGTATTTTATGTATTATACTTTTTATTATTATCCTTTGTTTTTCCTATCCCGATAAATACAACTAGAAAACTTTGAACTCACTGAACATAAGAAATATCAGAAGTTTATTTTTTAGGACATTGATAACGAGAAAGTATATTTTTGTGATTGTTTCAAGTAAATAAATTAAAATCAAAAATACAAAATCATAACAATATATATATATATATATATATATATATATATATATATATATATATATATATATATATATATATATAATATATATATATATATATATATATATATATATATATATATATATATCATTTAGCTCTCTAGGCCTAGAAGGTCATGGCTTGGTTTACTATTCTTTTCCATTCTTTTCTGTTTGTTGCTTTATTTTTCCAGTTTGGTATTTAAAGTTTTTCTATGTCTTTTTCAACATCCTTCTTCCACCTGGTTTTCGGTCTGCCTTTCTTCCTTTTCCCTCCTATTCCTCCCATTAGCATTCTTTTTGGCAGTCTCGTGTTTCCCATCCTTTGGATGTGTCCCAACCATCTCAGTCTTTGTGACTTTATGATCCCTACGATATTCGGTTCTCCATACATCTCCTCTAATTCCATATTTGGTCTTTTTATCTATATACCATTCCATATTTTACCTTCAAATATTTTCCTGAGGACTTTTCTTTCCCAGACTTGCAGCAGGACTTGCTCGGATTTGTTCATTGTCCATGTTTCACTGGCATATAATACAATAGGTCTTATTACTGTCTTAAAATATTACTGTGCAAAAATACAACGGTTACCGGCCGTAATTCTCGCTTGTATTTCTTCCTTCATATTTGGTCTTCTCGTGCATGTCGCTCCTAAATACTGGAATATTTTTACTTCTTCGAATTTATATGTTTTTTTATCTGATATTACTGTCAGATATTGTTCTTGTAGGTAATCTCTTTCTGTCCATTCCATATATTTGGTCTTTTCTTCATTTATGTACACCCCTTTCTTTCTCGCTTTCATTTCTAATCTTTTTGTTATTTCTTTTAATTCTTGCGTACTTCTGGCTATCAGTACAATGTCGTTAGCGAATGATAAGTATTGGTGTTTTCTTTGATATATAAGTCCTGACCTGTTGATTCCAGCTTCTCTGATGCTCCTCTTCGAGGACGATACTGAACAACAGCGATGACAGTGGGTCTCCTTGTCGCACCCCCTCACTCACCTCAAAGTTATCTGTTTCTTCGCCATTTATTTTAACCCTATTCTCTGTTCTTCGTATAACTGTATATACAGATAAAAAAAATATTTTTATAGATAAAAAGACAAATTTTCATTTCGTTTATGGCCTAATAACACCATTCCAAATAATAAAAAACGGATGTTTTGAAATGTTAACATTATTTAAGTTAAGTATATACTAAAAGTCAGCGTTTAGTCAAAAAAGTAATACCGCCCGTGTACGTGGCAAGGTATAAAAACGCGAGAATGAAACGTGCATCGCGTTAAAGCGAAACGATTCTGATGATTAATGGGTCTATATTCCACAGTTGAAATTAGTTCAAGATTTTACAACATTCAAATATTGCTCCTTCGTGATGCAAATGGAAAATATCAAGAAACGTCTGTATAAATTGCCATTTTACAATTTTTCAATGTCCCTAGAATTTCCCGTACATTTTTCATTCGTTACACCAGCTCTTTAGAAACAGACGAAATTGAATATAACGGATTGTAAATTTTCTATTTAAATGATTTACAGAATCTATTAAGTTGCAGCCATTAATATGACTAGAAAATAATGGAAAATGTGATTGAAATTTTATTTTGAATTGTGACTCGATGCAATTCTAACAGATAAATTTATTTCACATTCACAGAATGACTACAATATGATTATAAACTTTATCAATGAAAGAAAAACTATTTTTTTAAAACAGGACAAATATTGTTTAAAATCCATTTAAGGATTGAAAACGTCTACCTTAATAAATAAAAATCGTTTTTTTGTTGTCATTGATTAATACGACTATAACCATATTTTTATATTTATCTCATCAAGCAAAAAGACAAAAGAGGGAATGTAACGGTAGTGGGGGCACAAATATTGATAGACAGAAAGTGCGATCTTTAGAGGCCACATTAAACAAGGAAAGAGAGTCTCTCTGTGGTCTCTCTCCTTGTTTGACATCAAATTTAGTTGGGTTATATTATTGTTTGTCCCAAATGTCACATGGAATCTTATTTATATTGAAGTTTTTTAACAATTGTGTCGCATTTTAGACTATTGCCGTTAATAATTAATTAAAACTTTCTCGTCTAAGACACATTCTGAAAAATATTATATAGCTACTGCTAATAAGTGTCGGAAAATTTAAATTTGGCTCATTCGCATTTCCGGATATGTCCGCCATCAGAGGCCACTTTTTTGGTCTCCTTTTCATAAGGATTAGATTCCCTCTTTTGTCGTTTTGCTCGATGATTTATCTACAGTTAAGATCGCACAATTATTAAAGTGAGTTGTTCTAGATGTACATTATATTAATTTCATTACCCCATTTATAATAAAAAAATATTGTACTAAACTTATATTAAAGCGGATTTAAGTAACGAAAAAAAACGAAAACTAAGCAATTTATCTTCTTCTTCTTCAGATGCAAATTCACTAATGGATGTTAGCGATCACATTTTCCATTAATTCTCTATTTCTGGCAATATGTATCAGATATTGTATGTCGTTAATCCCTGTCCATTGCCTTATGTTTCGAAGCCAGGACATTTTCTTGCGTCCCATTCCTCTCTTGCCATCAATTTTACCCTCGAATATAAGTTGGAGGAACTGGTATTTTTCATTTCGTATGATATGACCTAGATACGCCGTTTTCCTTTTCTTGATGGTTTCGAAAAGTTCGCGTTCTTGGTTTATTCTTTTAAGGACATCTATATTTGTGATTTTCGCTGTCTATGGTATTTTTAGGATACGGCGATAAAGCCACATTTCGAAAGCTTCTAATCTGTTTATTTCCCTCGTTTTGAGTGTCCAGCCCTCTACGCCATATAGCAGCACTAACCATACGTAGCACTTATTAAACCTTAGTCTCAGTTGAAGATCAAACTCTGAACTAGTCAGTACTTTCTTAAATGTTACGAAAGCTTGTCGAGCTTGCTCAATGCGACATTTTACTTTCCTGTCCGATGTCCAGTCTTCAAAAAGTCACGATCCCAGGTATTTAAATTTACTCACTCTTTCAATGGACTTAGTATTCAGTGTTATGTAGGAGTTTTCAAGTGCATCTAAGTTTCTAGAGATGATCATAAATTTGGTCTTTTTGGTATTAATCTCTAATCCCATTCGCTTACTGTATTCTCTGATTATAGTGACAAGTTGTTAAAAATCGACTATGTTGTCAGAAATTAAGACACCATCATCAGCATATCGTATGTTGTTGATCAATGCTTCATTCACCTTGATTCCCATCTCTGCATCATCCAAAGACTCTTGAAATACGGCTTCCGAATAAATGTTAAGTAAAAGAGGGGAAAGCATGTCCCTGTCGAACGCCTCTTCTTATATGTGTAGGTTTGGATATTTTGGTTGCCCGTGGTTTTTTTACAAAAACCGCGGGCGACCCGAGCGGCAAATCGGGAAGGCATACAGACTACGCCAGGAGGAGAATTAATTTTGTTCCTGACGAAAATATATTAAAAAGAAAAGCATCTTACGACAAGTTAGAGAAAGAAACCTACAAAAAGAAGACATGCAGTAAGGCTGTGGAGCTATTAGATTACCTAGAAGATCTGGGAAAACAATTTAGCAGATTTACAGGACTAATACAGGATTTCCCAAATACGCCGAGGCCTATTAAGGAACTCTATAGGTATCTGATCAAGAGGCATGCCCTCCAAAAAATGGAGCATTTCAAGAAGTGGTTACAGATAAATTCGACTGAACCTATAGAAAAAATGATGGTAGACACGGACACGCAGGTGGACGCTGATGCCAGTTCAATAGCTCAGAAACCCGCGACTACGGGATGTGGCACCCAGACGGACGCGTGGCATGGTCCTCCCAGGGCAGTCAGGGTGACGAGTCTCGAGGGAGTTAACAATTTTGCGGACTTCCAGAGGCACTCTCTCTACGACTGGCCCAAGAAGGTCTTCAAAAAAACGACGATCGAAGTTCTGAACCCGCTGGACTCTAAATGTAATGTAAAGGTCGTAGCCCTGGAACCAAACGACCCCAAAATGATGTTCTCCGTACAGAGACTGTATCGAGACAGGTACCCAGACTTACCAACCCTCGAAGGAGACTTCGAGGTGCTGGAAAATTCTACTACTGTAAGAAGGGGAGGGGAGAGAAGGACTAAAGTAGAGAAAGTCATCAAGCTGTCGGCCAGCATACACGAGCAACTCTGGCACGCTCTCGAGCGTGTCAGAGACGAGATAAAACAGAAGGACTCGGTGGCTCTGCACCACGTTAGTTACATGCAGGTGGTTGAACTACGCAATATGGCTGAAGTGATCTTTACTAACACTAAAGGTACGACGGTACAGATCTACACCACGGCCACGCGGCTACATATGGATTCATTGTATCCAAAACAGACTCAACCTACTCACAACTTCTTGAGGGGGTGGAAAAAGCAGTAGGAGACACGCAAGCTAAAGAAGCAATCCGAAGCCTACGTAGCACGAAAGACGGAAATTTGTTAATAACAATAGATAAGGACCAGGGGGCCGCTTCAATGATTCAGGCCATTATTTATTTAAGAGGCATGACGGCAAACACGGAGGAGGGGCACATTAAGCTTGCTATTCAAAGAGAAATCGGCAAATGGGAACCAAACTTTGCTATAAAACAGATCCGCCCTATGCGAAACAACACCAAGGCAGCCACGGTCATCCTTACCGCGCTAGTGGCAAGGCAGATACTAGACCTAGGACACCTGAAGGTTGGCCTTGCACGGTGTGAAGTGGAGCGAAGATATGTCGTTAGGAAATGCCAGCGCTGTTGGAGCTACCAGCATGACGTTGCGAGATGTGATGGCCCGGATCGTACCGGGCTCTGCCATAGGTGCGGAAAAGAAGGTCATACTTTTAATACATATAAGGAAGATGAGCACTGCGTTGTATGTAATGAGCAGCATCGGATAGGTAGCGGCAAGTGCGCGGCCTTCCGTGAGGCTCTACAGAGAGCAAGGATAGCGGAGCAAAATAAAAACATCGATACCCCTCCCCCACAGGCGCATCAGCCTCCCCCAACAACAGAGGTCACCAGCATGGAAATTGCCCAAGAGGTACCCGACGTCAATGAGGTAAACTTGACCGAGATGCCTACGGACCCATCTCCCTCCTCAGAGGAGTTGAGGAGAGTGGATGAGGAGGTATTTAATGGGGCTGTCCACTCTACACTTATGGAGCAGTTTAGCTCTCTTTGCGACAGTGCCGCGGGAGATATCGCACGGGTCAAACCCCCAATTCGTTCGCCTACTCCGCCCCCTCCTTCTTCGGACGGGGACCCAACTGCTTCCACTCCTCAGACAATATCCTCTCAGGGTAGCGTCATAGATTTGTGCGGATAGACGTAAGAGACCCTCTCACCATGTGAACTTACTGGCTAGTGATATAGACTCTAAAAATGGCTTCGAACGGGTTAAAAAATTAAAGATACTGCAAGTAAACATCGGACGGCCCACGGTGGCACACGACTTGATACATAAGAAAGCCTTGGAGATAAAAGCAGATATCATTATAGTCCCTGAACCAAATAAACACATCGTTAAAAAATTTGGTTGGGTTGCCGACACACGGTCAGATGTTGCCGTCTACTTGGTGAATAAGAGTGTGCAAATAAAAAAGGTCACTAAAAAGGAAGGATTTATCAAGATTAATCTGAATGATGTTGCAATAATAGCCTGTTACATTTCTCCAAACATTAACACTACACAATACCAAGATAAGGTAGATAGTATTATTGATGCGTCACTTGTAGAAAAATACTTCATAATCGCTGGTGATATAAACGCCAAATCCATTCTATGGGGGTCCCCAGGAAATGACAATAGGGGGGAATTATGGAACGAATGGATTTCATCGTTCGACTTGGTAGTGTTCAACAACGATAAACACACCTTCGAAAGAGGAGAATCACGGAGTCACATAGATATTACCCTAGCGTCAAATAATTATGTAAACAAAATTATACATTGGGATGTACTAGACGAGAACATGTTTACTTTTTATAAGTACATCTCATTCGAGATAGGAACAAAGTCCACAACTAGGAACGGCAGAAGAACACTCGCCTTTAATAAAGTAAGATTTGTTGAACAGACTAGAAACTTACACGAGAAAGCTACCGACTTTCCCACCTTTAGAAATGCAATATTACGAGCACACAACTCGAGCAGTAATAACAAATATGTCACATATACTGTACCATACTGGTGGAATGACGAAATACAGCAAAAACGGACAGAATGCCTTAGACTTAGGCGAATCGCGCAGAGGAATAGGACTCAGCAGATAAAGGACGAGTATAAAAGCGCCAAAAATAAGTTAAAAAAGACGATTAAAAGGGCCAAGCGCACATGTTGGAAAAACCTGTGCGAGGCGCTGGAGAACGATGTATGGGGTGAAGCATATAGGATAGTCACCAAAACGCAAGGTTAGAGACCCCGTACAAACTGTGTGATGATAAAATAAAGAAAATTGCGAATACCCTTTTTCCCTCAAAGCAGAACACATACTTCGTACAAAATGAACATACCTGTTCGAATGGCGTCAGTTTAGCAGAACTCACGAGAGCCGCAGAGTCCATCAAAGTGGGTAAATCTCCTGGATTAGACTGTGTGCCACCAGAAGCGATAAAACTATTAACCACATTACAACCAGAAGCGGTTATAGAAATCTTCAATCAGCTGCTTACAACATAAGAATTCCCTGACGAACTCAAGCGTGCGCGACTCAAACTAATACTTAAACCCGCTAAAGATCCGGACGAAGCCAGTTCTTATCGGCCAATATGCCTCCTTGACTGTTTAGGGAAACTCTATGAGAATATCGTCAAAAATCGCCTTGAAGAGGAGTTGAGAGGAAAGGACATTATCTCAACTAGACAGTACGGATTTAGAAAAGCAAAATCGGCGGTAGATGCGGTTAAGCATATTACGGACACCGTTAAGACCACAAGAAGAAGATGGGCTGCTTTGATAATGTTTAATGTGAAGAACGCATTTAATTCCGCCAACTGGGCACACATCATACGAAAATTTTAAACTGCAGACGTGTCGGGATATTTAATAAACATTATAAAAAGATACTTAACTGACAGATATGTTTCAGTGGCTAGAAACGCAGAGATTCGATTAACAGCTGGCGTACCGCAAGGATCTGTACTAGGCCCAACACTATGGAATGTACTTTATATTGGGGTACTGGACATCGACTATGGCAAAGATAGCATAGCAATAGCCTACGCCGACGATTTAGCTATCTTAACGATTAATGACATGTATTGGGAAATCGTAGATACGATAAACGATTGTTTTAACAAGGTAAATAGGTGGATAAAAAATAATGACCTAGAACCCGCAGGCAGCAAGACCGAGGGGGTCATTCTGAAGGCTCCAAGAAACGGACCAGATCTGATCTTTCAACTAGGTAGCAATGAGCTGAGACCAACGAACTGTGCCAAATATTTAGGCATCGATTTGGACAGAGGCCTAAGATTTACGAAACATCTCTCGAGAGTGGTGAAGAAGGCGGACAAACAAACAGCAGCCATCCAGAGAATAACACCTAATATAGGAGGTCCAAGCAGCACCAAGAGAATACTATATCTACATATTGTACAATCGACCCTCCTATACGGAACCCCCGTCTGGATAGATGTACTAAGATATCAAAAATATAAAGATATGATAACAAGAGCACAACGCAAACCCCTACTCAAAGTCATAAGTGCGTACAGAACCACTTCTACTATTGCCCTACAGACCATAGCAGGTACGCTCCCTATCCATCTCTTAGCCAGGGAACGGCAGATGCTGTACGAAAACCGAAATGGTCACTAACCTCTGGTAAGGGCGACCATACGAAAGCAGATATTAACAGAATGGCAAACGGAATGGGAGGCACAGACTACGAAAGCTCAATGGAAAAAAACTCTAATCCCAGATGTGGTTGCGTGGTACAACTGTAAATTCAAGCGGGTAAATTACTATTTTACACAGTTTTTGACAGGACATGGGTCCTTCAAGTCGTACACATTTAAAATAAAGAAAACCAACGATGGTATGTGCTCTACATGTCATGAGAGAGACGACGCGGAACATTGCATCTTTCGGTGTAATGTTTTCGCCCAAGAACAAAATAGGCTGCGAAATAGGTTAGGGGATATAAGGCCCAATAACATTATACATATAGCGTTGCTTAGTAAACAAAACTTTGAATTTATAATAGACCAGATTACGCAAATTACGAAACGAAAGACCATCCTGAAAAGAGCCGAATAAGATGGGTGAGGAGGGTCTCCTCTCGCACCATATAAGGGACCACTTAGAACTTTTTTCTCCCTTCTAAGTCATACGCGATACGTACGTGGATACCGTCGAATCAGCATAGCAGACGTAACATAGGTAATAAATACAAGCCCAAATGTACTTATATTCTTAGTTATTCTCTACTATTCCGAATAAACCTTAATCAGGATGTTAGAAGTCCTCTGAACTCTTTAAGAACCATACTCCTCTTCTTCTCTATCCAATTGTTCCATACACATACAGGCTCCTTTCATATCTCATAGTCTCATAGTCAATCATGAGCTTCAAAGGACGTATACTGCCCTTCGCAATAATTACTAGTCCTTGAACTACTGTTCCGAATCAGGAACCAGACCTTCCCCTATGTGCTTGCCGCTCCTAGGCAAGCAGCATAGGATAACCTAAGACAATTATCTAAGAACTATCTTTCAGGCAGCGCAGGATATCAACATGTTTCGTTCTCTAATGAACTCGTCCGGGGATATCACGCGTCGAAGAGGGGGTGGTTTTAGTTGGTAGGCGACTAGTCAGGGGGACATGCGGGACATATATTCCATACTCTGGACTTTATGCCCTAGCATGTTTTCCTCTCTGGATCGAATCCACCAGTACTAGGGACACCTTCCCTAGTCGGTTTTGAACCTTTCCACCCCAATCCAAAAAAAAAGGTTTGGATATAGAATTGTCTATTTTTAACTGTGCCGTTTGATACCAGTACAAGTTTTTAATGCATCTTATGTCTTTTTGGTCTATATCATCTTTCTTGAGAATCCGCATTAACTTGTGGTGTTGGACACGTGTTGCAATTTATAAACCAACAAATTCTACATTATAGTGAAGTATAGTTGACTGTCATTCTTTATATTTTTTCCAATGAATACTAACACAATTAAATAAACTACCTTCAAATATGAGAGCAGTGCAAATCAACAATGTCGTTGTTTTGTATAAGACTTGTATAAGTTGCTGGTTAAATGATACTAGATAAATATTAATGAAGAAAAGATGCAATATTTGGTTTGTAAATAAATTAGCGAAAATAGCAAATACAACTGTGAATAAATTACGAAATTAGCTGGTCTTACTCACTACTGTTGTCTATACAAAGAATATAGACTTACCCTTTGAAATATTGATGTCGTTACATTCTTAGGCAATCTCGCTGGCATCACGTCGGGACGCCCGGGTACTCCGAGGCTGTATAGCACGAGAACCGATAAAACTGGTCCGTTTTGCTCACTGTCTTGTGATGTAGTGTTTTTTGAAGTGGAGTCTTGAGATCGTCAGGTCAAAAAAAACCCTATGGTCACGCTTTGAAGCGGTTGTTAGCAAGAATACCCATAAATCACTCTATTGTATTGCGATTTTAAAGGCGATAATTTAAGATAATTGTCACGGTAATATAAAACTTTACACTTGTGTGTATTGGCGACACATAATAACAAAAGAAGTCAAATTCTCCGTACTTAAAACATAATAAATGAGATAGCCAGTTTAACAATTTTACGAAATTACAGGAAGCAATATATTTTAACAAGTCGTTAGAATACAGCATTGAATTAGATCACATTACAGTACAGTATAAGGAAAATATTAAATGTAAAAATATGAAATAATACTTTCCCAAACAGTCGTTAAATCTTTACTCAACGCAAATTTAACCACTCTGCGTAACGTCTGTGGTACACCACTGCATTAGTGCTTGTTGACATCTGAAGCTTTTAAGACATAGGTGGATGTTACTTAATGACGAATAGATGAAAACGTACTCGTATTTTTACCTTGCGTTTTTTTTTTAACAAGAATTATCATTTGATTTCATTTAATTTTATTTGATTTTATTTAATTTCATTTAATTTCATTTAATTGCATTTAATTTCATTTAATTTAATTTCATTTCATTTATTTTCATTTAATTTCATTTAATTTCATTCAATTTTATTTAATTTCATTTAATTTCATTTAACTTCATTTAATTACATTTAATTTCATTTAATTTCATTTAATTTATTATTCATATTATAGTCACAATTTGATTTTTTGTCTATGTTTTTTTTTCTTTATATTTTACATAAACAACATTTATATCACTTTTTTATAGCAAGAATATCTTTATTTTGCCATTTTTTAAATTAAAACTAACCTGTCTGTGGCTCAGTGGTAAGAGCGCCTACTTTTGAACCTAAAGGTCGTGTGTTCCGATCTCACCTGGGTGGAGAAATTTTCGTTTACTAAAAATTATTAAATAAACATAATTCATATCCTTGTGCGATCGGTACTCACCGGAGGGACCGCAGACATTCGGATACAATTAGCGTCTTATAACGTTTTATAACAATGTACAATATTTCATAACTAAATGTAATTTAAAGGGTTTTTACCCTCATAGTTTGGTGGCTCAGGCATTGTGACCTAGCATTTTCGATTTTAATAACCTGATGATGGACTGTGTGGTCCGAAAACGTTTGTTTTATTGATGTGGCCCTTTTAAGGGTTTTTTAAATAAATATACCCATTTACAAAGATTAACCTCTTTTTGTTATACGTGGTATACAGCCAGCTACAGGAATTTTTCCTTGTGGATTTAATTAGCGTCTCTTAGCAAAAACAATGACGTCGACTTTGCTAAGTATCAAGACAATTACTCTACACACACACTACACTAGGTACCTGACTGTGAAAATTCACTGTACCATGCCAATGACCATTAGTTATCGACGCATTAAACTCAATAAAAAAAAATTGATAAATATATTACGAAGATATTTGCAAAAAAGCAGTTTTTTGCAATAATTAATAAATTTTAATAATTTTTTTTATTAACAAAATAAAATGTTCGGTCAAATAGCTTAAAATTTATTTATCTCTAAGGATAAATATTTAAACTATTGACCTTACTCTATTAATGATTTTAGACAAATTTAGCAAATTTCATAGGATTCTTTAAGACTTAAACTATCTCAAATGTTAAAGGTATATTGCATTCTTATCGAAAATATTTACAAAATTAACGTTTGAAAAAGGGGTATGTTTTTTTACTTATAAACAATTGTAATACCTTCTATATTTTTCAAGATACAGACTTACAACCCAGACCGTACAACCACTGGATAGCTGGTAAAAAAAAACTCACGTTTAAGAAAATCTTCTATGACCATTAGAAACGAAGTTATTGCATTATTAGTATATTATTTATCAATTTTAATTTAAAAAATAAAAGAATAAAGATATTCTTGATATAAAAAAATGATATAAATATTGTTTATGTAAAATATAAGGAAAAAAACTTATAGACAAAAAATAAATTTGTGACCATAAATTATTGTTAAAAAAAAAGAACTGTAAAAGTAAGAGTAGTTTTTCATCTATTCGTCGTCTAGTAACCCCCACCTATGTCTTAAAAGCTTCAAATATCTGCGAAAAATTTTTCGATCTTTTTTAACAAGGCTAGGCTAACTGTTAACTGACGTGGATGTCAAATAACCATCATAAAGATGAAAAAAGTAATAATTATTAATTGTGGAAGGAGTTCTAGTAGTTGCTGATATGTTGATACATGAGCTTGAAATCCACAAAAAAGGAATAAAAAAGAAAAAATGTCGCACTTATAACATCCTTATTTTTATATTTCATCAGCAGGTACCATTCCATAATGCTTCCTCAGCTTCATATAACTCCATGAATATAACACTATCCTTTTCACACCATTTCTTTTTGTGTTTAGTTCTTGTTTTCGATTTTTCGACACCGACGTCATTTTACTTAAGTCTAACGAAGTATCATTCGTGCTACCTAGATACTCGGCCTTGTTTCGGTACAGTTTGGTACACTTCGCTTGTAGGTTCCAAAATAAACAGACGCTTGGCATTTATTTGTTTGCTTTCATTGTTCATTTAATTATGTTTATAATAATATGTTTATGACTATGCTTGTTTTGTGTTGTAAAATGGCAAGAAGAGAAACGAGTCCTAGCGAATTTAGAACGTAAGTTACTACGGGAAACTTTTACATAATTATAATCTTTTATACATTTTATACATTTTTTTAGAATATTTTTAGGTACTAGCAACAATTAATAAACGATTTAGATGAGGAAGTAAACCAGAATATCGAAAACTAGGTATCAGATGTGGACTATGTTCCGTAAAGCAAACCAGATAGAGATGAACATTTTGACGTAGTTTTTACCTGATATCAATAATAAGATTGCAATTAATACCGACAACAATACTAATCGTGATAAAGATTTTAACGAGCTTCAAGAAAGTTCTTCCCAAAGTGATGTTCTAGATAAAAAAGATAAAAAACTCTTTGCCAATGAAAACCTTATTGCAAGTCGAATACTAAAACATAACATTTTGCGTGAAAACACGTACCCACCATGTTCTACTAAAACTCTTTCTGTTAAAAATAAATTCAAATGTCTTTTCAGTAACGTAATATGTGATATGGTCATAATGGTCATAAATGGTCATAAACTAAACAACCTACGTTTTGCAGATGACACAGCCCTTCTTGCAAATAGTCAAGCAGAGCTGATGGAACTTATACGACTGATCGAAAACGGAAGTCAAATATTTGGTCTGCAATTAAACATATTAAAGACAAAGATCATGATAGTGGATAGACTACACAACAATCATCCACATATAACCACAATTGACCGGTTCGAGGTTGTGAGCTCATACTTATATCTGGGATCATTAATCACAAACACAGGGTCATTACAAGAAGAGATTAAACGTAGATGTGATCTAGCAAAACTTGCCACAGCAAAAATGACCAAAATATGGAAAGACTGTCAAATTTCAAGAGCGATAAAGATGAGGTTGATCAACTGCTTAATATTCCCAATACTGACCTACGGATGTGAATCTTGGACTCTGAGACAATCGGAGAGAAGAAAGATAGACGCCACTGAAATGCTCTGTTGGAGACGAATGTTACGAATTCCTTGGACCGACCGTAGAACAAATAATTCAATTTTAAGAGAGCTAAAAGTTAGCCAACGACTATCTAGTAAAGTTCATCTCCAACAATTAAAATATTTTGGGCATGTTATGAGAGCAAACACAGAAAACATGGAAAGACTCATAATACAAGGAAAGGTAGAAGGCCGAAGATCACAAGGAAGATCCCCAACAAGATGGATAGATCAAATTACAGGAATATGCCAAAGACCTATGCATGAATTAAAAGAAATGACCAGAGACAGATATCTCTGGAGACGGACAATACACGACATCACGTCGACCACTACACCCCCCTGGGGGGTCAGGATTTAAGAGAGAGAGAATATGTAATATATTGAAAGCTACTCACCACATAAAAATTTGACATATACTTAGGTAGTCTTATTACTGCAAGAGTACGGCACTCGAATTGTGACAATAACAAAACACGTAAGAACGTTTGCAAAATGATAAAATTGCAAGCATTACAGATATATTTCGTCTTATCAATAATACTTTACGTCTTAACTATGAACCAATGGACTGTCTTACTGTGGATGAACAGTATTTTCCTTTAAGAGGTAAGACACGTTTCACGCTGTACATGCCATCAAGACCTGCCAAGTATGGCATCTAGGTTTATGACGCCCATAATTCGTGTCCAGTCACTGAACAAATTTATACTTAACAAAATTCAACTAGACATAAAACTAATCAAGATAAACGCGTAAATAGAAGCTGAAATAAAAATATTTACACTATCGTAATGATTTATTTAAAACAATTGCTAAGGATACCTAGGTGCCACAGGGGAAGATTCGAACGTAGTTTTGAGGTTCGAATCGGTTTGTAATTGCCCCTTTGTCCGCTTCTTGTCGATCGACGATGATAGGTCTAATAAAAGATTAAAGTTGTGGAGAAAAAGTGTTGATTTACTGACAGCTACTGGTAATTACACAATATGATGTTCGTTAGGTAACTACTTATGAGTGACTGTGCTCTTATGAGCTCAAATCCTCAATTTATTATCTCACAAATAATTCATACCTAAGCACAGAGGTTATTGCTTCGTTCATACCATACACCAACAAACTTTGAACAATTTGCTTACATTACAATTTAATCTACGCCTTAATTGCGAAACTCAACTGCGAAGTTCAATTAGAAAATATATTTTTCGGCAATTTATTTAGTTGTAGGTAAATAAACTAATTATTAAAATATTATACGATATAGTTTTATAATGTCACTTATACACGGTGAAACTATAAAAGATTAAGAAGTTAAGAATAATGTGAGATTACAAATTGAGGGGTTAATTTGTAATTGAACATATTGGCCATTATATAAATACAAACAGACCAATAGAAAATATTTAAAGACATATAAAATATAAAATAATAATAATAACAATAATCATAATACAATATCTTTATAAGGCCATGCAGAAAGCTGTACTCCTCGCGACGTCCAGATGTGTACGAAAATTTTTGGGAGATACGCCAACATACCAAGTCACCTAGGGCTCGATAACACGGAAAGAGTCCCACCAGAGCTCAATCCTTTTGATACCGTAGGTATCTGGGATGAGTGAATTTTTCCCTTAGAGGGAGTGTGAGCCGTATGGCTAAATCTGGGAAATCATAATACTAAGTCAGTCGGTTTTTGAATTTTTATCTCACCCGAGCAGTGCTACCTATAATTTGATTATTTAGAATTTATGTTTCAGCTAAACTAGCTACTTCAAATTTAGGCTCATTAAGTGAAACTGATCTAGAAGGGGCTTTCTTTAAAGTACTACTTAAATTTGGTTGTGGCAAAGTATGTCTTCGAGGCGATGGATGAGGTTGGATGCAAAAACCTTGATACCTTTGTTTTCTGGCTCTCTTGGAGTTTCGAAAATATCTGACTACCTTCCATTTATGACAGTCAATATAACAATGAATAAAGTGACTAGTCCCGTGGTTAAATAAGGAATCCACTGATGGTTAGTAATGGTTTTCCACGTGTGTTCGGATATATCTTGGTCAAACTGCTCTGCCTCAAGTACAATATTTAGCAACTCATCTCCCAGAATATCTATATTATGTTTGGGAATGTTATTTTGCCTTATGATTGGCCTCTGCATAAGCTCTTCAATAGGACTGACGGGAGTCTTTAAATAGCTTCCAATTGAAGAACTCGGTGCAAGAACCGGGCAATTTCACTTTTCTAAATTGTTGGGAAATCTAAAAAAACTTAATATTTTTAGAAAATGTGAATAAATTATACTTAATTAAATTAATCCTTCTAGAGGGACTTTAGACAAGTCTTATTTATTCAATCATTACTTTTAATTTATATTGTAGACGCAACAAGTTTGTTTTGAAAAAATGGACTTGTCTGTTTTTTGTTCCAAAAATCCCGCATGTTAAAAATAAAAATGAAACCATATACTGTTTTGGATTTTTTATTGCAAATGACACGTTTTAATTAAAATAAAAATATAATAATCAAATAATTATTTTAAACATAAGAAGAGTCACTAACACTACCTTCATCAGGGTCTTCGTTTTTATCTCCAAAATTTAGGTCTTCGGCATTATTCAGCATAATATTTTCAAACATACGGTTTTACCCTTGGTCATTTAAAGATACATATTTTTGTACTAAGTCTCTTAAATCTTTAATTTGTTTAGGGTTTATGTCCAAGGGCTTCGAGTATGCTTTATTATTAGGCATGGCGAATGCAATAATATCTCCTTTTGGGTTCATAAAAAAATTTGTGGAAATAACAAATCCCAAACTTACAGAACATTCGATGAACTGATAACTTTTTGTATACCTCATTAACCTATATACCTGTATACCTCATTAACCTATAGGTTGATATAGCAAACTTTTCTTTTTTTTGGCCCTTTGGGGGCTGAGTTAAAGAGTTGTTTAAAATTTTCAGAAAAGTTTAGGATCATCTCTTGGTCTACAGAAACTACCTTAAATTTTTTCGAAATTTGTTCAACTAACTTTATCTATTCTGATGGTAGATGTATTCTTTCCTTCTTCCTTTTATTTTTTTCTATGAGTCCAAATGACCTATCACATGGTAGAAAACTGTGCCCTGGTTCGGGATAGTGGTGATGTATTTGACTAATTTTTTAATTTACATTTACAAAAGTATACAGATATTTCACTAACGTTTGATTTTTGTTCTGTGCAAATGCATTGTCCGAAAAAATGTATAGCTTACTTACTGAACCAGGCAAATATGTGTTTATATAATGATCAAGAAAGGATATGACTTTATTACTTCCTTTCTTAGAGGTCTGCTCATAATACTCATAATATATATATATATATATATATATATATATATATATATATATATATATATATATATATATGTATATATATATATATATATATATATACCCCGTTCATAGCGTAATCCTTTGGGTTCCCGTTTGCCAAGCCTGTATATTCAGCCAGTCTTCTTCAGATAGATTTCTTGCTGACATTGCTTTTGTAATTCCTTGCATCCATGTTGTTGGTGGTCGTCCTCGTTTTCTTTTCTCTGGTAGTACCCATTCTAATATTTTTTTGGTAGTCCTACTTCCTTTAGACGTGTAACATGTCCGTACCATGTCAGTTGTTGTTTTTCCATGTCTACTATAATTGATCTTTGTACATTCATTTGATTCCTTATGTCTTCATTTCTCACATGTTCTTATCTAGACTTTCCCGCTGCTCTCCTCCAAAAATCCATTTCAACTGCCAATAGGTTACCTTTAAGTTTTTGTAATAACTGCCATACTTCTGAGCCATATACGATTAGTGGTTTCAATATGGTATTATGTATTATTTTTTTCGTTTCCGGTCTTATATTTTTCTGGCATAGTACTGAATTCAATGCACCTATAACTCGTTTTCCTTTGGTTATTCTGTCTTTTACGGTTTTATAAGTACGGTATATATGGTTTGAAATAACATGTTCTTAGTAATAAAAAAATCATTATTTGAAAAACAAGAAGGAATAATTGGGAACTGTTAAGTCATCAGGTAGCCAGATATGGCGAAAATTTCACCGAGCGATTGCCGGTATAAGCAATCCCACACTTACTGACCAACGGCTTCGGGCGGATGAGTTGGTAAGTGGTAGGGCACTTTTTTGTCCTGAGACCGAGAAATCGATCTCGAAGGCGGATGAACCCTACAGAATGGTCAACGGCATAAGGATGCAGAAGGCAACGGGGAACCACTGCATTAAAGACCCATAGAGTACCCCTATTAGTAATCATCATGGTAGACATGCAAAGGAAAAGTACTGATCATGGACATCGGATACCAAGATCCGGCAGAGAAAGAGAAATAGATAAGTACAAGGCTTTCTCGGTCGTAAACTAGCGAAACCCTTGTAAAAAGAAAAAGATAACCATAAAAATTGCTACATGGAATGTAAGGAGCTTATTCTCTTCGGGAAAATTAGATAACGTCGTGTTGGAAATGGATCGTTTGGGTATAGACATATTAGGCATGAGCGATACACAATGGCCAGGAAACGGCAAATGTCCCACAAATAATCATGGTATGTTCTATTATGCCGGAAGTGACACCAAAACCCATCAATACGGAGTAGGAGTCATCATCTCAAAAAAATGGAAAGATGCTGTAGTAAACTTTACTCCATTCTCAGAGCGCGTGATGTTAATACAATTAAAAGATAAGAAGAACATGATAAACATCATACAAGTATACGCTCCTACAGCAGACAAAGACGAAGAGGAAATAGAACAATTCTATAATATCTTAGAAGAGGTGATGAGAACAACAAAGAGACAACACATTAACATAGTAATGGGCGATCTGAACGCCAAGGTAGGTCAGGGTAAAGTTGGAGAAAATGTCGGTAAATATGGCTTAGGTAATAGAAATGAAAGGGGTGATCGTTTAATTCAGTTTTGTCAAAGCGAAGATTTAATAATAACTAATACATTCTTTAAACTACCCCCAAGGCAACTATATACGTGAACGTCACCTCAACATACACAAGAAAAAGTGGTCAGAAACCAAAAAGATTACATATTGGTGACAAAAAGATACCGTAATGCCGTAAAATCTACTAAAACCTTCCCTGGAGCTGATATCGGTTCGGATCATAATCCAGTAGTATCTGTGATAGAAGCTAGACCAAAGAAAATAAGAAAAGCCATTATTCCAGTATTAGACTTAAGCCAGCTTAAAAATGAACATCTACGACAAACAGTGCGAGAAGAAATAAACACCAGCCTCAGTGTAGCAGAAAGCCAAATCCGCAGAACAGACAACATAGATGAAAAACTTAAGTATATAAATACTATAATAAGAACTACGGAAAAGAAACACCTAACCAAATCTGCAAAGAAACATAAGGTGTGGATGACACCAGACATTCTAGAACTAATGGATGAAAGACGTAAAATGAAGAATAATGCAGAAAAATACAGAGAGGTTGATAAGAACATAAAGCAAAGAATAAGAAATGCCAAAGAATCATGGATTACAGAACAATATGTAGAAATGGAAAACTATGAAAGAAAGTATGACACGTTCAATATACATAAAAAAGTAAGAGAAATTACAGGAACCCAAAGAAGACGTCAAATAAGTTTGCTTAAGAACAAAGATGGAAAGATTCTTATAGATTTAACAGAGAAAATTAATAGATGGAGTGAATACATAAGAGAATTATTTGAGGACAACAGAAATAACATTGTTCTGATATATGGCGAAACGGGACCTGAAATTCTAAAATGTGAAGTAGAAATGGCACTTAAAACATCCAAAACTGGGAATGCAAATGGACCGGATGAGGTTCCTACCGAATTGCTAAAGCTCTTGAATGATGAATCAATAGGTATAGTATTGCACTTATTTAATACAATATACAATACTGGTATTATACCTCAAGAGTGGCTGTTGTCTACATTCGTTACACTGTCAAAGAAATCTAATGCTAAAGAATGTTCAGAACATCCAACAATATCTTTAATGAGCCACCTACTAAAGATATTTCTAAAAATCATCCACAACCGAGTTTATCAAAAGTTGGAGTCAGATATTAGTAATACACAGATGAGGTTCAGAAAAGGGCTTGGTGCTCGAGAAGCTCTCTTCGGTTTGAATGTTCTTACACGAAGATGCCTAGACGTTAATCAGGAGGTACATACGTGTTTTATCGATTTTAAAAAAGCGTTTGACAGACTACGCCATGATAAGCTTAGAGAGCTTCTTGAAAGGAAGGACATAGATAATAAAGATCTGCGAATAATTCTCAATCTATATTGGAATCAGAAAGCTAACATCAAAATAGAAACTGAAACATCACAAGCAACAGAAATACGTAGAGGAGTACGACAGGGTTGCATTTTGTGTCACCTCTGTTATTTAATGTATATAGTGAAAGCATCTGTCAGGAAGCCCTTTTACAAGCGAACGGAGGAATCGTAATTAATGGAGAGATTGTTAATAATATTCGATACGCGGACGACACTGTACTAGTTGCAAGAACAGTAGAATAATTACAAAGATTACTTACAGACATAAATATTGCTTGCAACAATTGTGGTATAAATATCAATATTAAAAAAACCAAGTATATGGTCTTCAGTAAAAACATGACACAACCAGCGTATATTAGTATAAACGGCTCTCAAGTTAAAAAAGTATCAAGTTACAAATACTTGGGAACTTTAATAAACGAAACAGGAGACCAAAAAAAGAGTGAAATAAAAAGACGTATCGAAATTGCCAGGGCCACCTTCATAAAGATGAGAAAATTCTTCTGCAACAGAAATATAAGCATCCCTCTACGATTGAGAATGCTGAGAGGCTATGTATTTAACACGTTATTATACGGTGTAGAGGCCTGGACTCTCAAACAGAACAACATGAAAAATATTGAAAGTTTCGAGATGTGGTGCTACCGTCGAATGCTAAAGATTAGTTGGGTTGAAAGAATAACAAACTGTGAAGTAATACGAAGAATAGGAAAAGACCCAGAGATTTTGTTAACGCTAAAGCGAAGAAAACTCGAATATTTTGGTAACCTGATGAGAGGACATAAATATGCATTACTTCAAAATATAATGCAGGGAAAAATAGAAGGAAAACGGAATCCAGGCCGTAGAGGAAGTAGAGGAATGTCATCGTTGCGGAATTTGAGAGAGTGGTTTGGCAGCCACTAATGAACTCTTTAGGTCAGCCGTAAACAAGGTCAGAATAGCCTTGATGATTTCCAATCTCCGATAGGAGTGGCACAAAAAGACGAAGAAGTCATCAATAACTTGCGATGTGCGGATGACACAGTACTCCTATCATCTACTCCAGCAGCAAACATTACTTGATAGTGTTGTTGAAAGAGGTAAACAAGTAAGTCTATATCTAAACATACTCGTAAAATACTCGTAATAAGTAAACAATAGAGTATAAAACCGTCTATATATGTAAATAGTACCAGCTTTGAGCAAATTTTTTACCTCGGATATCAGTTAAACTGTAACGCAGAGAGTCACGGTAAAATTATGTCTAGAATTGGGCAGACCAAAGCCGCTTTTAGAAGGATGTTTAAGATATTATATAACAGGGACCTTAAATTGGCATTGCGGATCTGTCTACTTTGCTGTTACATATTCTCGGTTTAACTTTATGGCGTCGAGTCCTGGACTGTGAATAAAAGTCCTTTAAATCGGCTTTAGGCTTTCGAAATGTAGTGCTATATAGGAATGTTTCTTGAGTGAAGAATATTTATAACTCCACAATACTAGAACGTATTAGCAAAAACAATGAAATTATAAAAAGCATCAAGAAAAGAAAGCTGGAGTACTTCGGACATGTAATAAGAGGTTCCAAATATAGATTGCAACGAAATAATATCCAAGGTAAAAGGACGGCCAAACGTAGTACAGAACAAAAAAATTTCATGGTTAAAGAACTTGCAAGACTGGTATATTATTAATAAAGAATGCTATTAAGGATGCCAGGGAATAAAATTAAAATAAATGTAATGCTAACCAACATTCTAAAAAGCATTGGTACACGAAGGAGAAGAAGTGTCTAGCCTTTAAGTGTCTTTTTTCTTCAAACTAACTCTATCACCAAGCGGCAATTAGTGGTAAAAGTGCTTTTTTGGGTTCAAAATCAAATAATTTTATTAATGATGTTGATGATATTACGTTTCAAGATGTTGATTTTCTAACTTCAACCTCTAAATATGTGAACAAAAATCAGATAAGAATTCCGTTAAAAAATTTTACAAAAACATGTAAAAGACGGCATATCTAATAGATCTGCAGCTGCTCTTGCATCCGCCGTTTTAACGGAAATGGGAATAATTACATCAGCGAACTATTCTAACGTTATTGAGAAAAATAAAGTTAGAAGAGAAAGTCCTAAATCTCGTTCCAAGAATTAGCGATTACAAAAATATTCGACGAATAACTTACGTGAGCTTTACTTTGATAGACGCAAAGACAAAACTTTAGCTCAAGTAAGAAAAACTGCAAAGGTTTATCGTCAAACGATCATGGAAAAACACAATAACACTTGTGCAGGAGACAGGATGCAAATATTTAGGACTTGTTTCTCCACTGTCCAGTACATCCGAAAATATAAAACCTTCCATTATTCAATCCCTTATAGAGAATCTAATCACATTACAAGAAATTAAAGCTATTGGATGTGACGAAACAGTTGTAAATACTGGGGTAAGGGTGGTATAATACGACTGTTAGAAGAACATTGCAGTCGAACAGTCAAACCAACTCGTAATAAGTAAACAATAGAGTATAAAAACGTTTATATATGTAAATAGTCCGAACTTTGAGCAAATTGATCAAATTTTTTACTTCAGATATCAGTTAAACTGTAACGCAGAGAGTCACGGTAAAATTATGTCTAGAATTAGGCAGACCAAAGCCGCTTTTAGAAGGATGTTTAAGATTTTAAATAACAGGGACCTTAACTGTTTAACGGTCTAACTTTATGGCGTCGAGTCTTGTACTGTGAATAAAAGTCCTCTAAATCGCATCTAGGCTTTCAAAATGTAGTGCTATATAGGAATATTTCTTGAGTGAAGAAACTCCACAATACAAGAACGTATTAGCAAAAACAATGAAATTATAAAAATCACCAAGAAAAGAAAGCTGGAGTACTTCGGACATGTAATAAGAGGTTCCTAATATAGATTGCAACAAAATATTATCCCAGGTAAAAGAGCGGCCAAACGTAGTACAGAACAAAAAAATTTCGTGGTTAAAGAACTTGCTATATTGCTATATTATTGATAAAAGAATGGTATTAAGGATGCCAGGGAATAAAATTAAAATAAGTGTAATGCTAACCAACATTTTAAAAAGCATTGGTACACGAAGGAGAAGAAGTGACTAGCATTTAAGTGTGTTTTTTCTTCAAACTAACTATCATCAAGCAGCAATTAGTGGTAAAAGTGCTTTTAGGAATACAATATTTAAGCGCAAAATATTGAGAAAGATATTTGGACCAACCCATTGCAGCGATGTTTCATGGAGAATAAAAATGAACTATGAGCTGGATGAGTTAATGCAGGGCACAGATATCGTTAGATTTGTAAAGTCACAAAGTATAAAGGGGGCTTGGCCACTAAATTACCCAAGTTATGACTGTCGACTTATTTAGAATTAATTTAACACACTCCAGAAGACTAGGTTCATCCTGGGCACCAAGCAGCTTAAAGACCATCTTTTTTTTAATATTCGTATTCAGCAACCTTAACAATCCCCAAGTAACAAACCTGAATATATTCCTGTTAATATTTTCTGAGTTTCAATTTTTTCATTTTCTATGTAAGTTGAAAATGAAGTTTCTTTGTATACAAAATGCAATGTTCATTTTACCACCATTAATTTTGTTTACAAATCTGGCCCGTTTCAAATTGAATGCAAAAAGTTGCCCACCGATTTATCTTTATTTTCGCTCCAAAGATGTGAATGTGGTACAATCCAGTGGTGATAATATTATGTCGGCTTAAGTTAAAGACTTTTACGGAATTTTAAAGAAATTATATTAATAATATAATAGTAATTTAAATGTATTTTTGTTGAGATTTGTGGGACATGCAGCTTATATATTCGAGCATTTAACCGTAAGTCGTCAGTATTCTTTCAATGTATGATGTTTACTATTATGATCAGTGAGTTATAATATTAAATAAAAGGAAATTTTGAAGAAATTAATGATGAAGAACTTGATAATGATTAGTGTAAATCCCTTTACCTATTATTAGATACCCTTTTGGTGTAAATGACTCATATAATGGTCCAAAATGTGTTTTAGGAAAGAAAAGTGGTAATTCTGAGAAACAAAAGCGAATTGCTGCAAAGCAAACAATAAAGGTCAAAAAAAGGAAACCAAGATAAAAGTATTTAAAAAAAATTGCAACCAGAGTTAAATAATAAAAAATTGGTTCAGTAATATAGGTGATATTGCAGAGACAACTATTTTGAAAGCCATACTTATTGATCAGACAACTAAAAGAACTACTTTGAAAAGTTGAGTTAGAGTATATATGTATACCAGATGTGATTTACCGCAAAGAAAAAGAATAATTGTCACGAAACCAATTTATTGATTTTGGAGGGGAAAACGTTAATCAGCCCACAATTAATAACATATTTTTTGATGTCTGCAACCATATGAATTCATCGAATTTTAATAAGACATCCCAAAGCAAATGTACCAATTTGGAAACCAGTAAAGAAAAACGTGCTGATGAGTCGGCTATGAGAAAGATATTTTATAAAACTAAGGTATATCCAGAATATAAAAAATACAAATTCTCTCATATACAACGGTGAAACAATCAGACGACACCAACCCATCTGTAAATAACCTTTTGTATAGAGGATTGTTTTATTCTTGTTCTTATAATATTTATCTAAATCAAAAGTTGTAATAAAAGGTCTATTTTGTGTTAGAGGCTATCATAATGCAAAGAAACAACAAACAACGGAAATTTAAATATTTTTGTGTGCCTTTATCTGCACAAACAAAAAAAAAATTAGGAATTTTATGAAAGACCATTGATTGTAATTCTATATACCAAAAACTATGTCTGTATGGCCAATAACTGTGTAGTTCTGTAAGTCTTTAAATTTGTGGTAATTTTTGATATACATTATTATTTTTGATTAAAATAACCTTAGTTTTGATAAAATTTACTGTTTCATTTCTATTAAAAAACTCAAAAATTTTTCAATTTAAAATACAGTAGAACCTGCTTAATTCGAACTTCGTTAATTCGAAATCTTCTTTAATTCGAATTTTTATTCTGGTCCCTAGCATTTCCTATATAAGTAGTGTTAAAAAGACGTGGATAATTCGAATTATATTTTGGATAATTCGAACTTTTCTACAAGTTAAAAATGCCAATTTCACGCTGGAAATTTCCGCTAAAAGAGGTAGTATTCTTTTCTGTTCTAACGTGCCAGTTGTTTCAAGGGATTCAAGGCCATTGTACATTGTACCCGTACCTGTCACCTAAATTCGAGCCCATCTGGCACGTTCCTTCAGTTGAGATGCGTTGACGTTGCAATTGCAATCACCGCAAATCACGTCAAGTCACTTCATATTGAGTAAAGATGTCGTCGCATGGTAATACGAAAACATAAAAAACTTTAACGTTATCGGAAAAAATAGCGGCGATTAGAAAAGTAGAAAAGAGGACGAGGAAAAAAACTGAGATTGCCAGGGACTTTGGAATTCCTCCTAACACATTATCCACCTACTTGAAGAATAAAGAAAAAATTCTCAACAGTGAAAGTGAGTGCGGTAAAGATCGAAAAAGGTTAAGGGAGCCAGAAAATCCAAATTTAGACAGTTGTGTGTTAAAATGGTTCAAACAAGCTAGGTATAAGAAGATTCCCGTAAGTGGTCCCCTTATAAGAAGCAAAGCTGAACAATTTGCTAATGAAATGAGGAAAAACAATTTTAAGGCGAGTACAGGGTGGCTCGACGGCTTTAAAGAACGCAACAAAATTTCTTTCAAATCTATTTGTGGAGAAAGTGGGACCGTTAATCAGCAAGAAGCCAACCAGTGGAAAAAAATTTGGAAGAGATGATTCAGGGAAAAGATGAAAGAGATATCTTTAATGTTGACGAGACGGGTCTCTTTTTTAAATGCACTTCTGACAAAACGGTAGCATTTAAAAATGAAAAATGTCACGGAGGAAAACTAAGTAAAGAAAGAGTAACTCTCCTAATAGGTGCAAACATGGACGAATCAGAAAGACTACCTCTACTGATGATTGGCAAGTCGGCTAATCCGCGTTGTTTTAAGAACGTCAAGTCAAAACCAGTGGAATATGTGAGTAGCGCAAGAGTTTGGATGACTAGTGATCTGTTCGAGACTGGCTGAAAAAATTAGACAAAAAGTTCATAAAAGAAAAGTTATTTTGTTTATTGACAATTGTACGGCACACACCACTATCTCACTGATGGAAAATGTAAAAGTTATTTTTTTTCCTGCTAACATGACTTCAGTTCTCCAACCTATGGACCAGGGTGTCATAATAAATTTTAAACATTTTTACAGACGTTTTTTGGTTGAAAACATAATGATGGAAGATTGCGACACCCTTAAAATAAAGTTAGACATTCTACAAGCATCTCGAATGTGTAAGAAAGCTTGAGACCAAGTAACACCCAAAGCGATCAAACAATGTTTCAAAAGAGCTGGTTTCATAAAAAAGGAGGAGAACACAGACGACAATTTAACAGAAGAGCTTCTTTCAGTTGACTGCTGGGGGGACATCATTTATGATCCTGCCATCTCTTATGAAGATTTTGTCAACGTGGATGAAGATGTTGCAGTATGTGGTGAAATAATTGATACAGAGATCATCGCTGAAGTGCTTAAGTACAATGATGAAAAACAAGAGAGTGATGAAGACGACGCATCATCAGTTGCGGGAGAAATACATGTTCCGAGTGCGGCCGAAGCAACACACCATATTATGCAACTTAAACGGTACTTTGAAAGTAAAAATGATGTAAGTCACTCTATTTTTAGTTCACTGAACATCTTAGAATCATTTGACATTACTGAGACGTTAAATTCTAAAAAGCAGCTAAAAATTTTGAATTTCTTTAGAAAAAATTAGTCTATTTTCATTAATTGTAACAAATATGTATTCTTATTTTCAATAAATTTTTTGAGACAAAATGTTTCATTGTTTTAATGATGCGTTCTCACTGGGAATTTTTTATCTGCCGATTGTTTCGGCTAAGATTTGGCCAAAAATACCAATGAGAAAACCTGCAAATGATAAAATCGACAATAATTGACCATTTGTTATAGCTTGCAAATGCTTTAATTGGTATTCTGGTCCAATTTTGTTGGCTTATTTTTTCGGTTGACAAAATTCGGGCAAAAATAGTAACTAAAACATCTGCAAGCGATAAAAATGGTCAACTATTGTTGATTTTTATCATTTGTATATGTTTTTGTAGGCATCTTTGTTTTTTGTGGATATACATATTTTTAATTCTAATTTTTGGATAATTCTGCAAACGATAAAATATTTCGATATCTCTGCAGAAAACATCTGCAAGTGATAAAAATGGTCAACTATTGTTGATTTTTATCGTTTGCAGATGTTTTTGTAGGCATCTTTGTTTTTTGTGGATATATTTTTAATTCGAATTTTTGGATAATTCGAATTTTTGGATAATTCGAATCTTTTTAACGGTCCCGTGAGGTTCGAATTATCCAAGTTTCACTGTATATCAATTTACAATTTTAAATAAACCGGTAATTACTTAAGTGGTCAATCAGTTAACCTGTTACCCTATGTGTCATAATTCAAAGTAATATAATTATTACTTATTTTGTTTATTTAATATATATTATTTAATGTTAGTGTTCCTGTACCCATGGTCATAGTTGACGAAGTAATGTATTTGTATATTGTAAATAAAAAAAACGTATTTTTAATAATAATATATTTACATAACCTGATATAGATATAATATAAATATCATCAAAGTTATCAAAGGTTACCATTTGTGTAGATTAAAACAAAATAGCACAACAAGAGTAATATAAATTCAAATTCATACATATTTTCGGTATAATTAAGTACATACTACAATTACTGCAATATAATGAAATTTTGTATTATTTCAATTCTATTATGCTTCGGTAAGTTTAAATTTATATTTAATTTTTTATTAATTTTTAGTTTATTCTTTACAGTAAATAAATAATATAACCACAGATATAATGATCTGTTTTACCTATACTATATTTATGAAAGATTAAACATCATCATCGTCTTTATTTTTGTCTGTGTCGGCTTCAGTAATTATAAGTTTACATCTATTCTTTATATTTCCATATTTTTCTATGTATACAAATTCCTTGCCTGCTATCCCATTTACAAAGAAGTACTGCTTAAACGTCTTTAAAGAGATCTTTGTTAGTCTTGTTCGCCCATCCCTTCAAAAATCTTGCAACTTTTCGTATTTTATAAATATCATTTTGTCGTTGAGATTTTTAGTTTCCTTTTCATATTGTATGTTACTCCCGTTTTTCCATCTTTTACTATTTTCATTGTCTTAACTATGGTTAACAACGAAAATAACATCTGAGGAAATAGGCATTTCTCTTTGACTGTTTCTATCTTTTTGTTCTCTGTAAACCTTCTATTATGTTCCATTTTTGTGGAATATTTTATTCAGGCTAATAAAGTTTTTGTTTGTTTTCTTAACGTGCAAATAATTTACTCCATCGAACACATTGTCAAAAGTCACAAAGCTAATGTTTGTTTTCTTTTCCTATTCAGTAGTCTTTTTAAAGAAACTTTTCAGGGTACATATTATACGATCCATATTTAACAGTTTCGCGTGATTCCTGCTTGGATATCGTTTAATTTATGATCAATGTTTGGTTTTAACTTTTTTTATTACTAATTTTGTAAACTAATGACGCTGTAACATTATGGATAATAATGGTATAATATAATGTAATTTTGTTATTAAACTTCAATGATTGCATTTCTGGAAATCTCTTGTTTTTGTCAGTATATGCATTATCCCTTAAGTCTGTGTTTTTTACCACATAATTTTTTAAATAACTTAAATAATTTAAATAGGGGTGAGAGGGGCAAGTTGTTACATAATTTATTCTATTATTTATTTGGGCAATAGTAGATCTTTTATATGAAAGTTAAATCGGATTAAGGTAGTTGATACATTTACACAAACAGTTAATTTTAATTTATTTAAAAAATCATATTTAACATTTTGTTATTATCAGTTTAACTCAACTTGTAAATTGTAACAACATACCCCACTATGAGGCAAATTGTTACAGTCCATGGGGTAAGATGTTACAATAGAAAAAAAAATTCTAAAAACTTCCCACAACATTATTTAGTGGTCACAGAAAGAACCCTTGATTAGCTACAAAAAATATTATAAACATAACACAAAATGTTTACAAGAATGTTAAACTAGTCACTATCGGACGAGCAGTGAACACAAATATAAAAATCATCGTCTTTTCCACAAGCAATATGTGCCCACTTTTGACACACAATGCACCGATTCCATTCTTCGTTTTTGGACTTCGAAAATGGAGCTAAACATACCAGACACGTCGATTCCTCATCTTCTTCCGAGCTTTCAGAATCTGATTTTTTGAAGGTGTTTTTGGTAATGACGGACCGTTTCTTACATTTTTTAACAGTAGTTTTTATCTTGTTTCTTGATTCACCTGATATGTTTCTTTTGGTTGCCCCCACATTTTTTTTTCTTTGTCTTGCCTTTTCTTCCTCCTCCAAAGCTGATTTAATGGGAGTATCAGTCAAAACAGCGAACGTTCTTTTCTTCCGACCCCCTTTGGATTTCCTTGGCATTTTTTTTTTGGATAAGGCTTCAACTCCTGGGGCGTTATATGAGTAGGTGAATCGACAGCTTCATTTATCGCCAAGTTAAAATCTGTGCTTGTAGAAGGTTGCTGTTGGGAAGGAGTTCTATGTGTTTCGGTGCCAATAGGTGCCGGATCTATGACTACTGTTGCGTTTATATTTTCTGTTATTGGCCTATTTGTTACCTCTGCAGGCAAGAATTCATCATCTTGAAAAATTTCTCTGTTGTATGTCCAAATTCCTGTCACACTAAATCCTTTTTGTATATTGAGAGGTGTAACAGCAAGAGGAAATGAATCTTTAAGAACGATAGATATATCGCAAATGTTTATTACTTTACCGGGATTAGATCTTAACCATGCATCTGCAGCACTATTAAAATATCTTTTAAGGGCCAAATACCGTCCGATCAAGCGGCTGCAACTTGTGTGATGTATGTGGCGGGAAGCTTAAAAGAACCACTCCGATTTCTTTGCAAAAATTCAACACCGGAATAGACAAATGACACTCGTGATTATCTAATACCATCACAACGGGTTTCTCTTTGCTACATCGTACAAACTGGACGAAATGTTTCATAAACAACAAAAAGTTATCACATGTCATCCATCCAGAGGAATGAGACACACCTACACAACCAGTGGTCCATTGGCTACCATAACATCTTTGAATTTCTTTCTCGGAAATATTAAAAATGGAGGTACAAAATTTCCAGTTGCGTTGACAGCTAATGCCAAGGTAACAAGTTGACCTCTTTCTTCAGATGTGATAGCACCTACCTGCTTAGTTCCCCTTTTTGCAGTTATTTTTGTAGGCCTTTGGGCAGTTGTAAGTCCAGTTTCGTCCATATTGTACACTTCTTGGAGCTCAAATTTATATTTATCATAAACTTTGCCGAAATTGTTAAAAAACTGTGACACATTATGACGATTAAACGCGGTAGCTCGACCCATATTAGTAGCTTCAGGTGTCCGGACTGATAAAGTTCGATGCCTCTTTAAAAATCCATATAGCCAGTCTCTGGAAGCTATTTCATTAATTTCATTAACCTACCGATTTTCCAGAACAGATATTTGGTTGGCTGTTGCATACTGAAATGCAAATTTTCTTAAATCAGAAGTTGTAAGACCGTAATAAATTTTAGCAGAATGCTAAGTATATTCGGCAAGTTCCTCTTCTTCAGCATTGTTAAATATTTTTCTGGCCGTAGCATAGCCGACTAAGTTCTTGTTACTGTTTTCAGCACCTAAGTTTGATTTTCTTTTCATATAGCGGTGCAATGTCATAAAATTAACTCCATAGCGAGTAGCAGCATCCCTAATTGACAAGTGTTCTTGTAAAACCGATTGCGTTGCCCTTTCAAATTGTTCGGTTGGAATAATACCCCTTGTGGTTTTCTTGGTATACGTTTGCACCATGTTAAGCTATCTGAAAACAACCAAAACAATTTCATGATAGAAAAATTTAAAAAAACCTATTCTGTGTTTCTAACATGCTTTGCGAAAATAAATGTAGGTAGGTATGCTATTCATTACAAACAAATTACTATCTACAAAATATGTCTGATCATAATATTGGATTTTTAGTGAAATCATAAATTATGGTAACCATATTGTAACCATTGTAGGTATTTCGATATATTCTTACATTAACGTGTTCGGGGCAAGTTGTTACAGTAATAACCTGGCCCCAGATTATTGTAACAACTGGCCCCACGTATACGAAATGAGGTTAAGTCAACGTTTTTTGGTAAATATTAGGAATCAATTACTAACAATAGCATGCCAATAACGAGAAATATATACGCTTCAAAACTATATAATACATATATATATATATATATATATATATATATATATATATATATATATGTATATATATATATTTACTACTTACCAATTTCTCACAAATAAAAACAAAAGCCACCTGACAACGGTACAGTTTTAGACCCGAAACATTCTACACATTCTAAGCAATAACACTATGATGGATGTCTGACTTGAGTATCAATATCAGTTCACAGATGACGGGTCGGTTGACCCAACTTTCCATAAAATATCGGCAACTCATGATACTTGCTGCGTTTTAAAATAATTGTGTAACAACTTGCCCGTGTAACAACTTGCCCCCCTCTCCCCTAACGTTTTAATTGTGTATCATCGGGAGATTTTCTCTACTATTTCAGTGTTTAATTTTTTTAAAGTTATATTTGAGGTAATCTTTATAATATTATAAAACATAAATGTTTATGATTAATAAATATTTGTTCAATACACTTTGCAAAAAATGTATTTATATTAGATTTTATGAAAAAACAAATTATACTATTTAATCATTTCTAAAAATAGTATTGATTTATGTATTGCCTTGGAAATGTAAAAACTCAAATAAATAAGGTTTTATGTCTTCATAAACATGCTAGTACATGAATAGAAAACTAACTTTACAAAATTATTTGCATTATTATTAAAAACTAATTTAAAAATACTTTTATTGATTAATATATAATATATAATTATTATTAAATTTTATTCAATTCATATAGGGATGTTATGAGAAACTATACATACTACTAACTCATATGAAGGCCCATATGTGGAATAGAAAAGGACCATTAAAAAGTGTCTGCTGCCATTGGTTATTGTAGGTTGTGAATTTTGAAGCTCGGTGTCTCCCATATTTTGGTATCACGTTATACTGCTACCACCTACTCACCATATTTATTTAAACAAGAAAATAATCAAATATAATAAAAAATAATAAATAAGCTATTTGGCTTTAACGAAAGGTGATAAAAAAGCTTGGAACACAATTACAGAAAATCGGCTTAATGTGTCATTTAAATCCAGAGTTCTAAAAGCGAAAAACCCCGTTGCACAAAAGCTGTTCCAAATAATGCAGACAAAACAATCAACACTATGCGCAGCGGCAGATCTGTTGCACTAAACTGACTTATTAAATTTAGCAGAAAAAGTGGGTCCAAGTATTATGTGCCCTTAAAACACATATAGACGTTATGGAAGACTTTCATCCAAATTTGATTGGCCCCTTACAAGAAATAGCCAAGAAGCATAATTTTATCTTATTCGAAGACAGAAAATTTGCTGACATTGAAAAGACAGTGGACTTTGATCACGGTGCACTCTCTCAGGGGCAAAGAAAATAATCAAGTCTGGCTTAAAAAAAGTAGTTCTTTTTTTTCATAGCAAAAATTTTACCCTCTATACGGTTTGTAAAAACTCTAAAAAAGAATTTTATAAATTAGACAAATAGGCAATTAAAATGCCATAGTTATTTTCCCCACATTTTTGTTCTGAACCAAACTAACTAATTTCTTTAAACCTTTCCAGATTTTTTTCCAGTTTGAATTAGGTCCGGTTTGTTTATTAAATCTTAAATTAAATAATTGCTTAAAAACAAAATTTAATATTTTTAATTAAAAGATAAGCCACTGAATATTTAGGTAGAACGAAAGAGGTTAAAAAAATTAAAGAAAATAAAAATTCTTGGCTGTCGTTTAAAAGTTATGTCAGGTGTTGTATGTAAAAATTAAGTTGTATGCAATTATTAAAAAGTAATTCTTATTGTTTTAAGAAAAAAATCGACATGTTTTTACGAAAACATTTGGCAATAATTAAAATTATTGTTTGTTTTATTTTTTTTTTAACATATTGATAGACTAAATCTTCTTTTATATAATACGTGTATAAGTACTACAGCTTCATTATTTTCTAAGTTATATTGTTGTAATGAATAGACAACTTACAGTTTGTCCCAAACCCTTTTTTCAGTGCGTCACTAATTTTGACGTCATATAGGATTTTAAGAATGTCGAGAATTATTGCATGACATTTTAGTTAAATCTGACAGTTGCAGGATCGTAATCGGCTAAACGTAAAAAGGTTATTTTTTTTAATGCATAGCAGTTTGTCATAATTCTATTCTATTCTGTTCTATTTTATACATTCCATGGAAAGTGCTTAATTAGCTAAGATTTGTTTATGGATTTATTATTATTTATTACAAACACTAGGGAATTGGAAGGTTTGTTTATTTAAAATAACGCTTCCTCCTAGAATCTTTTAAGAGTTGACTGCAAGGTAAAAAAAATTACTGACAATTGCAAGGCATCAAAGTAAAAATTCCTGCGATAAAATAATATCGATTTAAATCAGTCATATTTGGATAAGGAATTTTCTGATAAGTTTGTGTGGCAGCCAATAGTTTAATTTTGTGAAGAGTTGTCATTAAATAGTGGAAATTGTTTAAATAGTGAAGCAATTGATTTTTGAGTTATTCTACCAGATTTGGTGTGCAAATGAAAGAAGGTTATAAAGTTTAGTTAAGAAAACAATATAAATAGTTTAAATAGTGAAGCAGTTGATTCTTGAGTTAATCTACCAGTTCCGATATCCAGATGAAATCGTGTTAATGGAGTTTAGTTAAAAAACAAGATACAGAATGTAAGTTTACCTTCTTTTTTATGAATAACAAAAATGAATATTATATTTTAAACAATCTATAATCCCATTCAGAATCTGATTCTTGAAAATCAATGATTACACTAGATATGTGGCTGGTATCAATTATATCCTACATTTCAAGAAAATGTCGTGGTTCTAAAAAGAACCGTTTTAATACATATAAATATCCATAAAGGTATTAGTTTAAGATATTTCCTCAATATCATTCCGGAATTCACAATCTGATTCGCGAGCGACAGAAACTGAAATAAAGATAACTCAGCCTCATTTTCTAATTGAAACTAATTTAATAATTTTAATATTAGTCTTTTTTCATTCTCGGTATATCTCGGAATATTTAAAATATTTTTATGACAATAAATACAGAATTTAATTTTCACTGTAGTTAAAATGTCTGAAAATACTAACCTGGAATGGCAATTATCATTTTATCAGTTGTTGTGAAAGTACTGTCACTGTCATTATCAAGATCATCTGTGTCAAATTATATTTATATGCATAATTGATTGGATATCTATTTAGCATATTCTAAACTCCAACCAATTATACGTTCGTAAGTAGAATTCGCTTTAATATGCGAATACCCGTAAACGATACCTAATTTTCTAATTTCTATGTATAATAATAAGCGACTCACGTTTTTTTCTGTCACTTCTAGCTTAATGCGTTAGAGAGAATTCGAACAACTATGACGCACTGAAAAAAGGGTTTGGGACGGACCGTATATTCTTTTTAAAATAGACAAATAAAATAACAACTTTTAAATTATTTGACCGATCACTATAAAATTTTTAATATATTTTAGATAACACAAATTTCAACATTTCGTGTAATATAAAGGTTTTATGTTCATTTTTGAAAAGTAACTTACGTTTATAAATGACAAAAATTTCTAACTTATTTTGCAGCTGTCTAAGCAACAAAAATGCCATTTTGAAGGTTTTTTATATGACTTACTCTTTTTGTTTCAAATTCTTCACCTTTTGTTAAAGGATTTGTAAAAAACGAGAATTTACTGTTTTTTAAACTTAATTTGTTAATAAATAATTAAGTTTAAAAAATGGACTGCAGGAAGAATATAGGTTACAGAAATATAGACGGTATAGAGGTTCATACTGCTTAAAACATCTGTCGTTTGTCTAGCCGGTTCAGTGTCACAAACAAGGTTTTTTGCTTATGTCGCTAAACTTTATGATGTTAAAGTCAAATAGCGGATAAATCCTATATGGACGCATTTTTCTATTTTTTTCTGATGTCTTCTTATAAATTGCTAAGCTTCAATTGCACCTTCTATGACAATACTTCCAACGCTTAACCCGTTAGCGCCCAGCGTCCTTGTTTGACGATGGCTTGTTTAGGTGGGGATAAAACAATGTCTGCGTGAATATTTGGTGATTGCTTACCGCAGTGACAGAGAACTACAAAGTTCTCTGGCAGTGGTTTAGTAGAAGCACTATCGTAGACAGAAGTGTATGTGTCGGCGCTTTATTTTTATTTGAGGAGATACTGGCCCAAGGTTAAAAGTACGATTTTCAAGTTTATTGAACTATACTTACATCGACGTGCATAACTTTTTTACTTGCAAAGGTGAGTTCTAAAAATTTGTATTTTTTATTAGGTTAGATCCACAACTTACACAAAAAAATTCAAAAATATCTCTCAGTAAAAAAAATGTCAAAAAAAATTATAAGACTATTGGACGCTGGGCAAATTCATATATTTTGTGTAAAAAGTCTATACAAGTATTTTGATTAACTAATTGTTTTTTCTGAACAAATAGATGCTGATATAGCTGCATTGCACTACCCCCCCCCTCCATCGAAGTCTAACAGACGAGAACGAAATAAATGACGATGAATTAGGCGTTGCTGAGGTGGAAGACATACCCGGAGGGACTGAAGTTTTTATTGAGGAAGAAGATGATCAAAATCTTAATGATGAAGATGACTTACCACTTGTACCAATAACCAAAAGGAAAAAAATTTGAATCCAAAAACCGTTTGTACCTAACTGGAGTAAATCGGATCCACAATATGAACACATTGAAAATGAAGGTGCTAAAGAAGTATATGAAAATGTAAAGAGGCAGGTACGTCAATACACTCCACTACAAATTTTTGAAATGTTTTTTGATGAAGTTGTTTACAACCATATCATAACAGAAACACAACGCTATGCTACAGAGCAAAAAAATAAACATGGTTACTCAATAACAGCTCAAGAAATTAAAATTTTTATTGGATTTCTAATTTTTACTGGATACCACCAATTACCCAGCGAGAGGGACTACTGGTCTGAACAAGAAGATTTGGGAATACCGCTTGTAAAAAATGCATTAAGTCGTAATGCATATTTAGAAATAAAGCATCTAATCCATTTTGCAAATAATTCCGAAGCTGACAATAGCAAACATGATAAGTTATTCAAAATTAGACCTTTGCTAAATCTTCTAAATGCGCGGTTCCAACAATGGGGAGTGTTTCACCAACATCTATCAGTAGATGAAATAATAGTGAAGTATTACGGCCATAATTCACTAAAACAATTCATTGGGGCCAAACCAATTCGATTTGGTTTTAAACTGTGGGCACTGTGTGTCGATAATGGTCATTGTTACAATTTTGCTCTTTATTGTGGAAAAGCTTCGAAAGAGGAATCAACTGAGCCTTTAGATACAAGAGTTGTTTCTAACATGCTGAGTATCGTAGGAAACCCACAGAGACATATTGTATATTTTGATAACTTTTTTACAAGTTACAGTCTCCTTTGCCAATTAAAAGAAAAGTGGTATCGCGCTACGGGAACTATTAGAGAAAACCGAACTGGAAAGTGTCCTACTAAACAATCAAACGACCTACAAAAAGAACCTCGAGGCGCGTATGACTGGTGCTTTGACAAAAACAACAAAATACTAATATGCAAATGGAATGACAGTAATTGTGTTTCTGTTGGAACTAACTATGAGACGGTTTTTCCCACCAATGAGGTTCAACGATGGATAAGAAAAAAAATAAAGTACAAATGAGCCAACCATCCGCTTATTCCAATTATAACAAATATATGGGTGGCGTGGATCACCATGACTGGCTATTGGAAAAACACCATATATCTGTCAGAGGAAAAAAATGGTATTGGTGTCTTTTTACACGAATGATAGATACGGCTATAGTAAATGGGTGCGTACTGTATAATATGATACATAAGAGAAATAAATATATCCATCAAAGACTAAAGGCGACAAATAGCTACTTCTTATCTAAAACGTGGTCATGGCGTAAGAATAAGCAAAGGTCGACCACTTAGTCTTCCAAGTACATCAAGAAGCAATATCTGTGAAGACATCTGTGTAACATAGATTTGAAAAAAAATTATTAGCGTATGTTTATTATCTGATTCACACTCTGCTTTAAATTGATATGCATTGGTCAAAGGATGATGATATAGAAGTACACATTATAAGAGAAAGCATGAGCCGACATAGATTTATATTAATCATTTATAATAGTAAAGAATTGCTACATCAGTGTCCAACTTAGTACATGTACGTCAATCTAAATTTGCTTTACCAGATGAAGTCAGATTAGACAATATTGGCCAAATTACAAAAAAAAAACGATAGTGCAAGAATGTAGGATGTGCGAAAGTAATACTGTTTCTTTATGTTTAGAATGCATCTTCACCCCGAATGTTTCGAAAATTTTCACCTTAAAATTTAATTTACATTTAAGATACAATATGTTTATAAAAAATTGTACTGTATCCTTGAAAATGAGAAGAAAATATTCTTGTTGGTCGTAAATTAGTTTTAATTTATGTGTTATAATCCAATCTAATAAATTATTTGGTAAAATTATGTATATTTTTATTCTGCATATTCTGTATATTTACCGGCCGTTAATGGGTTAATACTATATAAAGAATAAACTTGCCGCAAATTTACTTTACTTACCTCAAAACTATTTTAAAGTTAATAATACAGTCTATTTAATAAATATATTCCCAAGAAATAGAATATAATACGCCCATGCACATAAGAATTTGGAACGAATAAACTAAAATATCAAATTTCACTTATTATCATTTTTTCTAAGAACGTAAATATATATCTGTACCCCAGAATAAAAATGTACTATGTCCAAAATATTGATTGTTCAGGAGAGCGGTTTGAAATTTATCAATGTGCAGTTTTTAAGTTAAGCCCTAGTACTTTTCTTCCTATGTGACACCATTTTTTTTGGAATCTATGATCTATCAACTACTGAATTTCAAGTAATTAAAACACGAAATTCAAATAGTTTTTTTGTCAAAAATTCATAATTTTTTGGTTTTGGACATAATACAATTTTGTATTAATACCAAGTTAATTTTAAGGACTTAAAATTATAAGCATAAATGTTATGTTACAATTCCAAAGTCAAGTCCAAAAAAGTTATCGTTATTATTTGAACACAACACAAAATAAAATAACAATTTGTATTGACAAAAAAGCTTTTATAGAAAATATGAAACAGATATTGTAGTTATTAGTAAGTTACAAAATGAACACAAATTTTTCGGTATGGTTATCATCATCCTCATGTATGCTGCTATGCTTTAGGTTGACATAAAAATCTTGGAAATGCCTTGGAACCCGTTTTAATAATGTCTAAAGATGTTTGTATTGTTTTCGGAGATTGTTGACATAAAAATCTTGGAAATGCCTTGGAACCCGTTTCAATAATGTCTAAAGATGTTTGTATTGTTTTCGGAGATTGGATTATCATCATCCCTTAAAGTTTGTATTTTCTCAGGAAATATCACTGCCGTAGTACGACTGTAATAATACGAATTAAATTGACTGCCTAAAATTTCTTTTCTTGAAAATTAGTGTTATAGTACAGTGAGACATCCATGCCATAAATGCCATCCACATTTTTTTTCTGGACAAAAATGGAGACGTATATAATTGCTTATAATCTTTGAAATCGCTTGTCTCGATATTAATCACCTCGTACGGATTAGTTATGCTACACATTCTAGCTAATTGTTGCCAGTTCCAGGGAGACATGATTTGAAAATTAGCACTCTTCTTTTTTTTTCGCATTCTATTAATGAATGGCAAGCATCAACTTCTAAGTGAGTATGACCACGCAATAAGAATTTATGTGTAATGGTTTTCAACGTTGGAATTTTTTTTAATATATAAAAATAAGCTATAACTATAACAATGTGTATGTTCGATTGTTCGAATGTTTTGATTTTGAGATGGACAGTTATCAGACCATACAATAATTTTTTTTGGTAAGGTTTAACATGTGATAATGATGCCATTTCATTTGCACCGCCTCCTGATTTGGACTCGTCCCACATCAAACAAGTAGTAGCATTATTAGTGGCAACATAAAATGTGTAATTATACGTCCAAATTTTTAAAGACTAAAAGCTTTGCACGTTGGTTAACACTGGTGTTGGAAGGCATTTTTGTAAATCGACGCATATGATAATTGTTGTAGAATTTTGTTGTTTTGTGCATATTTAATCTTCTTTCTTTAAAAAGTATCTTCTTGTTCCTTCTTTCAGATGTTGATTATATTTGGCTTGTAGATATTCCTTTTCAACATCATTCAGTTCTTCACGTAGCTTTACTAAAAATGAGTCACATTGATCGCAAGTATTATTATCTGGAGACTTAAAGGAGTAATTAAAGTATGTGTTAAAAATGTAACTATAAAACCATTCCTTGACAATTAGATTTTCATGTGTATTTCTTTCTTCACACTGTGCTTTATGAAATCTATACATTTTTGCAATAGTAAGGTAAGAATTTTATATGATCACGAAATTCTTGTTTTACAACTTCAGGTACATTAACATGGTCTTCATGCTTTCCCCTTTTATTCATAGCAATTATACCCCCTGCTTGTTTTTTCTCCAAAGATATGGTCACAAAAGTTTGTGAAATATGCAGAGTGTTAACAAAAAATATTTTGCACACATGTACCATGGAATTATCTTTGTCAAAATAATACTGTCCTGTGTGAGCTCTAGAATTCTTTCTTGCACCAGTTCTACATCTGTTTCTAAACGTTTGTACCAATTGGATATGCAAGGATATAAACTGACGTTTATGGTTTATGTCTTTATATGCATCTCAAAAAGCAGCATTTATGTTTTTTCCTTTCTTGCTCAGAAATTTTTATATTCATTTTTATTCACTAATGAAAGAATTCTCTGTGATCTGCTATTCATTTTTAAAATGAAAATATACTGAAATCAACTTAAAAACTACTCTGAAAACTTTACTATTTGAACTAACGTCTGTTTCTACAAACAGTCAAAACTCAAACTATTAGTCAGAAATCGTCGGTTAACATATGCAAAGAGTTGGACAGAAATAGTTCTAACCGTTTTTCCCTTGGCCGCTTGTTGGAACTTAGGGACTTCACACAGTGTTGCGCAATAATGTAAGGGGAAAGTATGGACTTAATTTCAATTTAAAAATAAACTTGGACTTAATATTGTCATTACACTAAAAATACCAAACTAAAGACTGTACTATTAAATTTGATATTCTTTTCTCTCAGAAGACACATGGACTTAATATCGTTTAAAATTAGCTATCTCTGTTATTATTCGAGATTGGGGTTAGATCTTAGTACCATATGAAAGAGGACTTAATTTTAAGTAAATTTCATTAATAATCCCGTTTTTCTTAAAATTGGACTTAATACACTTTTATTCTGAGGTACATATATAGACAAGCAAAACATTGATAAGTTTGCGGATGTTTCAAACTACTCAATACACTTGTCTACTATACACTCGTGAATCGCACCAATTTATATTGTTACGGGGGAAATTATTATGAGACTATTTTACTTTTTTGCTTATTTACATGAGTGAAGCATGCACAATAAAATTAGCCCCTGTAAGAATTTACTACTGACAATATACACGGTTCCCGCTACACCGTTTATTTCAATTTGTAGATTAGTCACCTTTAATTGAAAATTGTCCGACTGTAAGCCTTGTCTGCTCACTCCTACTTAAGCACACGTCTGCACTGTTTGACTACTGCTGTTGAATTGGGCGTGCCTCGATCCGTGGGGCCACAGTTAGCCTATGTGACTAAAAAACGGTTAAATAAAAAATTTTACTTATTATTCACATCTTTTATACAGCATAAATGCAATATCATATATGCAATATTATTGTTTTTCTTTTGTTTTAGCACTCTCAGTTAATGCAGAATATGCATTGGAGAAAAGAAGTGGTAAGTGATTTTTATAAACTTTATATTTAATTCAAACGTAGCTTAATTGTTTACCGTTAAAATATTATTTGTATAGGTAATACTAAATAAATACACTTTTTAATTTTCCCGAACATATTTATATACGTACTATTAAACAAGACGAAAAGCACAGGTTCGGTCGAAAAAATATTCCCATGAGTTTTTTTGCATAATGATTCTTATAAAATACCGCATAACAAGATTAAACAGATCGCCCAAGAAAAAAAACCAATTTTTTTTTAAATTACAACTATCATTTGTTTCAGACTGGACAAACTTTTTTTTTTATTTTTCGGATCATTTTGAACAAAATAAGTCTGTTGTAGTTTTTTGTACACTTGATCGTTTTTGAGTTTTAAATTATTTAAAACTGAAAACAACCGCAAAATAACGATTTTCAAGGCTTAAAAACCCAAGTTAAAAACATTATTTATAAGCAAACTTATTTTGTAATGAATTATTCAAAAAATTTAAAAAATAATGTCTGGGCCGAACAAATGAATTGTTATAATTTGTTCTGTTTAACAAAAATTGTTTAAATAACTTTTTCCCGGGCGACGTATTTAACCATATTTTGGGGTATTTCATGAAAGTGATTATGTAAAAATTCACATGAGAATAATTTTCCGAACGAACCAAAGCTTCTGGTGCGTTCTGATAATCCTTCTGGTAATTCTACAGAAGTATAAAATTTATTTTACTTTTTTGTTCTTCAGCCCATTACAGACTTATAAGAGATATAACTAGTACAAACCGAAATCGATTTCTTGAAAATTCCCGCTCAGATATAATAGAAAATTGCAGACGAAATGGAATGACAGCACAAACCCAAAGTAAGCTTGAGGTAAGAATAAATTTTATAAATTTGTAAAATTAATTGATGTAAATTTTATAAATCTAAGAAACTAATAAAAAATAAGATGTATATGTATTTACAAACATATTATATTTGTTGTACAGAGCCATCGAAAAAAGTCGCAATTAAAGCAGTCCTTGGAATTGCTATTCCTACTTTTGAATGGTTAGTCACTGCAATTCAATAAGTTTATACTAGATGTAAAAAAATATTTATTTTATATCTTTTAAACACAATTAAAAAATAATTATAATTTAAAAAACGGTTCCATTGGGTACTTTTGTGACATTAACAGAATCAGTATATGCCAGTAATTTATTAATATTAATAAAAGTAGTTCGAATAAAGTATATGCTTCCTAGTGGCGGGATATTCTAAAATAATAGCATTTGCCGAGATAAAATGTTGTGGAAGCAATTAAGCCCCCATTTGGATTTATGAGTTACGACTATTTCCGGGATAATGGCACTACAGGTTAGAAAAGATAGGATAGGGTCTTGGAATCTTGAAAGTCTTACAAGTAAGGGTGTGAAGGTAGTAGATGCGCTAAAATGAAGGAAAATACAAATATCTTACTTTCGAGAAATTAGATAAAAAGGAAAAAGGGTAAAAAAAAACTAGGTAAAGGGTACAGATTATGGTTTGCAGAGCAGTAACACTAGTAATGGAGTGGGTATAATTAGCTCCATTGAGTGGGAGTGGTCATCTAAATGCAGCGAGGACAAAAAAATAACAGATTTACCCTTTTTAGGACTATATGAAACTAAAGTCATATTCTTCTGAAACCCAAAAATTATTTATGATAGGGCTTCTTTACTTTTATTTAGTAAAAATTTAACTGAAATAAAGCTTTTGTTCGTTTGCAATGTTCCAATTAGTGTTAGTTTACGTTTTAATTATTTAGTCGCTAAAGGTTAGTAAGTAAAAAATATCTGTGGTTATATTTCCTCCAGAATTCTGAACATCTTTGATCAGTCGTAAAACCACATTTCTGCCCTGATGTGCATCACGGGGCTGATTTTCTGCTTCTGCCGTATATACTTCTGCACAATACATATATGCAGTTTTGACATCAGATAAAAGACATAATTTAATTTCATATTTCCCAAGTAGTTCTGTTGGAATATACTGTCTGAAAGGACACTTACCTCTAAATGATACAAGTTGTTCGTCGACAGTGAGACTTTTATATGGAACAAACATTTTGGGAAGTGGTGCTACAAATAAATCAAAACACTGCTAATTGAAGCTAACTTATCGTGACTCCGTCGAATATGTCTATCCTCTTTTTTATCAAATCGCAAAAAGCGGCTGATGTTACAAAATCGTCTCAGAGAGTATGGGTTTTAGATATATTTATTTTCAATTCCCCTTCTAGCGAGGAAAGGTAAAGCTGATTTAAAAGTTCTTTGGCCTCATCTATCCTATCAGCTATTATTACAATATTATCTGCAAACCTTAGATGGCTAAGCCTTTCTCCTTTTATGTCCATGCCCTTGTCGGTCAGTATTGCCCTTTATTACAGCACTTACATATGCGCTTCTGAAAATAGAACCCACAAAATCTAATTAACTTTTCCAGAAAAATATAGAACAAAACAAACATCACGTATATTTAGAAGCACTTCCGGGTATAGCTGAACCCATAAACAACAGATATGTTTCTTTCATTTCAAACAAAACCAAACTAATATTTTAAAACGCAAATTTAAATTGTATATAAACCTTATTTTACGAATATCATAAAACATCACATCTCAAATTTACGATATAATAAATATATAAACATTTTATATGTGTCTCTGGGTGCAGCCTTACACAGATACAATACAAATGTTAATAATTACATATAAAACTCAACAAAATCATTTCCACGTAGATTATTTTATGACTAGAAAAAAAGATATTATGAATCTAAGGACTGCAAAGCAATATTTAGTGAGACACTTAGTCAAAAAAATGTCTGGCATAAGTTGCTTGTGCCAGACATCGAAGTAAGAACCGCAACAAAACAAAAATATCAGAGAAAACCACAAAAGATTAAGAAGTGGATTTTAAAAGATAAAAAAGAAGGTCTATTCAGGGCAAGAAAAGTAAAAGCAGAAAAAAATGAAAAAAGAAGTTTAAGAATAAGACTTGCTGGTGGTCGAACCAAGTACCAGAAAAAATAAAAAAAATAATAAAAAATTATTGTGAGAATAAAATAGGTCAGACACAGATCTTCTTAACTATACGGTTACCAAAAAAAAAAGCAGTAGCAGTAGCAATAGCACAAGCAAGTACTTATTCAAACTTATACGATCAATTTAATAACAGGAAAAGCAAAACAAACATTTCAAATAGACAAACATAAAGCAAAGAAAGCAAAAAATTGTAATCGAATTAAATGCTAATTTACGAAAAGTAAGTCAGAAAAAGATTGAAAAAAGTACTTTGAAAGGTTACTAATTTTAGAATTTGATAGAAAATCAGTGGAATTAGAGAGGACAGTAATAGCAATGGTCACCAAAATAACAAATAAGAAAGTAGCTCAAGCACTTCAAAAGATAAACAAGGGTAAAGCAGTTGGACGAGGTAATACTTCTGAAGAAGTAAGGAAAGCATTATAAGAGAAAGCAACAAGTTCGCCGATAGGTTTTTTAAAAAGAATTATGGAAGTTGGACAAATGCCAACGTACAAAAATATACAAACTACAGGCCAAGAAAACTACTTAGTCATACCATAAAAATATGGGAGAGAGTAATTGATAGACGGAGATGTGAAGAAACCGAAATATCCGATAATCAGTTTGGCAATATGCAAAGAAAATAAAACGATGCAATTATCATTATAAGGCAGTAGACAAAAAAATAAAATAATGACGGACCAAACGTTTACATTGTATTCATTAATACTAAGAAAACATATGATACAATTACTTGAGAGATTTTGGTAAATATGTAAAAATTGTGAGAGACAGTATAAAAAAAATAAACACTGGTGTTAGGACACGTGTTAGGGAGGCTGATAAATTTCATCTGAAAGTAGGATTGCACCAAGGATAACATAACAAAATCATAACAGTTTTTGAGTAACCTTTTGACATTAATAATACCTATTACCTCATTCATTCTGTAACAAATTTGTTAAGCTTTTGGTGTTAGGTATTAAAAAGTATTATTCATTGTTAAAATTAGTTATTACTTTACCACAAATATCAACTACATTACGGGTTTTCTCTATTATAGAGAGGTTGCTTTATAAGGTATGGTAAATAACGTCGTAAATGGTAAATAACGGGTTGTTGAATTATGGGACCATGTATTTAAAACAGTACTGTACACTTTTACTTAAAATTACTTAATCTTAAATGTAATTAGTACTTATGTGATACTGTTATGAGGCTTCCTTATAATTATTAAAACATGATACATTCACTTGCCATCTTGACGTTAAATTAGTTCTGATCTCTAAGATTATGATTGTTGTCGCTTTTAAAAGCAGGCCTTGCCTATATCAGCAGTTGTTCATTTCTGAGCCGAGTTTGTTTTATCAAGACACCTTGATTCGATTTATTAAAAACATATTTTATATAAACAAATGCGAAACTATGTTACACAAATATGAAATATAATATTTTACGAATAATACTACACCATCCCGCTTACGAAAAAAAACTTCTCTTTTGCAACTGTCTCATTCCTCTCTCTCTCTCTCTCTCTCTCTCTCCCTCCCTCTCTCTCTCTTTCCCTTTGGAAAAAGTGAAATTTGCAACCTCAAATAATTACTGGTTACCTATGCTACCGTATACATATTTATACAAATTTTGGTATATTATTTTCTCATATTTAGTAAAAAATTTTGTTTTTTAAATTTAGTAACCTAACCCAACCTAACCTTAGCATATTATAAGGTAACCCTGGTTGTTCCCTTGTGATATGCTAGGTGGTATCCTTCATTATGCCTTATATTATCTTAATATTTTACCTACGTTTTTCTCTTACGTAAAATCATTTAGATTATATTACCTTACACATTAACCCCTATTATGTCCCTATTAGATTCCTATTATGTATTTCTCCCTATTATGTCCCTATTATGTGATTGATTGCAAATTAACTCTTACCCGCTATTATGTGCACATAATATTTACAATAATATTTACCTATTTTACATAATAAACAAAAATTTATAATAATAAAATCTTATATTTCTTGTATTAATTCTTGGTATCAAGTAATAGTTCTGTTTTCACTTTTCATATACATACACTATTAATCACTTTGACATCTCACAATAAAGTTTTGTCGTTGTATTTTATTTATCCCTATTTCTTTTGTTTACCATTACTATACATTCTAACATTTTTCTTTTTGTTATTTTATATATATAAACACATTATATATATATATATATATATATATATATATATATATATTTAAATATATATATATATATAAATATATATATATAAATATATATATATAAATATATATATATTATATATATATATAATAATATATATGTAATATATATATAATATATTTATAATATATATATATATTATATGTATATATATTATATATATATATAATATTTATATATATATTATAAGAAATACTGGTATATTATTGACTGTCGATATAAAACATAACACAGTTTATTAGGGTTGCAGTCAGAATATTGGCACTATTTTTTTTTAACATCTCGGCCAATTATTCTGACTGCAACCTAATAAACTGTTTATCGGAAATCCGTTACAAAATCCACGTCCAACTATTCTTTCAATGACCACCGTAGAAGTTCATAATTGTCTCAAACCTTGGAATTTGTTGAACATATGGCCCTTGAAAAACATTTTCGGTATCGCGCCACGTCGTTTTGCGTAGATTGCAATAAATCAGTGTTTTGTTTGTCTTCATTGAAGAACCATCTCTAAATGAAGCCAAATGTACGTTTAAAGTTTTTGTAAATCTTCGTTTCTGCAAATGTTATTTTTTGCATATTTCTGTTTAATTTTTTTTTAAGTTAGTTCTAAATTTATGAGTAAACTTAAGTACATATACGATAACATCTTTAATACTACATATTGAGTTGTAAGTAATAAATTATTAGATCTGTATTTCTTATAAACTCTATGTCATCTTTGTATTTTAGAGAATTGATGAAGCTTTAGAAATATAAAGCGAAACGTCTTCGATAAACTTATGAAGTAGTTGACTTCTGTTTTTTATTTTGCCAACCTGACTGACCGAATAAACCTCTGAATTCACTAGTTGAATACTTTATTAATATATATATATATATTATATATATATATATATATATATATATATTATATATTGTACGAACTTAAAACTATATTTACTCATTATATTTATTTAAATACATTTTTATATATTATTTGCATTCAAAAGTATATGTATATATTATAAGTATATTCATTGACTCATTATAGCTATAAACTCTGTGGCGTGGTCTGCTATTATTCTCTGGGTGCTGCATACCTGAAGATAATTTTTTTCTACCAATGATTTGGTTACTGTTTCTGCTTATTTTCTTCTCTATTACGTATTCTTCTACGTGGTTGCTTAATTCGCATTGTACGTCAATATATATGTTCCCATTTTCATCCATGTACATGTTAATGGGTTTCTTGTTTATTATTTAGTGCTTATGCCTTTGGCAGTCGTCGCATCTCTTCACATTTCACCTATTTCTCAATATTTCTTCGTAATTCGTTCCAGAAATATTATTTCCTTATATTTATGTACTATATATCCTATTTATTCTTCCATATCCTTCCTGTAATATGTGGACGTCATTAATTATAAATCTTCTTGATCTGCTTATCTTTTACCATATTATGTATTGATTGTATTATGTTTATCTTGTACTATACAAGCTTTTCTACCTTTTTCTTAAAAAAAATTATGTATTCTTTAATCTTTTCGTATTTCATTAAAAATTGGCTGATTCTTATTTTTCATCTCTTCTTATCCTCATTTATCATTATTATCATTTTCTTTATATTCTGCACTCACATTTGTGAGACAAAATCTCGTCAAGCCTCCTAATGCTATTCCTGAAGCATAAATCCTTAAAATAAATTTGTTTTTCTTTAATAAATCGAGGAATTATATAACAAAGCTTATTAGATATATGTCTTGGGCTCATTAAATGTTTCTTTCATCTGAATCTCGCTTTTTAGTTTCTTTACAAGTCTATTATTTCCCACGTGACCTCCAAACATCGGGTGATTATGGTATTCTTCTATTATTTTCAGTTTTAGTTGTTCATCCTCTAAAATTTCTGGTACTCCATATATGTATATTTTTACGTTTTTCAATATCTTATTTCATTCGTTTATAAATTCATCAATTGTGCACGATTTAAAAATAACATCATTTACATATATTTTTGCTTTACTTATGGCATTCTCTACCGCTAGCTGATCAAGCTGTACCAACAATTGATCTAAATCAAAGTGAAGTACTGTGGTCATGCTCTTGCTGCATTTAATTTTGTTGTTGACCCGAATGCTCAGTCTTGGTGAGACTCGGTTTGCTCCAAAAGACAAAATTGGTAGTCTAGGCGCCTCCATATTATTAAGTACCTTTCTTACTGTTTGCTTGTGGGTTTTGTGTTTTAATATAATTTCCTCTGAGTTCTTTATTATGGCAAACTTCTTTTTTAAAAATTTTCCATTTACAAAAAAAAAATCAAAATTCCAAATTCGTTTTACCATTTTAATCCATTATGTAGTTACTGTATTTTCGTGCTAGAGCCGTAAAACTCTTAGCGGGTTGGTATTCAAGTACCATACTAGATTATCTTCTTAGCAGCCTTTTGCTCGACGTAGATTTCAACCATTAAGGTCAAACCATATGCAGTTTGTCTACATTCCTGTCAAAAAAAAAAAAAATCTACTTTTGGCACTGTATTCGTATTTGCATGCGGTGCATAATATGCTCTAGCTGTGCCTCCATTTCTGTGGCATCTCACATGTGTCCATTGATTATTCTTTTTTCTTCGTTGTGATTGCCAATCGCCTCTATTTCTATTACGATATATCCTGGTATTATGTCTTTCATATTCACTAATATTTCTATAATTGTTGTTGTTATATTCTTTTCTTTTTTTGAATTTATTTTTATAATATCCATATATTGCATTCTTACTTTCTTTTTTCATATTAAAATCGTATTTGTTCCTGTAATTTAATACTCTTCCTTTTGTGCTATCTTCTGTCTCGGCGATCGATAAAAATTTGTAAATTACTTTGTTTATGCTGGCATTATGTTACATTGTAGCCTTTACTGCCTCTGTTGTATATTTTTTTGCTATTTCCAGTGGCATTCCTTTCGCTATGTATGCAACTTTTAGCTGTTCCGCTAATTCTTCAACTTCAGATGCATAGACCGCTACGTCTTTATGTCCTTGTCTTTTCTTTGCCAATTTAGCTATTATTGTCTTTGGATTTTCTCCTCTCAGTTATTTCTTTAGTGCCACTGCTATTCTTGCGATTATATCCTTTGTAGTTATAACGTTTCTGGCCTTATTGGTTAAGCTTGTCTTTATTAATGTTATCGCTGTTTCCTCGTGTTCTATCGCTATTTTCTCAAGGAGTTCTAATGAATCTATTAATGACTGCAGTTCACCTGCTGTTCCATTAAACTCGCTGGGTAACACCTTGCTTGCTTTCAATTATCAGCTTTCTGGATTTATAACCCTAAGTTGGTTTTCTCAAGAAATTTATTTCAGTCATTCATTTGCTTTCGTTACCAAGCACGTATTCCTATACTTTTTATGTCTTCATTAATATTATCAAGGCACCTTCTTCTGGGTCTTCCTTTTCCATTCTGACCAATGGTTTTACCAATGAGCGTTTTTCTTGCTAAATCATTTTGTGCCATCCGCATTATAAGCATTACACATCTTAGACGTTCTATTTAAAATATTTTATAATTCTAGTTCCTGATATATTCTGTAAAGTTCGAAATTGTATCGTCTTCTTCACACTCATTATCATTCATCTCTTGATAGATTTACCTTAGTACTTTTTTTTAAAAACATACTAACATGCTTTTATTACTTTTTGTTAGAGTTTAGGTAACTGAACCATATGTTAGGATTTTGAAACCATTGTATTTCTTAATAGAATTAAAGATGTAAAAAGGAAAATGAGCCAAAAATAGCATATGTTGGCCGTGCAAATTTTGCGGCTTATATCTGCGGTAATAATTATTTAATTTCTTACTGTTTTTAAATTTCTACTACAAGGGTTGTCTTTTTGATTTTGCATATGGCGATAAAGTCAAACATATATAGATTGAAAGTACTTTATTGCTGTTCAAAGTATGCCTTACTAAGATCACTACACTTTGTTTACGTTTAAACCAATTGGTAAAAAAGGTAATCCGGTCTTCAGTTGACACCTGTAAAATTTCTTTTTAAAGGCGTCGATGGCTTCTGCTGGCGACTAGAATCGCTGCCCACACAGTGAATTCTAGATCTTTGGTAACGTAAAGAAGTAATTGAGACTTAGGTCAGGGCTAAATGGTGGATGGTGTAACAATTTAATGTTTTAATGCACCACAAACTATATTGTCTTTTGGGCAGTATGAACATTTGCATTGTCCTCATGTAGGATGATTTGCCGTTGTATGTTGCTTTGTTGAAGTTGCGCAATAACTTCTGATAAACAAACGGTTATATACCAATCAGAAGTAACCGCTCTTAAATTTTCTAAAGCAATTGTTGCTACATGACCAGATTTTGTTACAAAAATCGTCACAATTTTCTTTGACACACTTCGATAACGGATCACTTTTGTTGGTTTTTCATCGCGATATACCCACATAGCAGATTATCTGTTATTTTTCGGTTCGTAGTAAATCCAAGATTCATCGCCACTTACAATACTATAAACTATTTTAAGCTCCCTTTGTTGGACCATTTCAATTTTTTCAGGCATCAGATGATGTGAACGGCATTCTGCTCTTTTGTGAAAAAAATGGGAAACCAAATTCGTTGCACCCAGTCTTTACGTAGGATCTTTTGCATTGAGGTCTATAAAATGCTAAAATGTGCCTCTATCTTTCGGTATGTTACACGGCAGTCATCCTTAATAAATTGATGAACCGCATCAATGTTTTGATGTGTGACTGCTGTTTTGGGTGAACCTGGTCTGCCTTCGTCGCCGAAACTGAAGCGAACAAGTTTAAATTTGCAATATGACGGTAAATAGTTCAGTAATGTGATGCTTTATTTTTGTTTGAGAAAGTATATGCGCATTCATTGCATATTTTTACAGTTAATATTTTTTCTGTTACGGTACTGTAATGTGATCTAATTTGGTGCTGTATTTTAAAAGACCTTTTTGAAATATATTGTTTCCTGTTGTCTCATAAAACTTAAACTGGATATCTCATTTATGATGTTGTGAATACGGAGAATTTGGCTTTTTTTTTGAATGGTTCAAAAATATACACACAAGTGTCGTGTTACCGTCACAATTAGCTAAAATTATCGGAAAGGTCGCAATACAATGGAATGATTTATTGTTACACCCTCTGAGACCACCGCTTAGTAGAGGGTTTCTTTATAGCTCTGACCATATCAACGCATTCTCAATTCTCACTTCTTCGTCAGACAACGATCGATCGACAAGCATATAGTTCCGGACGGTTCTCGTGCTAAGCCTCGGGACGGCGACGCTAGCGTCGTTACCAACGACCGACTCTTCAGCCTGGTACGAATTCCTCAATAGAACCAAAGGGTAAGTCTATTCTTGTATAAAACATTGATAATGAGTAAACCAGTTTATTTCAAATTAATTTCTACTTTTACAATTTATAATTGCTATTTTCACCAATTTTATGTATCAACAATATCACATTTTTTCGTTATAATGATTTATTCAATATAATTTAAACCAGCGACTTCTCAAGTTTAATCACTAAACAATTTTTATAAAAACCATTCCAGCGAGGCATTGTTAAGATAATGCTCTCCGAAAATTGTAAAGCAATATTGCTTGAAAGTTTTTTCGACCGACTTGTTAATTTCAAAAATTTACTGTATCTACACGACTACTTGTCTTGTATCACAATAAAATTCTTAATTTAAATATTTTTGTTGGTGGTTTCCTCTAAGTGGCTATATAAAAAAAATTAAAAAGACAAACCTCGTATTGTAAAAAACAAGTAAGGTTAAAATTTTAATTCGTATGTGAAAGTGATCAAACCAAAAATGATTAAAAGGATTAAACTGACTATTTGACAGTCAAATGAAATTTAAGATTTTTTTTGGATGGCTCAGTATTAACGTTTTAAATTTATTTAAGATTAATTATATTTATATATAATTAGTTATTTAAGTAAATATATTCTTATTAAATCCAATATTTAACCGATTCTTTGTAGAAAGCATTTGATGACGTCGAAGTATGTGCAGGTAGTAAACGTATATATTCCGTATCAGAAGCTGAATTTACAAAAAACATTAATGACTGTAGCAAAGAAGTGGTTCGCCTTAGTAAAGCCTGCTTAAAGGAGAGTCAAAGCTATTTTCCAGAATTACTTATAGCAATGCGAAATTCAGTAACATCCTTCCTCTATGCTAACAAAGATGTTATAACATGTAAGTCAAAATTGTTTTGTTCCTAAATATTTTTAGTTTATTTGAAACATATAAATGTCTTATGTCACTTGTTAAATGAAATAGAAAAATGCCTTATTATTTTTTTGATATTACCAGATTTTATTTACTGGACATTTATTAAGCCTCCATTTTGTAAATTTTAATCAAATAGTCAGTTGATATAAATTTATGTTGTACAATAATTATTGTCCGAATGACTCATAGTCACAGCTAATAGAATTGATAAAAGAAACACTAAAAGTAGAAAGTAAAATCCGGATACAAAACGAATTAACGGAAACAATAGATGTGAAGAAGGGACTACGCCAGGGAGACGCACTATCATGCATATTATTCAACATCATACTTAAAAAAATAATAAGAGACACAACAGTTAATACCCTTCTTCTTCTTAGAGTGCCGTCTCCCTACGGAGGTTGGCAATCATAATGGCTATTTTTATTTTAGAACTTGCTGCTCTAAACAAATCAATCGATCTGCATTGGTACCAATCACGTAGATTCTTTAACCATGAGTTCTGCCTTCGGCCAACAGATCTTCTTCCTTGAATCTTTCCCTGTTGAAGTTAATACCCGAGGAACAATAATTAATAAAAGCGTGCAAGTACTAGCATTTGCAGATGATGTTGACATAATCGCAAGATCAAGAAGAGAAATGATAGAGGCATTCCCTCAAATAGAACGAGCTGCAAAAAATAGTGGTCTTAAAATCAATCAGACAAAAACAAAATATATGCCTGCAAATAAAAACGCACAAATAAGGCAGCTGCCAAATTTAACAATAGGAGAATACAACATTGAGACGGTAAAAAACTTTACATACTTAGGATCCCTAGTTACTTCTGATAACAACGTTGCAGAGGAAGTGAAGAGAAAAATATTTATTGCCAATAAATGTTACCATGGCTTAATTAGGCAACTAAGATCAGATAACGTCTCCAGAAAAACAAAATGCCAAATATACAAAACCTTAATAAGACCGGTACTCACATACGGTTCAGAAACCTGCTCACTCTCTAAAAGGAAGGAAACGTTGTTAGCCATCTTTGAAAGAAAAATCTTGCGACACATATATAAGGGCACAAAAGAAAACGGGATTTGGCGGAGAAGGTATAACTTTGAACTATACAACATATACCAGGATCCGGATATCATAACATTCATTAAAATAGGAAGGCTACGTTGGATTGGACATGCGGAAAGAATGGAAGAAGGCGAAATGCCAAACAAAATATTCAAACAAGTGCCAGTAGAAAAAAGAACAAGAGGAAGACCGAAGCTGAGATACTTAGAACAAATAGAAAATGATATAACAACATTAAAAATTAAAAACTGGAAAAAAAAAAGCACGAAACAGGTCAGAATGGAGAAGAATCCTTGAACAGGCCAAGACCCAAAAAGGGTTGTCGAGCAAGTGATAATGATGATGATGACTCCTAGTTTCTTCTTCAACTGCCATCTCCGCGACGGAGCGGAGGTCGGCAATCAACATAGCTATTCGTTCTTTTGAGACGGCTGCTCTGAAAAGATCATTTTTTGATGTACATCCGTACCACTCTCTCAGGTTGCACAGTCATGACATTCTACACCTCCCTATGCTTCTTTTTTTTTGGATCTTTCCCTGCATAATCAGTTGAAGCAATGTGTATTTCTCTTTACGTGTAATATATCCGAGATAGGTCAATTTTCTTGTTTTGATTGTATTTAAAATTTCTATTTCTGTATTCATCATTTTCATAACCTCTTTGTTTGTGAAGTGATATTTTCAGAATTCTTCGATATAACCACAGCTCGAATGATTCCAGTTTTTATTATTGATGTCGCGTTCAAGGTCCAAGATTCCATTCTATAAAACAAAGCCAAAAAAGCAATTTTAAATCCCTTGTACATAGCACTCTCTTGATTTTGTTGAAATTTTTTTAGCTTTTTCCATTCTGATTTTGATTTCCTAAATTTCTGTTTATAAGAAGATTCTCGCTATTTCTTTAAGTTAACGATATTCTCATAAAATTTTGTCTTGTTGACATTTACTGTGAGACCGTACTCTTTTCCGTAGTCCGGTATTCTGGTTACCAGTCTCTGAAGATCTTCAATAGTTGTGGCTAAGATCACAGTGTCTGTCTTACCTTCATTACAGCTGTTTCTTCCTCAAGAGCGTTTTTCAGGATCTCTTTGGAATAGGCATTAAAAAGAATTTGCGACAATACGCATTTCTGTCTAACTTATAGTTTAGATTATCTCTAATAGATAAGGTACTTTTCATTACATTATTTTAAGGTTTTACCAATTGCCTACCAAGTGTTACTAAATACTTTTTGGATTTTTTTTTTATAGTAAAAATCGGTAATCATTTATGTGCCACCATAGTCAGCTATGCTAATATAAGAGCTAAATAAGACTAATGATAAAAATAACAAATTATGAATTTTGTGATAGATCAAATCATGTACGTGGCAAACCCAGCATCAAAAAATGTCGTAGGAAATAATCAACTAAAAAAATATTATCACTTCATAAATAAGAAGTTATCACAAATGCTCTTACATAGATCAAGAACACAATTTGCTTAAAGAAATATTGGTTGATGGAGGGAATTCTTGATATATTAAACAAAATAAGAAAACAAAAAATCAACAAACAAATGATTAGATGAGAAAAATGCAACGAAGTTTGCAACAAAGGCAAATCTATAATAAAACAAATACGATAAAAGTGTTTGTAGTCTATTTTTATACCAGTATCAAAATATTTGGAGCTTTTAAATGCAGTTAACATAGGAAACCCTATATATAGTAAAAATATGTTAAAAATTCGTATGAGCTGAACTATTAGAACTATATTATAGTTAATACACTACAAGCTACAATATCAATGATAAAAAGAAATATAATTTATCAGTTTAAATTTAAAAATAATATATGGACCAGGAAAACCATCTTATCTGTCCAATTATAATGCCAGAACTGTAAAAGTAAGAAAAATATTAGTTAAAGTGCCCGTTGGTAAAAAAGATTATGATAGATACTCTCTCCAAAGTTTGGGTATCGTTTTATTAGGCCGATTCTGACACGATTTTCCTCTGCGACATTTTTTGGGTCTTGGGCATTTTTTCTCTAATTTTTCCAAAAATTTTTACTTGTCAGACAGGAAAATCGAAAAATAAGTTCCGTCAAACAATATGAAAAGGTATTGTTGCTGCTGTTAATGAAAGTGTCCTAAAATTAGCTGGTTTTTTATTAATTTAGTAGTTTTCTGACATGTTTAAGTCGAGTGCATTAAATAATTTATATTCAATATCTTCCTCTTATTGCCCCGTCTTCTTTCGAACGGCGAAGATCCAAATGGCAATTGTATGTCTTTTAGCCATGAGTTCTGACATCTTCCAACTGATCTTTTGCTTTGCACTTTACCTTCAAATATGATTTGAAGTAATTCGTTAGTTTTACTCCCCAATATATGACCCAAGTTTATTTCTATTGTATTTTATTTTTTCTCTTTATAAGCAATTCTGATTGTTCATTGGCGTATTAATTCCTCTGCGGAAGGTTGCCACTACATCTTTTGCGCTGTTGTCCGATAATTCTTCTACCGATTGATGACTTATATCTTGCTATTTTGACGACAAAGGTCTCCTCTGTTCTGCTTATGTGGTTATTCAATTCTTTTTTTCCATTTTGTACCCATTCATTTATACAGTGTACGTTACATTCTTTTCTAATATTTTCACTTATCTTTCAAACTCTAGGTGTATTTCCTGTAATTCCCAGTACCCTCTTTTATGCCGTTTCCAGAAGCCTTTGAGTTGTGTTTTTTTCGGGTATTGTTTCTAAGGCATATGTCATTGTTGGTCTTACACTGGCTTGCTTTATAAATTATTGACTTTATCTTATTGCTAATGTGTCTTTTTCGCCATATAGTGTTATTGGGGCATTCTATCAGTTTATTTGGTTTTTGTACTTGATCTCTCATTTCTTTGTCCAGGTCTTCATAGCTAGGCAGTGCAATTTCCAAGTATTTCATTTTCCTTACCTGTTCAATGTTGATGCCATCAATTTTTATTTCACATCTGGTTGGTACTTTGCTAAATACTATTGTTTTAGTTTTTGAGAAGAGATTGTCATACTAAATTCTTTTGCCCTTATGTTAAATTTGTTTACCTTCATCTTGGGCTATCAATATTGCATTGTCTGCGTAACAACGTATTTTTATTTCTTTCTTTATCATTCTGTATTCTCTTTGTTAAAGCTTTTGATGATTTCATCCATAATTAAATTGAAGAGCATGGGCTCAATGAATCTCATTGTCTTATTCCACTACCTATTTATATAAGTTCTGTAAGACTGCTGTCCATCTATTCTGTCTTCCATTTTGTTGTGATTTATTACCGCTTGTAAAATTTTAGATGCATGTATTAGCGTAGCATTTATTATACTGAGTAATTCTCTTTATTTACTCATGTGCCAAAGTACGTCACCTCTGTTAACTTTTTGTATTCATTGAATTCTTAGCATTGGTCTGCATATAATCATTTCAAAGGAATCTATTTTTTTCTGTTTTAGAGTCCATTGTCCAACTTTTACAACCATACAGCAAAACAGAAAAAAGTAACACCTGGTCATTCGAATTCTGAGCTCTAGAAAATCTTGCAAAAAATGTTATAATGTTCAA